>OY757926.1:90136755-90299255 GCA_963585895.1 Sepioteuthis lessoniana | reverse complement strand
ATAAGATGTATAGCAATAACATACTGAATTTTCAAGAGTCTATGATAATTTTAAATGCCTGTACAAAAAAAAGTCTGGAAACTTATTGAAGGCACCACGTGTGTGTGTGTGTGTGTGTATATATATAATTTTGCTGTATATGTATATGTGATTTTACAAATCTAAATTTGGGCAGTCCAGTCAATTGCATCTTTGTTGAGAGGTAAGACCCTCGCCAATGAGTGTCCTGATATGACTCTAGACAATCTGATGGTGAGGCTGATGTTAAATTTTGACTGTTATATAGCAATACTTGAAAGTATTTAACTATGCAAAAAAGAGCTCAGTCTCATTTAAGAATGTTATCTACAAAATGTGTTTACAAATAATGTTTAATCTATATGTATAAACAGGATTTAGCATTAAATAACCTACAATGGTTGATATGCCATAAAACTAAACAAAACCACCTTTGGCTTGTTTAAAATACCAACTACATAGTCTTCATTTTCAATAATTAGGTTTAATATGTGTATTAACAGGATTTGGAATTAAATAGCCTACAAAGGTTGATTTGCCATAGAACCCAACCAACCAACCAACCTGAATTTAGTATTTTCGGTTTTTATTATTTCATATATTTTTTTCATATGCACACACACACCCTTATTATCTGTGTGTGTGTGTGTATATATATATATATATATATATATATATATATATACACACACTATTTTTCCATGTGTGTATATATTACAAGGTGGTGTCTGTGACCCTGGGTTTCATGTTTTATGCATTCATCAGACAGATATATACTCACTTACACACAATCTCTTTTACTCTCTTTCATGTCTATACTCATACATACACAAAAAAGTAAAAGCTTTATGTCCCAGTTTCATGAAAATTCCTCATACATGTGATTATTGATTTTCATCATTGTTTTTTAAGCAATTATCTTTTGTTGTTTTAACTTTTTTATCTTTTTAAAAACAACGAATATCACTAGATTTAAAAAAAAAACAAAAAACAAAAAAATGTTCAGAGGTGAATGTATCATCTGTGAATTTTTAGTAAAATTAAAAATCATTTCCTCTGACTGGTAAATCCTAACATGTTTCTCTGTTCAAGAGGAAATGTGGCCCCACCCCACAAAATTGTTCAAGCATATCTTATCAATTGCTTTTCCTTTTTTTTTTTTTTTTTTTTTTTTTTTTTCCTCCAACAAAACCAATGAGGCCAGCTGCACCCAATGTTTTGAATAAAAAATACGAAAGAAAAAAAATGAATAATTTCTCTGTTTGGATAATCATTAATAAAATTCCTGGTATTAAGTCAAATGTCACGTTTTCTAACAAGTACTATAAGTAGGTGTTGAAAAAGTTCTCAGCCCAACCAAGGAAGGAGTTTTTTTTTTTTTTTTTTTTTAAAGGGTTAAAGAAACTTAAATGGTGTGAGATGAATATTTAAAATAGCATTTATGTTTTATTACTCTAAGATTATCTTTTTATGTTTTAATATTCCTATTTAATAGTCATTTGCTTGTAATTACGTATCTTCAATTAACTATTGCTGTATGGTATTAATAGTAATCAATCATTTAATTTCTGGTACTTCTACTAATTCACAAGTGATTAAATGTAGTTGAATCATTTTAAACTGAAAAACACTTTATATGAGAATCATTGAATATATCAGCTGGAGTTATATATATATATATATATATAAGCAAGTTTTGTTGAAGATGATGGAACACTTTATTATTTTTGATTTTATTTTTTCAAGACTCCTTGTTATTTTTCTAATGTCGGGATCTTGATAGTAAAGAAATTGCATCTAGATCCCAATGCTAGAAAAATAACAAGGAGTCTTGAAAAAAAAATGAAATTAAAAATAATAAACAATCCATTATCTTTAACAAAACTTGTTTGAATCATAACTTGCTGCCTAAATATACATTCTTCACAATATATATATATATATATATATATATATATATAGGTAAGGGTCATTTGATATATATAATGAATTATTTTTAAAAAGCAAAAAATTATTTTTCTTTTGAATTTCTTTTCCATAAATATAAACTTTGTATTATTTGAAATTGGTTTGTAGCAAAATTTATTTTAATCTCACAAGAGTATCCATTTGGGAGCTATTCAAAATGGCAGTAAATCAGTGTTCCATGCTTGAATAGAGGTCTGTCATCAAATTATTGGTGGCTAAGAAGTGCAAAACATGTGAAATTTACTGAAGAATGTGTAATGTGTAGGGAGAAGCATGTTTTGGCTAAAAACCTTCAACAAAATTAAAATATGAAGACAGGCCAGACAGGCCCACTATGGTGCAAACACATGAAATGATGGATTCAGTTAAAACACTCATTTTTGCTAACAGAAGAATTATGATAGGACATTTTTGAACAGCTGGAAATTTCTGTGGTTTTAGCACACAAAATTGTGCATGATGACCTTGCTTTTCTAAGAGCACAAACAGAAGATTCCAGTTGTCCCAGTCAGCTTGGTGGGTCATAGCTGCCACATCCTCCTTACAGTTCAGATCTGGCTCCCTCTGATTTCTATTTGTTTGGTTCTCCTCAAAGAATTTCTGTGTGGAACAAAGTTTTCAAGCAATGATAAAGTAAAAAGTGTCTTGAACAAATGGGTAAAAACTAATATATATTTTAAAATATGTCACATGATCTAAGCTAATCATTTGATGAATACATTTTTTGTTCTTGGCGGCAACACCCCACAAGACACCAACTATACGGCCACTTGCCTCCCATCATGAAAACTATACAAGTTAAACGAACCAGACATGCAGGACACTGCTGGAGAAGCAAGGACGAACTCATCAGTGATGTACTCCTATGGACCCCCGCATATGGCCACGCAAAAGCAGGACGACCAGCTTGAACATACATACAGCAGCTATGTGAGGATAAGGGATTTAGACCTGAAGACCTGCCAAAAGCGATGAATGATAAGGAGAAGTGGTGAGAGAGGGTCAGGGATATCTGTGCAAGCAACACGACATGATGATGATGATCACCTGATTTAGATTTGTAAGGTGGCAAATTTCTAAGGAGAGATTAGGTTTTGTGTCTAAATTTGGATACCAACTGAGCATTTATTTATCAACTTATTTTGTTCAGGGTATCCTATTATGCACCCAATGAGGAGTTAGAATCATGTAGATTGTGTCTCTAAACACAATCTACATGATTTTGATTCCTCATTGTATGCAGGTAATAATCTTTTTAAATATAACATTTTTGCCCCAAGTGTATATATGTATATATTCAAAAATGTTATTTACTTATCTAGATAAATAAAAAACATTTTTGAATATAGTATTTTTGCACTGTGTGTGTGTGTGTGTGTGTGTGCTTTATTTGTATCGAATTACTGCTTTGTTTTACCATAAAAGATTTTCTCATTAATCCAGTCAACCATCTCCTTGTAATAGAATATTATTGTGATCTAGAAATGTCTTACACACATTACATCATTTTATAGAAGTTAAATATACTGTGACTTCTGTTGGTCTAATGAAATCTAATCCTCTTCTGGGACCAATGATATTTGAAAATCTGTAGAGTACTTGTATTTCTTTATCTTCTTTAAAATGATTAACTTTATTCTTACATCACTTTTTAACATTGGTTCAATTATTTTTTAAGTCTTATGTCTGAAGAATTGTTTTTAAATTATTTTGTATGTACTTGTTAAGCTGTGAATTCTTATTACATTTTTATTTCAAAAACTTTTCTGGCTGGTTGCCTCCAAGAATTTGAAAATAGAGGCGAAAAGGAAATTTGATGTTTTTCTTTTCATGGCAAACTTATATGTTTATAGTATTCCTCTTACAAGTAACTGTGGGTGAGTTTTTTTTTCTTAATGGTTGATTTTTGGATCACTGTAACAACCGCTCCTTCCTCGTCAAGAGAGTGGTGGGTAAATTTGGTTTGGTTTGTTGGGTTTTATGGCATATCAACCTCTTATTGGTTATTTCATGCCCAATCCTGTTTATGTGTGTGTGTGTGTGTGTATATATATATATATATATATATATATATATATATATATATTGAATTGTAAGCACATAATTTGTAGTTTAATATTTTTAGACAAACCAAAGCTCACTTGTAATACACAGTAATACTTGGAGCTATTTTAGCTAACACCAGTACTTCTATCTAACGTTAGTAATTTGTTTCCACATACATTATAAAAATAACACAAAATAGAAACAAATAGATGATAGATTTATATAACAAAAATCTATGTATTAATAGCATTGTAACTACTTACTGACTCAGGATTTGACATGCATCATACTAAGGAAAGGTGAGATAGATAGACTTGACTAAGTGAAACCTACTCTTCCATATCCACATAGATATGTTAAATCTTAGCACACCAGCTCTTCCTATAACTTTGTTGGAGAACACTTGTCATAACCATCTACTTTCTACCATGTTTTCTCACATTTGCTGAAATACAACTGTGGTATGTATTAGAATTTTAAGTAAAAGTTGATTCATTTTTTATAAATTTCATAAAATTTAATCATAGGGGAAATTAGCTGGAATCACCCTATCGTCCGTCCCAAAGATCCTCAATTTTAGGGGAATTTCCCCATTTGTTTGTGATCCATATGAGATGTAAATCCTGAAAATTAATAACATTAATAATTCTTATTTTATGACCATTTAGAAATTTAGGGAATTTCCAAAAAATTTCTGCTTTTTTATTTCTTCCAATTAGAAAAATTAATAGTCAAAAATCTTTAAAAAATGGAAATCTGAATTTTTGTAGTTAAATGATTTTTGCAATTTTTGAATTGGTCTATTTTCAGGAAGCCCAAATCAAAGATTAAGATAGCTATTGATATTTATTTTTTAAAATCTAGAGACGCGTCTACATGTACTTTAAGAATATATAGTTTTCAAATTTCTGTGATGAGTTATTGAGATCCAAATATCAAAAAATATTCAATACTTCCCAGATTTTTGATTTTCTGGCATTTTTAAGTCCCCTCACAACCATGAAGAAAAGACACTTCTAATCAAATGGGATTTGGGTATTTAGTTGATTGCTCCAAGCCTATTATTAGTCGAGTAGATGGAGTGTTTTAAACACATCCTCATGAAGTGAGAGCTAAACTTTGAATCTTTTGAAAATTCACCCTCGGAGCATAATTTTAAAGATTTTTTACTATTAATTTTTCAAAGATATCTAAAACAAATGGTTCTAACTGATTTTAAAACATTTCACGATGGAGATTTTAAAAAAACAAACCTTATCAAGGCTTGTAACAAACTCAATTTCAAAATGCAAGCCTCCAAAATTGGAAAAAACAAAAACAGAAATTTTTGGAAATTCCCTAAATTTTAAATGGTCATAAAATAAAAATGATTAATGTTATTGATTTTCAAGATTTACCTCTTACATGGATACAAACAGATGGTCAAATTTCCCCAAAATTTGAGGACCTTTAGGATGGATCGTAGGTAAAATTGGCTGGAATTGACCCTATAATAAAAAAGCAATCTAATTTCCAGTATCAGATATTAAATTGATGCAATGCAATGAGAGTCTCTAAATATCAACTCTTATTTACAAGCCTTTAAATTTATTTATTATTTAAATACTAAAAGTCATTCATATGTATTTTTAATATAAAAGTGAAAGTGAAAGTTGTGCAGATCAACATTTAAGAATTTCAGGGTAATAAGAGAAATAACTTTTATGAAAAATATTGTTATAAAGTTGAACCCTTTGAGCTTGTTACACTGGTATATCAGTGACAATTTCCCCTCCCCACTGTCGCAGAAAGAAGATGCTCGAACGGTAGAGGCTAAATCTAAATTCAGACGCACAGGGATCAAAATATTAAAATGAATAAAATATTCTTTTCAGTAGTTTATCTGTATAGTTTAATTTATATAATTCTCTCTTGTTCCTACAATATATATATATATATATATATATACACATATATTCTGCTTACATGTTTAATCTGATGATTATATATATAGTTTTTTTTTTTTTTTTGTTTGTTTACAAATACATAAAACTTAGCCATGAATGAGACTGAGAGGAGGTGAGAAAACATTTGTTTTAAGTTTTATCCTACTCTGCTGGTCAGTATTAGAGCACTTTTCTGATTTAAAAAAAAAACACACTATAATAACGATCTGCTCATTTCACAATAGATATGTGTGTGCGTATTGTCATAAATTTCATAAAAATGTTTTAAAATCTTTCTCTCTCTCTCTCTCTCTCTCTCTCATATATATATATATAAACTCACTGCAACAAACGATATAACACAACCTCTGAAGATGACCATTGAAATGGTTGAAAGTTCTTAGGCTAATATAGGGTTATTTCTTTACCAATTTGACACAGAAGTAAGAAGACTAGTGAGAAGACTTGAACGTCTTCACTTGAAGATTCTAAAAAAGAAACTATCTGCAGTATTTAACCAAACCTGTTTAGATAATGATTTGCCACCTAAGTGTGTGTATGTATGTATGTGTATATATACACATTTTAAATATTGTAAAATATTATTTCCATATACTGATTACACCATCGAATTTGAATTGGTTTGGGTAATATTTTTAATTACATTTGATGTAGATTGGAATCATAACGAAAAAATTACAATGGAAGTTTACAATATAAATGCAGACTTAATTTAAGATATGAAAGATTTGATGAAATTTATTCACTCAAGTAATATTAGTATTATAAAAAAAAGATATTGGTCTCTAGACAGATTTTTTACCCTTGAATATTCAGAAAGAATATCCCTTGCAATAGCTTGTCTATCAGCTAGAAAAACATTTGTTTAATGCCTTAACAAACAGACATAGTTGCAAACGAAGTTTGTGCCAACAAACCCAGAATGTTTGTTTCTTTTTTATTTTACTGTACCTTGGGTTATTAAATTTCATTATTTAAATTAAAGTAGATAGTGTTTTAGTAGATCAACAAACGCCATTGGTTTTATTGCTCTCCACTTTGAGGGAAATCTTTAAGATGTTAGTCAAGGTTTTCTGAACACTTATTTGAATTAATGTTGTAATAATGACAGCACCACTACAGGTAACCCCTGGCCCCAATGGGCTCTGGTATAAAGCTCTAATTGTAAGCGTCAAATTCATATTTTCTGAGTTCAAGAGTCCTGTTTTGTTTCATATGAGCTGGAGAGAAGGAAATAAATCAGTCCTAAAAACACCCCTTCTACATTTAAAAACTTTAATTAAGATGTCTTCTTTCATATTTATAAAATTTAAAAAAATTACCTGTAGTTATTCCTTTATTTGTCTTGTAATTTTAAAGTAGAACAGCATTTTTAAGAATTGACTTTAAAGTGATTGTAAAAATTTTCTTTTTTAAAAATTAAAAACTGAATATGAAAAAAAAAGTAGTGGTGTTCATTTAAAAAATAATATTTGTTCAATCAATCATGGTCCCTTTCCCAATTCTGTTTTCTTGTTTTCTTAAAAATAAAAATCATTAACATAAATAGGAGAGAATCAGTATTTTAATGAGCTTTCACAAACTGAGAAATTGCTATATTTGTTGGTAAAAATAGGATTGGTCAGCTGATTAACTGGACAGTAGTTATTGACTTAGTATAGCTAAGAACTAAACGTATGGAGAAAAAGCTTGACAGCAACTACACAAGAATGCTGCGAGCAATACTGAACAAGTCCCAGAGGCAACTACCCACAAAGCAGCAGTTGTACGGCCACCCACCACCCATCACGAAGACTATCAAAATTAGATGAACCAGACATGCAGAACACTGCTGGAGAAGTAGGGACGCGCTCATAAGTGATGTACTCCTGTGGACCCCTTCACATGCACGAGCAAAGGCAGGATGACCAGCTCGAACCTACATACAGCAGCTCTGTGCCAATACAGAATGTAGCCCAGAAGACTTACCGGAAGCAATGGATGATAGGGAGGGGTGGCGAGAGAAGGTCAGGGATATCCATGCTGATGGTGCGACATGATGATGATAACTAAGATTTAGTACAAGTATAGGACCCTCAGTGTGGATCAAACTCATTACTCAGAAGCAAATGATCTTGACCAAATTGCTAACCATTACCTCCACATTGAGATATTATGTAATAATCATAAATTAAGCACATGGCAAGAAGTATATGGTACTCAGTGAGAATCAAACTCACTGCTCAATAATAGTTAATGAACAAATCTTGCTTGCTAATCATTATTACCACATGACATACATTCTGGAGATCAGAGGAATATGGAATACCTTCTCATTACCATTACTCTCAGGTCCACTCTGACTTGAAGTGGTGTAGTATCTGTTAGGGTCTCATCTATGTTTGTAGGTTATTCAATGCCAGATCCTGTTCATACATTTATATCTAACTTATAATATTTGTAAGTAAATAGTTTGTAGGAAATATTATTTTCAAATAAGCCAAAGCTCATTTGTTTGAACACAGATGGTTTCTTGGTTGTGTTTTATGGTATATTAACTCTAGTGGATTATTTAATGTCAAATCCTATTTATATGAATAGTTTGTAGATAGCATTATTTTTTTTTAAGAGTTGAATGGTTTCAAATATCGCTATCTAACACTAATAGTTCTATTTTCAAATAGTTGAATGATTTTAAGTATTCCTATCTAATACTAATAATTCAATTTAATATTAATCTTTATTTGCACATGGTTAAATGGTTTCAAGTATAGTAAATGATTAAGCAGTTCTATTAAACACATATATCGAACCCTAACAGGTACTACCAATCTGGATCGGATTGGACTTAGGAGTAATGGTAATGAAGGAATACTCCACATTCCCCAAAGCGCCAGTACTGGAACCTCACTATCAGATCGTTTAGTGTCATTACCGGGACACTCGGGTAGGGATCTTACCCCACTGCAGAGATGCATTTGGCATATTTTACAGCCCCAGCTGAGGATTGGGCTGCTACAAGAGAAAACTTCATATAACTGTTTAAAAAAAAAAAAAAAAAACCTCTAAAGAAACAACACAAAAAATGTAAATATACATGATACTCTGTCAAGGCATACAATAGCCCCAGATAGTTTGACATGCCATTAATATCAGTTAGTCAACTGTATGGGGTATAAAGTATGTTTAATGTTATTTGTAGTTGGTTGTTACTGATATCTATATCTGACTCCAGTTGTTTTTTTTTTTTTTTACTCCATCTTAACTTATGGGCACCTTCTCGTTTATGAAGGCTGCAAAGGAATTACTAAAGAAAAGAAGAAAGGAGGCCAAGATATCTTTTGTATTTTGACTTTATTTCTGGGTTCAACAATAATTCTGTGAGTGAGGAAATCATTCCTGAATCTAAATGAAATGGTTACGTCTCCCAGGCAAGGTGTTAAAATATGTTAGTTGTTTTCGGGTAGATATGTTCATTATTCGGCGTTTTTAGTTGTGGGTTGCTGCTAACAGAGACGGCAGCTAGCGGAGACATGGTCTTACACCAAGTACCAGACTTGAGTGGACATGTGCGCTGCCTGCTAGCAACCGAGGAAAAAAGGGGCCCGTCTTGTATCAAAGGTAAAGCTAGAGAGAGAGAGAATCTCTTTCTTTTTCTCGTATATGCATTGCCCCAACTCCTGTCAGGGGCTTCTGAGGTTCTGCATTTCTTAAATTTATTTTTATTTTATTTTATTTATTTACTTTTTTCCCATTCACTACACATGACAGGCACCGGTAATGGTTGGATGGCTAGGCTAACAAAACATTGTATACTCCTTATTTTATCAAATATAGCTTAAGTGTAGGTTAATCACAAGATTAGAAGGCTGTATATGGCACCCAGTAAGTATCGAATTCACTATTCATTTGTAATGAAGGTACGTGTTAACTGTGAGGGTTTGACAAGAAAGATAGATGGTGTCACAAAAATACTGTTGCGGAGGTCAGACAACTTACGATTTCTTTATTTTTACTTTTTCACTGACTGTACATCCAACATGTTTTTGAGTTTTTGATAATCCTGTTATTTCATCTAAAGTTAATTCTAAGTTACAATTCTGGAAAATCAACAGTCTTAATTTATTTAAATGTTTAAAAATACTTTTTTTTTTCTTTAAGAAAAAAGCAAATCTTTTAAGTTACTATTAATAATTAATAATGTATTGAATGATCAACATTTACTCCACCCCCTCTACCTGCCCCCAAAACCCTAAAGCGACACATAACTATACGTTGACTATATTCCTCGTCAAACCCTCTAACATGTATCGTTAATGATTACTCACAAAACTAACTTGTAAAAACCATTACGTACCCCCACTGTAAGGAACCCTTATCTACTTCGACGCAAGTCAAGAGAAACATATGGCGCTATGTGAGAATCGAACTCGCAGTTCAGTAGTAATTGATCAACAAAATTAGTTTGTTAACAATTTATTACCTTATGACGGTGTAATTTTTAGCGAGCTAACAGATTATTTGTAAGTTAGATTTCATTTGTGTGTCTCATGCTTCTGGCCTTGTGCCAAACTAAGCTAAGCTTAGTTATGACGACTGTCAAGTGTGAGATCTGGATTTAATCTATCGATACCAAAATTTACCTCATCTTGCTTCTGAATAACAGGAAATAATTGTGGTTTAGCCGCGGAAGCAACACTTGTCTATGTCCCAGATCAATTTTGTAAGAGTTTTGTCTTTTTCTTTAAATATTCGAGGTTTTTATTATTTATCTATTCATTTAAGGCGGTGCTTGGTGTTGTGAGTTTGTATTTCACATCTTTGAAAGTACTTTTTAGATATAGATCTGAGCCTTTCGACCTAAAAAATATATTATCTCTTTTTATCAGTTTTAAAAATGTGGACTTGACTATGTGACACTCGAAGAGGTAATAATTATTTTAAGTACTTTTCGTCACCTTAGCTTTTTTTAAAATCTCAATCTTATTTGTATTAAAAGTCACTTATAATGTCCTATAATACAAAAATAAAATCAACTATATCTCTTTTTATTCTTGCTCAGCATAAACTTTTATTTTTTAAATCTCTATTTTTGATTATTTTCTGTAACTAAAATATCGATTTTTTTTTTTTTACTTTCAAATTTTCAACATTTTAGTTCACGAATTTTAAAAATAGTACTTACTTTATTTTGTAATAGATGTTGTAATAATTTAGTAAGCTTTTTGCTTAAATGTGGCACAAGGCCGTAATAGATGTTGTATTTGCATAGAAATGCCATACTCTAAATAAATAACATTTATCGAACTGAGGAAGTATTTTTTTTTTTTAAATTGTGTAATTTCAAAGAAGTTGTTTCGTGGTTTCTTTCTTTCTTTTTTTTTTTTTTTTTTTTTTTTTTTGGACAATTTTATAAGTTTGAAACTGACATTTTAAGTAATCGAAATTAGTGCTAAACTCGTGTTAAATGTTAGTAAGTTTTTAAGGTGAAAGTAAAATTGAATTAATCTGAGATACCTCATATTGTTAATTGTTATAGTTTTATCATCTCCTCATAATAATAACTAGTATCATGTTTTTAAAAAAAATTAGTAGTAGTAATAATAATATTATTATATTAATTATAATTGTTTTAACACTTTCTTATTGTTTCGACTTTAGCTTTCTTTTTCGAGTACATGCCGTTTTAAAATCTTGAAAAGCTGGTATAGAAATTACTTAATCATTTTATTTTTTTATGGTATTTCAATTTTAAACTGTCAACTGAATTAATCTTGAAGTTTTTTCACTGTGAAAGGTAAAAAAAGTAATTTTTTTTTTCAAGCTTGTATATGAATCATGGTAAAAAAAATATTACTTCACGCTATGCTTTAAGAGTGGAACGTGTTTGTTTTTTTATCTAAAATTTTAAAACATTTATTTATGCAAGAATAACATTTTTCAAAATAAGTTGGTTGTAGGAATTAAAAATAGACCTTTAAGACTGCAGACTTGTCATATTTTTGTAAACTTATCTTTCTTGTGGGGAAAAATATTAAAACCATCTAGTCTCTCCACTAAGAAGATTAAAATTAATAAAATAATTAACAATTATGTGATTTTAAATTCAAGAAAACCTTATTTGATTATTACATTTTTTTTATAAAATGAGCATTTAGGAGGGGGGAATTTCCAAACTGTACCTCCATATTTTACAAAAAAATCTGCGTTCTTTTATCTTTTGGGATGAAAAAAAAAACATTTTAGATTTTTATTTTAAGAGTTTAAAAATCCACAGGTTTTGCGTTACAAATCTACTTTTTAGAGTATACGGATGTTGTATTAGCAATCTATGCTGACAGACCATTGTTAGTGAGTTCAATTCTCAATGCTTACCCGATACTTGTGCTAAACTAAGCTTAAAAAATGACAACTCGCTTTTATATATATATATATATATATATATATATATATATATATATATATATATATATATATATATATTTCTTTTGTAATTGTGGTTCTTGGATTTATGTGATAAAGATTCATCGGTTCAAATAAATTCTAAAAATGAAATTGAATTTCACAATTTTCAGTAAAAATCCTTTTCCTATAACATTAAGTGGGAGTGCCCTGTGAAAGAGGAGGAAGGTCTACCCTTGTTTTATTTTTTAACAACCTCTCACAATATTCATTTTATCTGATCATCACGCATTATGGTCTTTCTATTTGATACACATCCTGATTTTTAAAAAAATCGATGTTTGATATATAGAATTTTTTTTTTTTTTATGTCGAGGAGAGAGAAAAGCTAATCTTGTCATTCAGTCGAACAATTAAAAATCCTTTTGAAATATGGTCTAGTCTGACACATAACAGTTGAGAGGTTCCCAGTATAAATAGTGAAGATTGAACTTTGAGACATTAGTAGTAATTTACTAGGCTTTTTACTTAGATGTGACACAAGGCCGAATGTATGGGGCACTCAATGAGGCTCTAACTCACTCGTGAAAGTTTGCTAGTCTAACTGGCTAACCATTACACCACTCGAGGTGCCCAACTTTGAAACGTTAGACAAGCTTGTTTCAAAGCTGGCATTTTAGATAATTCGTAGGATACATCATGTTAGCAAACTAGGTTAACAGACTATTGTTAGTTGAAGGAATCCTCATGGTATAGTAGCTAATGGACTCTGAGATCGAACTCTGCTTGCGCTATTACGTTAACTTTGGAACTAATACCCTTGATAGAGGGATGAACCTTCGTATCCCCGCCCCTAACTCCGTTATAGGTTAAATAGTACCATTCTTGTTTTATAAGGACGGTTTTGGCGTTAAATAGCCCACCGAATTGATATGATTAAAATAGTTTCTAACAATATTTCGCTCTTTATTTATTTATTTATTTTTTTGTTAAAAAGAAATAAAGTAATTAAAGTTATTATTTAAGGGTTAGATTTTAGTTTTGAATGATTTTAATCGCATTATTATCAGTATCAAAAGCAAAATAACATTACTTATCTAATTAATTTTTAGTACATTTTAAAGATTTGAATTCATCAAAAGTTGCCAACCTTACCCAACTCGAGTTTACGTAAATTGAAAAATGTTATCAAAATTTTAATACTTATAAAAAAGTTTTTTGTATGAAATTAGTAATTAGAAACAAAAATATTATCTGTTGATAACTATATCACTTACTAAAGTATTTAAATCCAAGTTGTAGGTAAAAATTAATGACGGTATTTTCTACATCATTTTACAGTACCGCTATTATGGTATGCTTTAGTTTCCCATTAAAAATCATTAGTATGGAAGGCTAGAATTGCTAACCTCAAAGAGAGAGAGAGAGAGAGAGAGAGAGAGACACACACACACACACACCTTATGGATAGAAAATCTGAACAGCAATAGTTTCCTTTTTGCTTTTAATCTTGAAAAAAGAAAATTAGCCCCTAAACATGGTTTTTGAATGTACAATTAAGATAACTCAATGAAATGATTATCTTTTAATTATTGAAATTGTGAAACAATAATTTTTAATTGCTTTTTTTTTTATTATTTGATGCTTTACTTGGTAATAATGTAGAAATTTTTCATTGCCTCTCAAACAGTAATTTTTTTATTTTTTGAATATTTTATTTATCTAACAAATTTTGATATATTTTTCCCTTTACATTTTTGTTGGACAAAACTGGAAATTGTTTAAATGATTATTACTGTAGGTTTCCATACTTTTTTCATGTAACATTTATCTTAAAAGGTATGAATCACTTTATCCTCCCAGCTATGAGTTAAATAGTACCACTACTGTTCTTCTAAAAGGATAGCTGTGGCATTAAATAACCTACAAAGGCTGATATGCCATTAAACAAAGAAACCCATGAGTTGGATTCTCACTAGGTGCTCTATACTTCTGGTCTTGTGCCACAACTAAACTAAGTAAAGTAAATAACTATTTTAAATAATTGCTTGCTATTCTTTTTAAATAATTGTTCATGTAAAAAGTATTTTGTTTTTGTTTTATTTTTTAACCTTTTCCTAGATTTTATTTTTTCTTGAGTATTTATCCAGCTAAACTAGCCCAATCAGCTGGGACTGTAGAATACCCTGACTGCATTTCTGCTGTGGGGTAAGACCTCTGCAACAAGTGTCTTGGATATAACATTAACAATCTGATGGTGAGGCTCCAGTAATGCCAAAGCTTTAGGGAATGTAGAGTACCCCTTCATTGCCATTACTCCTAAATCCATTTTGGACCGGAGTAATAGCACCTGATAGGGTCCTATCTATGGGTCAAATAGAAATGTTTGACATTTAAACTGAGTGCAAACAAATGACTTATACTAAATTGAATTGTTAGAAATAGAACTGTTTGATCATTTAACTGTGTGTAAACAAATGACTGATGTTTAATTGAATTGTTAGTGATACATTGCAATACTGTGAACCATTTAACTTTGACTTATGCTAAATAGAATTGTTAGAAATAGAACTGTTTGATCATTTAATCGTGTGTATCTACAAAATCTGTTTACTAATCATATATATTTAATGTATATGTAAAAACAGTATTTGGCATTAAATAACCAATAATGGTTGATATGCCATAAAACTAAACCAAACCATATCCAACTAAATAACGAGTTGTTATTGTAAGTAGAGAATCACTTATAATGTTAGACAATTCACTCACTTTTAAAATACTCTCAACTGAATCAGTACAACTTTTAATACACCTTTTAAAATTTATTTATGAATTTTTTTTTCTTCTTCCCCTCTCTGCCTATTAATCATAATGTATTACCTGCCTTTTTGTTGCCGAGGCATGCTCAGTGTATTGGTTATCGTCATAGTAAATAGAATTGGTAATTTGAATTCAAGTCTTGGACAAGGCTGTTTGCATTTCATTTTACACAGTGCCCTTGGGAAAGGCATGAATCCATCCTTCTCTTCCAGCTATGGATAAATATCAAGGTAGACTGGGGTCTTTAGCTTTTTTTCGGCAACCAATATAGAAGAAGGAAAACTGAATTCAAACCTGTGGTACTCCATTTAAAATTGGCTCTGTTTCATATCTTGCTTACTGCAAAGGGGTTGATTAAATACGTACCTGTGGGTCATGGTAAAAACAGTTGACAAAATTTTTTAGTTAGTCAGTTATCTGTTTAATGAAGAGTTAAAATTATTGACGGTTTTGCCTCATAAACTTTTAGGTCACCTTTGGGCAATGTGTACCACATAACTTCTCAAAGACCTAATTGGATTCTGTACTCTTGGAATAATAAATATAAACACCCCTCACCCATGTGAAATAACGCTTTTGTGCCAACATTTTCTTCATTTTAATACTTAAAAATGACTAACAAAAACACCATTTCATTTTTGGATCGCAAAACTTTGACAGTTTTTAGTCCAAATGCAGAGATATTTCCCATCCAATTTGCATAGGAACAGGCAGTGTCGTTACTTTACACAAATAAAAAAACCATTAAAAAACAAATTTTTCTGTTAAACTAAAATGTCAAGTTTGTAACATTAAATGTCTACAACTATGCCCGTGTTATTATTGTTCTCTACACATTGTGGACTGCTATACTCATAACATTTCAGCTGCTATGTGTTCAGCCCTACTTCAGATTTCTTTTGTTGTACTCAGTAACTTTCTGGGAATTCAGAACATTGCCTTTTATTTGAATCATGAGGGTAGAATGTTCTTATTCTGCCATACATCTCTTGAGTGTATCTCAAGAAAAAGTACAGCATTTGAAACATGATGAGTATGACCACCAATATGAGTATAGCAGTCAGCAATGTGTAGAGAAAAATAATGTTTTGTCTCAGAAATATTGACAGATAAATCTCTGCTTTAATATATAATGCCATAAGAAACCACCAAATATCCTGTTTTCACGTTGTCTGTTGAAGCTTAATGTGATCTATTTCATTACCAATTAATTTCTTGGTATTTTCTTAACTAACCTGTAAATATTTTTGTATTTACAATTTGTATTTATCACAAATAATTTACATTTAACTTTATAAGCATTTTCCACTACACAAAATTTTTTTTTTTTTTTTTTTTTTTTTTTTGGTAATGTAATACTTGTTGGCATATTGTTTTGCATTTGAAAGTTTTCAGTACTTCATTATCTGCATTCTTAGACTGAACAAATTATTAAATGTTCTCTTGTTAAATTCTGCATATTTGTTCCTTAGGGAAACATCAGTCAATTTCTCCTTTTTGTTAAAAAAAAAGTTATGGTTGGAAGGAAGATAACTTGTTCATTTTAAAATATTTTCCTGAATAGTTTCTTATACCAAGGAATACACATGCAAATTTTTAATCATTGATATTTGATGACCTCATCTTAATGGTTACATAACTCGTAATGCCAACTTGGGAAACAATACAAATTCAATAATACTATTGAATTTTTTTTTCTTTTTTTAAAAGTTAGTGTACATTATTGAGCAATATTTTACGGAAGAGGAAAGAGAAATTATTTTGCTACCTTTTTTTAAGATTGGAGTTATATTTTTGGTTCACGTGTTGCGATTTTAATTTAAACTCTCCAGGTATTCATTCTTTTACATGCAAGTAATTTAAACGTTCTATTGTCATTTACTAATCTTAGTTTTGGTGAGAAGTATGAGGGACGAAATGAGAATCAAACTTGCTGGCAATGGGTCTGCTAGACAAACTTGCTAATTGTTCATGAAGCACCTGTTTTAAACATTTTGTTGTTAAATTTGATTTATTTGAAATTTATGAAACTGAAGGAAAATAAGATTGGAACATTTTCAATGACAATGTGAATTTTGGCTTGGATACAGTATGTGCATTGGGTCTGAATGCTGCTGACACACCCCTTATTTTGGAACCTGTGCATATATTGATCTGTATATATGAATATTGTAATCCATCTATATTACCTGTGTTTGATCTTGAGTAAATTGAAATAAAATATGTATAAAAGGTGTTAGTCTGATTATCCAGAATTTTATGTTAAAATTCTTCTAAAGTTAATTTTGACAGTCTTGCTTTTAAATTTTCATAAAAAAATTTGGGAATCCATCCCTTTCCCAGCCTAGTTGACTGTAGTTATAAAATACACTGCATCTCTGCAGAAGAGTAAGACCCCCCCCCCACACACACACTCAGAATGAGTGTTCTGGATATGACACAAAACCGCCTGATGGTGAGGCTCCAGTCAAATAGAACTGTTTAACAATTTAACTGTGTGCAGCCAAATAACTGATGTTAAATTGAATTGTTAGTGTTGGATAGCAATACTTGAAACCATTTAACTGTGTGCAAACAAATGCACTCTGGCTTGTTCAAAATGTTACCTACAAACAATTCATTTACAAATTATATATATATCAAGCATATATATATATATATATATATATATATATATATATATATAAACAGGATTTGGCATTAAATAACCTACAAAAGTTGATATGCCATAAAACCTAACCAACCACCTCTATCCAGACAAACTGTACTCCTTGAAATAAAGTACAAGACAAGGAGTTCTCTGTCTGTCTCTCTCTGTGCTCGTTATTTCCCGCTCTTACTAGCGGATATATTGACAATATTAAATTTAAATAAACTCAGGCACCGCATGTGGTGTAATGATTAGCCAGCTAGATTAGCATGCCATTCTTTGTGAGTTTGATCCTCATAGGGTGGCCCATGCTTCTGACCTGGTGCTACAATTAAGTAACTTTGTTAAATGTTCATCTGAATCAGATGAGCTATTAAAATCTAGTAAATTAAATTCTGATTGTCTTGCCTTCCCCCAGGCAACACATATCCCTTTGTCTAAACTTCTTCCCTTTTTTTTCCAAATTATAAGCAATGCATTTTCGTTATAAATAACTCTTTTCTGTAAGTAATGTTTGTATTAATTCCTAACCTCTGACAATCTCTTTCTTGCTGATTTTCAATGTATCTTTGTAGTGAAATTATAAGTAATGCATTTATATAATGCATAATAATTGCAGTTTGAGAGTTTCAGTTCTTCCGAGGTACCCCTACACTAAACCAATCTTATATCAGATTTTGGCATTGTAGGGAGCCAAATAAATACGGTGGAGCACTCGGCTCATTGGTCTAGTGGGTAGAGTGTTTGCCAATGGTCCGAGAGACCGGGGTTCAATCCCAGGTCAAATTATACCAAAGACTTAAAAATGGTACTTGATACTTCCTTGCTTAACTCTCAGCATTATGAGGTGTACATATCAGTGGTAAAGTGGAGCAATCCAGGAGAAGGAGTAGCGCCCTCCCTTACACCTTGATGTAGTAGCTATTGAAAAGGGAGCCTTCTGGTTGCCCTTGACTATGGTTGCAAACTTTACTTACTTTACTCATGGCATAGTGGTTTAACATGCTAAACTATGACATCTCAGTGAGTTCAAACTCCAGTCACTGTGTTGACTTCACTTTTGAACTGATACTCTTGAGAGAGGTATGAACCTACTTATCCCCCCAATAGCTAAGGGTTGAATTGGTCTAGTGGGTAGAGTGTTCACCAGTGGCCTGAGAGACCGGGGTTCAGTCCCAGGTCGAGTTATACCAAAGACTTAAAAATGGTACTTGATACCTCCTTGCTTAACATTCACCATTATGAGATATATGTATCAAGGGTAAAGTGGAACAATCCAGGGGAAGGAGTAGCACCCTTCCCTACACCTCAGTGTAGTAGCTATTGAAAAGGGAGCCTTCTGGTCGCTCTCGACTACAGTCGTCAATCTTACTACTTACTATTTTTTCTGCAAGGATAGCTTTGGAATTAAATAACCCACATTGTTTAGTATGCCATTAAACAAAGAAAGCAAACCAAATAAATGCCTACTCTTGCTGATGACTTACAAATACTTACCTAATGTAGGAGCAAACCTGGGAGTCCCCCCCCGCCCTCGCAACACCTGCTAAGCAGGGCCCAGTTTATTACTCGGCACCTGAGGTACCCCAAAAGAAGAATGGGTCAAAGCATTTTTCGTAATGGCCGCGCATAAGTCTGATTTGTGTGTGGCTTCCCATTATAAAATAACTTCATGTGAAATCTGACTCGGTAGGAAGTCTGATAAATGTCTTACAAAGGCTTATCCTCTGCTTCTCGCACCACCCTCAGTTCGTTTCTGTGTCTCTCTGGGTCGTGTTAAGCTGAGAAATGTGGTTCGTTTAGTAGTCTGGCTGAAAGATGGAGCACCCAGTGTGTATTGAACTCGATACGAGTGAATTAATCGATTTGTGGAACGAGCTTCTTCATCTTGATCATTTTGCTATAGGGCAGGTGTCCGAAATGCCCAGAAGTGCATCTGTTACAACTGTGCTTCACTGTGCATCACTAACCCACACGTTTATTTCACTTGACTGATTGTGACCGTCAGTTAGTGAACAGAAGTAGCTTTCATTTTGGCTATTGTAGGCCTCTTCTCTGCTGCTGCTGCTACTACTACTACTACTATTACGACGGCCGGTGAAAAAGTACCACTCAGTATTTCATTCATTCACCCTTTCTTTTACTCACATTCTTACTCAGTCGGCCAGTCTTTCTGTTTTAAAAAAAAGGGGGGGGGGAGAAAAGGCGAAGTAGCATTCTCAGTTCCCATTGGTCAATATTGATTTCAGGACTTGATTTCCCCGCGCAAGATGATAGGGAAAGTAAGAGACTGGGGAGGTAGTAGACTCTAAAATGCTTTTGGTTATTACTGCCAACCAATCAGCTGAACAGGGAACACACACACACACACACACACACACACACACACACACACAAACAACAACAACAACATATGTATGTTATGAGCAGTTATAAACACTTACAAATACAGTTTAGCACCTAATAATTTTCCAAATATTGATATTTATTGAGCTTTGCTAAGTATGGCATTAATTCACAATTTATGAACACTCAGTGAGGAACATATTCTTTACATACGTACTAATTCTCTTCAAGCATAGCTAACAGTGTTCCACGTCATGATAATGATTTACAAATATTTTTTACACTGTCAAAATGTAGGCTTTATACACTCTTTATCACTCAAGAAAAATGTTAAAGAATTGTTGGAATCTCCTGCTAGGGTGGGGACGATGGTTCTTCAAGAAAAAATATTTGCATGCTTTCATCATCTGTTTTGACCACAGGAAAACAATGCTTAAAATATCAAATATCACTGTAAAATTGTATAAAATGTACGATTCAAGAACGACAAAAGTGTCCCGGTATAACACTAAACTGAACCTGATGGTGAGGCTCCAGTTCTGGAGAGTGGGGAGTACCCCTTCATTGGCAGTACTTCTAGGTCCACTCTGATCCAGGGTGGTAGTACCTGTTAGGGTCCCATTTAGTGGTCAAACAGACCTATTTAACCCTGTGTAAACCCCCCACCCACCCCAAAAAAAACTCTTAACTACTCAAAACTACTAGATGTATAATGAATGTAATTCCCTAACAGTTTGACATGTTGTTAAAATCAAAGAACAACACAAGTCACCAAACAAATTCGATTTGTGCCAAGAATAGTTTAAGTAAAAATTAACATCTCTGTCTTTGTTAGATTTGCATATATATTAATGGAAAATAAAGTTGCAATACCTTGAAATTTGATGCCGATTTTTTTTTTTTTTTTTTTTTTTTTTTTTTTTTTTTGTGTGTTCTTGGTAACAATTCTTATCTTATAATCAGTGCACATATTGATGTAATCCATATTTACCAACCCCTCCGCTCAGGCAGGATATGACACAAGGTCAATTTTTAAGTGGAGTTTAACAGGTTTGAATTCAGATTTTTCCTTCTAGACTAGTTGCCTCTCCAAGGCTGAAGAACCCTGTCTGCCCTACTATTTACTCATAGCTGGAGGGAGAATAATTGGATTCATACCTTTCCCAAAGGTATTAGTGCTATGTGAAATGCAATCGGTCTCGTCCAGGATTTGAACTCGTGTCGCCGTGTCCATTTCCTACGACGATAACCATTACACCACGTGTACCTCCACATATTGATGTAGTCATTTACTCTAATTCAACTATTACATTTTTGTATTTCTATTTGTTTTTTTGTTTCCATTGGAGCAAGATTTTTATTAGAAGCAATAATCCTAAAATGTTCAACTTTAAAGAATAATGCAATTTCCTGTCCAATTTGAACTCACCTTGAGCATTATATGTGTTGCATGGATCTTTGCCGATGATAGAAAAATATTTTCCACTATTAAAAGCCCAAGATGATCTCTATAGACTTCAAACAGATGTTGACAATTTTATGGATTGGTCAGATAGGTGACTGATCAAGTCTAACATATCTAAATCTTGGATACTCAATATTGGGAAAAGTAATCTAAAACACAAATACTCTGAGAAAAAGTTATTCCAATGAGAGAGAAACGCTTAAGACCACAGAACTGGAAAAAGATTTTTAAAAGGTTTTAATGTAGACCGTAAGCTGAAATTTTCCAAGCATCTTGAAATTCAAGTTAATAAAGCAAATAAAATATTTGGATTGATATATATATCCTATGAATATATGGATGGTGAGTTGTTGAGAATTCTTTTACTGCTTTGGTTAGACCCTACTTAGAATTCGGTAATATTGTTTGGTCCCCAAAACTCATTAAAGAATACTA
Source organism: Sepioteuthis lessoniana (assembly GCA_963585895.1). Classification (NCBI taxonomy): domain Eukaryota; kingdom Metazoa; phylum Mollusca; class Cephalopoda; order Myopsida; family Loliginidae; genus Sepioteuthis; species Sepioteuthis lessoniana. The sequence goes on along the minus strand of OY757926.1, from coordinate 90,277,177 downwards.
AAAAGAGCAACTAAATTGATTTCTGAATCGAAGAACATTGGATATGAAGAGAGACTGCAGAAGATCAAGTTGCCTCGTCTGTATTATCGTTGAGCCAGTTGAGATATGATTCATATCCATAAATATGCAGATGGTGTTTACTTGACAAATCCCAAATTGCTAATAATAAATAAAGGAAGTATTGCGATTGGACATGAACTAAGACTCTTAAAAAGATACGACAGGGAAACCAATAAACAAAATTTTTTTTTTTTTGTAATAGGGTAGTTGATTCTTGGAAGAAAGTAGTGTCAGTGGTGGTAAACCCCCCCCCCCCCGTGCATTAAACTATTTTAAAGTTTACATTAGATAAAGTTTGGGATAATCATAAATACTCAACAGAAATAATGCAACTACCACTTCAAGATACATAAAAAATACATGTGACAACAATGATGACAGCTGACAGGTCATCTTCACACCTAATAGATCCAACTGAAGAAGATATATATATTTTCTCCTGGAAGATAACTATGAAATGGTAATTACAAAGTAATTCCTCTTATTTATTTAAGCTCGATCAGCTGAGGCTGTAGAATACACTGACTACATCTCTGAAGAGGGTTAAGACTCCCTTCCCAACAAGTGTCCTGGATATGTGACATTAAACAATCTCATGGTGAGGCTCCAGTAATGCTAGAGCTTTGGGGAATGCAGAGTACCCCTTCATTGCCATTGTTCCCAGGTCCACTTCATTAGTAGCACCTGAAAGAGTCCTATCTATGGATCAAATAGAGCTGATTGGCATTTAAACTGAGTACAATAAACAAATGACTTATGCTAAATTGAATTGTTTGAAATAGAACTGTTTTATCATTTAACTGTGTGTTAACAAATGACTGATGTTCAATGGAATTGTTAGGGATACATAGCAATACTTGGAACCATTTAACTTTGTTGACTTATGCTAATATTCAATGTATATGTAAAAACAGTATTTGGTATTAAATAACCAATAATGGTTGATATGCCATAAAACCAAACCAAACTTTAATTTTTTGTAAGTAAAGTTGGCGACCGTAATCAAGGGCGACCCAAAGGCTCCCTTTTCAATAGCTACTACACCAAGGTGTAGGAGAGGGCGCTACACCTTTCCCTGGATTGCTCCACTTTACCCTTGACACGTACCTTTTATTGCTGAGTGTTAAGCAAGGAGGTATCAAGTACCATTTTGAAAGTCTTTGGTATGACTCGACCTGGGATTGAACCCTGGTCTCCTGGACCATTGGCGAACACTCTACCCACTAGGCCAATGAGCTGACTTGCAATACATATCAATGCATGGAATAATTTAACTGAGTGCAAATGAATGATTAATGTTGAATAATTTGTGTTACATAGCAATACTTGAAACTCTTTGTGTGCCTAAATTGAATTATTGGTATTACATAGCAATACTTGAAACCATTAACTGCGTGCAAATAAATAAATAGTATTTAGATAGAATCATCATGTCATGCCATCGGCATGGATATCCTTGACCCTTTCTCGCCACCTCTCCCTATCGTTCATTGCTTCCGGCAGGTACTCAGGGCTACACCCTGTATCCTCACAGAGCTACTGTATGTAGGTTTTAGCTTGTCGCCCTGCGTTCGCTCAGCCATGTGAAGGGGTCCACAGGAGTACATCACTTATGAGCTCATCCCTACTTCTCCATCAGTGTCCTGCATGTCTGGTTCGTCTAATTTGGATAGTTTTCGTGATGGGTGAAAAGCTTGATGGCAACTACACAAGAAAGCTGCAAGCAATATTAAATAGAATAATTAATTTTAAATAGCAGAACTTTTAACCACTTTACTGTCTGCAAATGAGATAAAAATTGAATAGGATTATTAGTGTTAGATAGCAATAATTGAAACCATTTAAATGTGTAGAAACAAAAGCAATACTCGTGTGCAAAGAAATTAGTTCTAATTCATTTAAAAATGAATTTACCAACAAACTCCTCTTATATATCATATATATCTATTTAAATGTGTGCAAATAAATGATTGATGTAAAATCGTTAATGTTATAAAGCAATACTTAAAAACATTGGTGTGCCAAAAAAATTTAAAAATGTTATCAACAAAATGTTTACAAATCATATATTCAATATATATGTATGAAGAGGATTTGGCATTAAATAACCTACAACGGTTAATATGCTATAAAACCCAACCAAACCAAATCATATATCTAATATATATGTATGAACCAGACATTGGCATGATGGTTAGAGTGTTTGCCAATGGCCCGAGTGACCTGGGTTCAGTCCCTGGTTGAGTCATATCAAAGACTCAAAAAATGGTACTTGATGCCTCCTTCCTTAACATTATAAGATATGAATCAAGGGTAAGGTGGAGCAATCCAGGGAAAGGAGTAGCACACTCTCCTACACTTTGGTGTAGTAGCTATCAAAAAAGGGAGCCTTTGGGTCACTCTCGACTACAGTCGCCAACTTTACTTATATATGTATGAAGAGGATTTGGCATTAAATAACCTACAATGGTTAATATGCTATAAAACCCAACCAAACCAAAACATTATTTGTAATTATTATATGAATTCTATAAATTGAACTTTACATGACAACTGAAGGTTTTTTTAGAACCAGGTATTAATAATAATAATAAATCATAACAAAATTTTCGTAAGTTTACTAAATATTTAAAAAAAAAAAAAAAAAAAAAAACCTTAATCCTTGGAAATCCTATTTCCCACAAGCTTGCATGTGTATTCTCAATAATTTCAATGTCGATCATTTTAATCAATTTTGCACAATTTGTGTGGAGAGAAATTTTCAAGCCTACATTTTTTCTGTAAAAATATTTGCTAATGGTTGCCTCACTTTGGAACAGTGGTTAACAAGTAAGGCCAACACACCACTATCCATCTATAAGGAGTTTGTCCTTGGTGTGTAACCCTTACTTTTTGTGCTATGCATAGCTCAGTGAATATCAATGTACAATTATAATTGAGTGTCAAATTTATACTTATATACATTCATGCTTTTCTAATTAATAAGATATATCTGAGTTTGTTAAACTTACTGTACACACACACACACGCACACACCCAGAGAAAATAAAATTGCAAAAATGTGAAGGCGTGTTTCCATTTACTCTAAAGGAGACATGTCGGTAACATAGTTGAATTTCAGTTATTATACTTGATGCTAAGGAAGATATTTGACTCCCCACTTGGATGAATATTAACTTGAGTATTTCCATGATTTATTAACACTGAACACAACAGAATGAAATTCTAGATAAACTCATTTGTACATACAAAAACATCTTTAACCTTTTATGTACATAATAGACATACATACCAATTATACTAAAAAAGAAGAATTGACAAACGTGACCCAACAGCTAAAAATATACATATTTTGTTCCATGAACAAGCAGTATGTGAAAGGGGTACAAAAATGGAAAAAGCTCATTTGATGAAAAGTAAAATAGTCAAGTAGCTTTACCATTCCCTGGCAGGGTCTAAAACCATTTTTTCCCTGTTTAAATAACAGAGACAAAAGAGATTGAGAATGGGTTTCTAGGCCTGTCGTGTGACATGCTCATTCTGTAAGAGAGATATTCATTGTCTTCCTACACAGGAAATGATCATGTATCCAGATCAAATACATGGACAGATGTGTATGAATGTGCACTTACTGCCAAAATCAAAATTTTTAGGTGTTGTAATTTTATTGTTTTGTTTGTGTAATTGTGTCTGTGTGTGTAGGATTCTGGTCAAATAGAACATCATTTATAAAGTAGAGCTACTTAGGATGGATTGTGTTAAGAACATAATTGATTTTTTAAAATCAAATTGTCCTTTTTATGCAGATCTGTTTAAAAGGATATAGCCACTTTAAGAAGAAAAGAAAAAAGGGATATCATTGCTAAGCTGAAGGTCATTTAGCAAGAATAAGAAAAAAAATAAGTCAAATAAAACTATGAAAATTGTAGGGGAGAGAAATAAGTTAATGCCTATACTTTTCAAAATAGATTGATCTTTTCTCTTTGATTATTAAGCACCTGCTCTCATGAATGCAATAGTTAGAATGTTGGCATTTGCTTGTTTTATCCTTCTATTCACTCTTGTCCTATGATCAAACAAAATTAAATAAATATACCAAACAACTGAAGACTGGTTGTCAAGTTACGATTAACAGGGTACATGTAATGACCCCATAACATTTTATCTGGGATACGCACAGACTGGTTCACTGGTGGTATCGTATTTCCAAATAGTAAATAATTTTTTCTAATTGCATAGGATAAGTATTGTTTAATTTATCCAAGTTAATTTATCTTTTAAAATAAAAACTGAGCAGCTAATGAGAAGAAACTCTGAATCCTTATTTTTGAAAGTTGTCCATGATGTTTGTCAGGAGAGACTGGTGAGGGTAACTTAATGTTTATCATCATAAAAAATGCAAACATTTCAAATACTAACTGGAACTGTTTGCATGCCTTTAGTAAGGTATGAACTGTATCCCATTATGACATGCTAGTAGCAAGACCCCTTGTTAAGTTATCTGGAGATGGAACAGAGTGCAAAGTGAGATAGATTTTTGTCTGTTATATATACCAGAATTGACTCTAAAAACCGATGGAATTGAGATAATTAGTGAATTCTTGCTTTTTTGACTTATGTTTTCTTAACTTTAAAAACTTGTTTATTTTATTTAGCCCATGAAAGAGGAGTCTCCATGGGGGCTAATGTTCTGAACTATCACATTGTAGTAAGCAAGTTCAATATTACATTCACTTTTGGACTAATACCCTTGAGAAAGGTATGAACCCCTTATCTCTCCAGCTGTGGGTTAAATAGTACCTCTATTGTTCTTCTATAAGGATGGCTTTGGCCTTAAATAACCTGTGAAGGTTGATATGCCATAAAACAAACCAAACCAAAATAGTTGGTTGGCAAAACCTGAAGAAACTGTACTTTTTTTTTTATTGCCGAAAATTAAACTTTCAGTAAAAGTAGAATTGTGAATTATTTTATTTTCATATTTTATTATTAGATTTAGTTTTTATTTTCCAATTTTGGTGTTTTATTTTTGTTCAAAACTTTATTCATTATTACTCCCCAAAGTGTGTGTGTGCATAAGAGAGAGAGAGAGAGAGAGAGATCGAGATCATTTATATATTTCATTTCACTTTTTATGAGCTTCATCAGATAATTCTAAAAAAAAGTTTAGTAGGTAAAATTTTTATTTTTTCCCAAATCATTTGATGAAACTCATAAGAGTGAAATGTAATTATATATAACGATTCCACCAAATTGGTTTTCATGTTTCTTTTCCATTCTGAAGGTGTGGTTCCAACCCTGGAGTGCTAGCAAATATGGAGTAGCCCTTTATTTCCATGACTTCCAAATCCACTTGATACTTGTTAGAGTTTCATCTAGGGATCAAATAGATCTGTTTAAAAATTATTCATATTTGATAGGATCATGTGCTAGCCCAGTCGACTGGGGCTGTAGAATATTCTGATTGCATTCTCAGCTATGAGGTAAGACCCTCAACAAGTGTCCTAGGTATGACACTAAACCATTTAATGGTAAAGTTCTAGTCCTGGAGCTTTGGGGAATGTGGAATACCCCTTCATTGCCATTACTCCCAGATCCACTGATCCAGAGTGGTAGTGTTTGTTAGGGTCACATCTATGAGTCAAAAAGAAATATTTAATCACTTTCTATGCTTGAAACCATTTAACTGTGTGCAAATAAATGGGTGATTGAATTATTAGTGTTGCATAGAAATGCTTGGAACCATTTAACTGTGAAAATGAATGAATGATGTTTAATAGATTTATTAGTCTTAAATAGCAATATACAGAATCATTTAACTATGTGCAAACAAACAACCTCTGGCTTGTTTAAAAACTGTTATGTATAAACTATTTGTTTACATGTATATTCAATATGTATTTATAAACAGGATAAGTTGTAAAACTCAACCAACCAACCTGTAACTGTGTACACAAAAAAAAACCCTCTTAAGAAGCAACAACTAAAATATGTAAATATGATTGTACCATGAACAAGATTCCCTAGCATCTTGGCTTAAAATAACCCCAGATGGGTTGACATGCCATTAAAATCAATCAACCGATCTCTTCCATTATATCTGTAGCTATTCATATTTCATAAAGTTCAATACTTATTAAAACCCACTTGAAAAAAAAAAATGTGTATATGATATGAGATCAGGTAAAAAGCCTCATCTCTTCGCAAGGAGAAACTGAATCACTTGTGCAAATGGCTATCAAAAAATGAAAATGTGAACAGGATAAAGACTATTATCCACAATGATACTTTTGTACATACATCACTATTCTGTGTTCTGGGAGTAATGAGTGGGCAGGCGAGAAAGGAGGCCTGACTTTTCTGTGTGGGTAGAGCTGTCTTGCCTCCCTCACATTCCACCCTCCCTATTTCATCTCAGTCATGTGAAGTGCTAATATGTGTATATGGGACAATGCTAACAACCTATAGAAGTCGGTTCCACTCCAACCCTTGTTACCACTTACTCTTCCCTCCTTTGACCCCAGGCCATCTATAAGGCCACTGAGAAGCAGGCAGTGTTATTATGGAAATGACCCAACTAATACCATCATCACTACCACTCCCACCTCTGCCCCTGCCGCACCACCACAACCACAGTAACAACTACAAATTTGCAGTGTATTTCTTCTCTTTAAACAATTGATTTGGGTTTAAGCCTTTGATAGAACAAACCTTTCATCCTCCGCTTGAATGGACATTCAATCTGTTCTCTACCTGGTTTTCTACCCTGTCAACCGGTCCTAGAATATACTGACTGTATCTTCCTGTAGAGGGGTAAGAACACTCTCTCCTAAAAAAAAAAAAAGTAGGTGTTCTGGGTATGACACTAAACTATATCTGGTAGTGAGGATCCAGTTCTGGAGCTCTGGGAAGTACCCTTTCATGGCCATTACTCTCAGGTCCACTCTGACCCAAAGTGGTTGTACCTGTTAGGGGCCCATCTATGGGTCAAATAGATCTATTTTGAATTATTTATATTCAGTAGAACCATGTCCATAAAAAAACAAACTTTAACAACTACACAAAAAACAAACATATAATGAATGCAATTCCCTAACCTCTTGGCATAAAATAACTCCAGATCAGTTGAGATGCTTTTAAAGTCAATCAATCTACTTGAATAGACATTCACTCCATACACTACTTGGTTAGTAAAGCCAATGGTTAGGGTTTCTAGTCACAATGATAAGATAAGACTTTTAAGGATGAAGAAAATTGATTTCAAATCACAGCAAAAGGATCCATTTCCTGGTAGTCAGTCAAGTTATAAATACCTAATTAACATATTACTTATAATTATTCTTGGCAACCTACCTAGGAGAAGGAAACTCTGAATTCAAACTGATTGTACTCCACTTAAAACTTGACCTTGTGCTGCATTCTGCCCATGGTGGAGGAGTAAATACAATTATTCTTGTTAGATTTTTTTTTCTATTCAGTTTAAATTTTCTTAAGTAAATAAAAAAAAAATTACACTGAGAGTGAGTACCAAGGACAGAATTGTGATGCACCCTTCACTTCTTGGGGTAGGAGATGAAATTAGAGTTGGATACCAGAGAGATGCTGTTGCTATGACAACAACTGCCAGAAATTGTGCATAATGACCTTCAAAAAAGTTTAAACTATTAAGGTGTGGTACTGGTCAAATAGTAGAGGGTAGGGGGCAATTTTGAAAATTCTTTGCAAAGTTTCATATCATCAATAGCAAAAAAGGAGTATTTAATTTTTTAGACTTTTTAAAAATTTTTTATTCATTTATTTTATTTTTTTATTTTAATATTTTTTTCAGTGTCGTGACAAGAAGAGGTTATAATAACTTTTATTTGATAGAAAAATGAAAAGAATTGGCTTAATGGTTAACAGACTTATTTGCTATTATAGTAACAATCTTATTATTCAGCAAATGTCTGTCTGTCCATACAGCTAATGCTTATACCATTCCTGGTTCATTTTCTACCAAACTTTCAAGAGTTGTCAGAGTTATGCCTGGAAAGGTTTTAAACTATACTTAGAGATTTGGCTTTGATTTTTAGATGGGATCAATTTCCTATCTTCTATGTTTTATTGCTCTCTTTGTTGTAAAAAGGGTATTTGTTTCATACCTTGTGCTTACCTACTCTTGGTAATCATTACAATAACCACATGCTCCTTTCTTTCCTATGCCCTTAAATCTGGTGTCTTGCTAAGAGGGAATCCATTTAATCTTTAATTCTTAAATAAACACTGGCTTAAAAAAAGGTTTAGAAATTTTTCTTTAAAACTTTAGGTTAATATTACTCCTTTAAATGTGGAAATTAATGAAATATTTATTTAAAATATCTATTCAGTTTTAGGGGTTTTTGAAGGTATCTAAGATCATTTTACAAACCCAAAATTATCTTTCATATGCCACACTTGATGTAAACAAGGCAATATCTAACAGTATATAAATGTTAAAAACAAATAAAATATCCTTTTGAATAGAAAACTTTAATTAAAAAAAAATGAAAACAATTCTGTCCTTACTTTTCATAATAAACATCTTACAACTCATGTAATATGTGTAAATACTGCTAGTTAATAATAATGATTGACAATGGATATTTAAAAAAACCAAAAAAAAAAACCCAATTTATTTCTGCTTAATTTTTTTCTTTTTTCTCTTTACGTCATTTCTATATTCTATGATTGTTTACTGGAGAAATGAGGAGTATAGATATATGGCACATTTGATTAATTACTTGCTTTTTTAACCCCTTACTTATGTATCTTAATAATAATTTTTTTTTTTCATCTAATGTGGCCATAGAAGTTTTCTGTTGCTGTGCCTATCTTTAATGAAACTTCCATTACATTATCGATAATTTGAAGTATTGTTGTTTTTAATGTTCTGTTATTCAAAGGATGCAGAATATGGTTTTCAGCCTGCATGTCTACTTGTTGGGGAAATGCGTTTGACATCTGTATATCTGGTAGGTATGGGATTGAATCCTTCATAGCCAAATTGGTAATGGCATTGTCCTGGATAAGATTTCAAGGATAAAAGATACAAGTTCAAACCTTGCTAGAAGCTTATTGTTTTCAATTGTTGCGGCTTGTTTAAAGGTTGTAGAATGCCAATCAGTTAGGGAATTATGAGTAAATTAACTCTGGATTAAAATTATTCTTTTATAATTTTGTCTTTTTCAATTAAAAAAAAAAAAAAGCTCCTGGATCTTATTATTTTCAAGCCCTGTATCCTTTGCAGAGGAGTAAGACTTCCTGAATAGGACACTAAACTGTATCTGGTTGTGAGGCTCCAGTTTTGGTACTATGGGGATTGTGGAGTACCTTTTCATTGCCATTACTCCCAGTTCCACTCTGACCCTGTCTGGTAGTACCTATGGTCAAATAGATTGATTTAAAAATGATTTGCATTAGATAAGAATACTTGATGCCATATAACTGGAAAATTTTTTTTAACTACACAAAAAAATGAAAATATTAACAATGTACACAATTCCCTAACCTCTAGTGATAAAATAACCCTGGTGTTAAAATCAATGTCATTTTCTTGTGTGTATAGTTAAAGTTTTCAGAGTTCATGGGTAATGATGTCCCTGAATATAGCCATGTTGGAGTAATGACAAAATGTTTCCCTTGACCAATGTGATAGAATAACATTCTAAGAAATCTGATAAAGACCAACAAGGATAGAATGAAAGAAAGTTAAAAGATGTAATTTTGGGAAATAATGTTTTTGTGCTGGAAATTCTTTCTTATTTAGTCAGAAACTTAAATTGATTCAATTTCTTACAGAGACAAACTTTGCATTCCTCTTTCATTTTCTGTAAGTTGGTTACTGAAGAGAATTTTGTGAGTCACTCAGATAAAATGAAGTCATTTATTCTTATTCATTGATATTAGTTGGTTGATGTATTTCATTTCAAAGTTGAATTTAAAGGGAAGATTATGATGGATTGATTACTTAGTCTGGCACAAGGCTAGAATTATGGAGCACTGAATCAAATTCACTAACAATGGTCTGCTATCCTAGCTTGTTAACCATCATACCACTTGAAGTGCTCATAGATAGATAATAATAATTGACTTACTTTATTTCTTATACTATACTATAGTGATGTCATTTCCTGAACTGTTACAACTTATCTAAATTTCCTTCATGGGCCATTTGTGATGTCTTGAGAAATACCAGCAAGTACCATTTTATTTCTTTTTTTTGTCTTTATAGTAATCATTTACTAACCTTAATTTGGTACAAATCCAGAAATATGGGGAATCCTGTGTGAATTGAACTCACTACAAATGATTTGCTAACCTAATTAATTAACTAATGCACCACTCAAGACATCCTGTTCTTAAAATATTTTCATTTACAGAGTTTAATCTTTCTGGAAGTTATACTTACTTTTTATTTAGCAGTGGAAAGGGGAAAAAAATGAAGAAAACCTAACTCCAACAATATGGAAATACACATGAAAATAATTGATTAGGTTAAAGAATTGCTCTATGTAATTGTGTATCATGCAATTTTTACGAGACCAAAATTTTGGGGGTTCACAACATAGGTGTAATACAGACTGTGTGCATGAATAGTTAGTCAAGGCTAGGCCTTGGCCAAGTGGTATGGTCACAATTTTCAGTTGCAAATTCAACAAATAGTCCTGTTTCTATTGGATGATACTCAAGTGTATATTTAAAAAAAAATTCTTTATCACTGGGATGTGTAGCAACCCCATTACAGTTTTGTCTCATTTATATTTTCTTTTTGTTTTTAAATGAATTTTGATCAAGATTTATTATTTGGTTAATAAAAAAAATCAATATTTCTTGTTTCTCTATAAATATCTGCAAATATTTTGTTGAAAAATCATGTACACTTTTTAATATTTATGAGATGACATCAAAAATAGAACATCATCAGGTTTTGTCCTTTTTCCCCAATTTTTTTTTTTTAATGCCCAAATAGTTTTCTTTTTCTTTTTTTTTTTTTTTTAACTATTTTCATATTCTGATTAATAATTAATTGCCAGTCAGTAATCAGTTTTTATATCAGTCATTTTTCTCTCTTAATCAAGAAAAAAAGTTGGGTGTGAAAAGGTTTCATTTAATTGTTCTTATCTATTATAATTTCAGATTAGATTCTACCATATATAAGACATGAAGTTCCTTTGGCAACTTTAATTTAAGTGAAACCTTCTCACAGAACTAATTACAGCTAGGATTACAAAGCCTCTTACACCTTGAATTAAAGAATTAATTACACCCAGAATTACATAACTTATTACATATAGAAATACATAACACATTACACCTAGAATTACAAAACCTATTACACCTAGAATTATCAAAGTTATTACAACTAGAATTGCAGAACTAATCATATCTAGAATTAAATAATTAATTACATCCAGAATTACATAACTTATTACATATAGAAATACATAACATATCACACTTAGAATTACATTACCTATTACACCTAGATTTATATAACCTATTACACCTAGAATTACCAAATTTATTACACTTCGAATTAGAAACTTTATTACAAGTAAAAATGCAGAACTCATTACATCTAGAATTACAGGACACTTGGTATAATTGATTAAAGTGTGGGTTCAAATGGAATGAGTTAACTTTACTTGTGAATTCATTTAAAAGAAAAAGAAAACAATGATTTTCAAAAATTGATTTCACTTTTAATATATCATTTAATTAGCGTCCTATTTATAATTTTTGCTATATCTATCTGCACAACCCTTGGGGTGGAGTAGAATATGCTGATTGTACATCTGCAGAAGGATAAGACCCATGTTCAAACTAGTGTTCTGTATATGATACTAAACCATCTGATGGTGAAGCTTTAGGTAATGTGGAGTACCCCTTCATTGCCATTACTCCTAGGTCCACTCTGTGCCAGAGTGGTAGTACCTGTGAGGGTTCCATCTATGGGTCAAATAGAAATTTAATCATTTTCTAAACTTGAAACCATTTAACAATGTGCAAACAAATCATTGATGTTAGATTGAATTATTAGTATTATAGAGCAATACTTGGAACCATTTAACTGTGTGCAAATAAAACTATTAATGTTTCATAGCAGTGCTTAAAACTGTGCCCAAACAAATGAGCTTTGGTGTATTTAAAAATGTTACCTACAAATTATGCATTTACAAATCATATATATTTAATGTATATGTATGAACATGATTTGGAATTAAATAACAATCAAGGGTTGACATGCCATAAAATCAAACCAACCACAAAATAGTTGTTTAAATTTTGTGTATGAGACACATATACAAATGCAACAACAACAACAACAACTATGGGACAGTATTATTCGATGCTTCTTTATTCATCTTTTTATCTGTTGTAAATCTTTTGGTTTTCATAAGTTTCTATTTCAATATCTTTTGATTTATTGTTAATTTTTGTCAAACTGGCTGATGCTTATGACTAATGATAGCAACATTTGTGGATTCTACCATTCCTCCCCTAAATCAGAAGAAGCTTTATTATTATTTTGAAAAAGTTCAATTTCGTTCAGGTCATTATTTTCATCTTTGTTTATATCAGGAAGTGTAGAAAAAACTGAATTTAACCTCCATGTTTGTTTTGTGGCTTATGCCAATGGTTTCTGTTTTGTGGCCTGCACGAACAGTTTCTGTTTTGTGGCCTGCACCTACAGTTTCTGTTTTGTGGCCTGCACGAACAGTTTCTGTTTTGTGGCCTGCACCTACAGTTTCTGTTTTGTGGCCTGCACCTACAGTTTCTGTTTTGTGGCCTGCACGAACAGTTTCTGTTTTGTGGCCTGCACCTACAGTTTCTGTTTTGTAGCCTGCACTAACAGTTTCTGTTTTGTGGCCTGCACCTACAGTTTCCACGCCAAGAGCCACAGCATAGTCATACTTTCTTACTATTTGATATCATATAAGATAAAAAAAAGAAGACATTTTATTCATTATCTGAAAATGGCAAAAAAAAAAAGACCATTAACATTAAATATTTTAGTATCACTTACTTACAGAATTCTTTTCAATGAATATTTATTGTTTTCAGTTAATAGATTGTTAGATTAGTACAAAATTTCCATGTACCATATGTTGCATGTTAGGGAAATTTTAGAATTGTCTATAAAATCTAATCACCATTTTTATTATTTGTACTATTAATCAACTTGTAACATTACGGTTCTCAGATAGACATTTGTAATACTATGATACCAAATAGACGCTTGCACCACCACAGTTCTCAGCAGACATTTGTAGCATCAGGGCACTACATAGATATTTGTACCACCACAGTTCTAACAGATCTATGAGTGTAGCACCCTGCCTTAAGTTTCAATCTGACCTTGTTGTAACTTCACTGTGAGAAAAAGTTACTAACACACAAAACACAGTCTTAGTTCACTAATACAAAAGTTTATTCACTACTACACCTCTTAGTAGTCATTGAGAAGAGAGAAACAGAGTCTGAAAATTAAGTCGACTGCTTTATGATAAGCAAATAGAAACAAACTGTCGTGAGAAGAGTAAGCAAGCAGACACAGACTCTGATATCATCTTTCTCGTTTTTAGTTTTCACATGTGCTTGCTCAGGGTTCTGTCTTCACATCTTTGCAGCGGGAGCTTATCCAAAATGGGTGCTATAATTTTTGTCTGTCTTCACATCATTGCATCTTATAGTGAACTGAACTCTCTTTTCCTGTATTCTATCCCACATCCACTCCCATCACTCTTCCTCTTGAGCTTCTTTCAGCCAATCAGAATCCATCGCTAATTTGCTGCTGATACTTTTCTAATTTTAACCCAGCCATCTGCTGCTATCCCAACCAAGACTTAGGGAACCTCTAAGTCTAGCTAGGAAACAACTTACTATTAAAATAATCAACCAGAGTCCCTAATTATATTACAAACTAAAATCAAAGTTCAGCATTAAAAAAATATGTAGCAGTCCAAAAATAACTATATCTCTCTTTTTTTTTTTTTTTTTTTTTAATCTGGTTACATATTTTCCATTCTATGGAGTTTGATAATAAATAACTGTTTTGATTGTATAATATTCCACAATAAAATCTTTTATAATATTCAAATACAAATAATAAAATCCTGGTGTCTGCCAATGGTCTGGAAGACCGGGGTTCAATCCCAGGTCGAGTCATACCAAAGACTCAAAAAAAGGTACTTGATGCCGCCTTGCTTAACACTCAGCATTATCAGGTAAGGATCAAGGGTAAAGTGGAGCAATCCAGGCTTCAGGTCACCCTCAACTAAGGTCGCCAACTTTACTTTTACTTACTATCTTTGGTTTGGAAAAAATTGAACGTTTTATTAAAAAATTGTTAGTGGTGTATTTATGGATGATACTGTACATGTCAGAAAAGAAGAGGTCAGAATAAAAAATTGAATTAAAAATAATTTAGTTTTCTACTTGTAAAATCTGCTAGACTTGATTGTATAAAATATCAACTGTACAAACGAAAACTCCTTGACAGTAAGTCCTTCACTAAATCTAAGTCCAAGTAAAATGGAATTGTCTGTGGTTTCTGTCTCATCATACTGTTTATGTAATTCCATACCCCAATTGAGTTGAAAAATAAATCCTCTGTCATTGTAGCGAATGAAAAATAAGATTTCCATTTTAAAATGTTTTCAAGTTGCTGAGGGTCAAAGTGATTGTCATTATTAGAAAAAAAATTGTTTACATGTTACTCAAGTTTGCCATAGGTAGTCATTTATTAACTTTAATATGATGCCAGATGTTTAGGGACACAGTGACGATTGAAGTTACTAATAATGGCCTGTAAATCTAATTTGCTTACCATTACAACACACTCTGAGTTTGTCATTAACATCTTTAAAATTGATGAATTTTTCTTTTATAGTGCCCTGGGTATGATAGTAAATTCCATCCAGTGGTAAGTTTGGTTTTGGAGGTTTGAGGAGTGTAGATTTACCACTTTGTTGCCATTACTCCCAGGTTCACTCTGTTAAGATCTCATCCATGGATAGAATGGACTTGAAAATTATTGGTATTAGATAGCAATACTTGAAAACATAATTATATACAAACATTATTATTTCATGGGAATAGTTTCTTGAAATCATGTCAGTTCTTATTAGGTTATTTTATTCCAAAGTCATTTTGATAATTATCATGTCTAATTTTATATGGTAAAAAATTGTATATTCACAATAATCCTAAACAGATAGATGCTTCCCTTAGTTGCTATAGCAATGCTTTAAGAGATAATTTATTTATAACGTTTACCATTATCTTTAAACAGGTTAACATTTCATATTAAGTCACAATATCAATGTTTTAAGAGTATCCATTCATCTATATTTTGTATAACACTTTTCACAAAGTACATAAATATGACATTGATCCACAAAGGAGAGTTAGGGAGCAAATTTTGATGAAAGGCAGAACACACATACCTCCACTGACCCTAGACAGTGAGCAGATACTACACTCTGATTTTGGCAGAAGTTCCAATCTATATGTAAATAATCCTGTCATTTTTTTCTTTGATAAATATCCTGTTGGTATTTATATATAATTATGTCGTTATAAAGTAGCCTACATGGTGAGCACAAAAATACATTGCTGTGAGGTGAGTGTCATCTTGAATTTTACTGCCTTCTAGTGGTGGGAGGGGTGCATAGAGAATCTGCTGGTGAGAAAAGAAATGTTTTAAATTAATGTGATCTCACCATATTTATAAACATTTTTCAATAATTTTTGATGTTTTGAGTACTTGAAGTCAAGGAGTATTTTCATGCTCACATTATATTGTCACAAAAATAATTAGTGACCCAGGGTAGAACTGGCTGCCAAATTGGGGTTGCTAAACAAATTACTCCTTTAGCGACCCTCTCCTGCCTTGGGTCAG
This sequence comes from Sepioteuthis lessoniana, assembly GCA_963585895.1. Taxonomy (NCBI): domain Eukaryota; kingdom Metazoa; phylum Mollusca; class Cephalopoda; order Myopsida; family Loliginidae; genus Sepioteuthis; species Sepioteuthis lessoniana. The sequence goes on along the minus strand of OY757926.1, from coordinate 90,261,195 downwards.
TTATCAGGTAACAGAATAGTGCTACAGAGACAAAGATAACTAGTAGTCTCAGAAAGCGAGTTGATACTGTTTGATGGAGGGGACCTATTTATAGGTGTTGTTAACCACCCAAAGACCTGGATGGATGGTAACTGCCCTCTCTCCCTTCTACCTTCACAGGAGATTATGAAAAATTAAACCCCTCTTGCCAGTGTTCTTAGTAATAACATGGCCAGAAGTGTCCTCTGATCAAACCAGTCACCCCCCCCCTACACTTTATTTTTTTATTTTTATTTTTTTTTTTTTTTTACTGTATATAACAAAATTATAATTTAGTAACATTATATCACATATTGAACTTGATTGCTTTGGTTTTATTTTGCTAATTTCTAGTTTCTTTTTGTGGTTCTTGTTTCTGTTTCTTGGGGAGTTGGGCAGAAGATTACCCTTTTTAAGGTAAGATCATGCTCTCCTTAAATTGTTTAAATTTTGGATTTCATTCATGGTGGACCTTATTCTTCTAGTATGCCTAAAGAGAAAAAATTGTGGAATATTGTTTTCATATTAATATGGCATGACTATTTCATGTAAAGAATACTGTATTATATTATTGATGTTTAATAATTATATCATTATTGCCATCTTATATATATAATATTGCATATAATAATGTATATTATATTATTTTCTCACTGATCTTAAGTGTTCTTCTGATCTCCAGTTCCCCAGGACTCTTCTAAGTATTTAAGCTGATCTTGACAGTGCTATGGTCTAGATGGTCTTGATTCTTCTGCTAATCTTCAGTTCCTGTGTCTTTTCTAAGTAAAGCTGATCTTAACAATGGTGTGGTTTGGATTGTCTTGATTCTTCCTCTGATCTCCAATTCATCCAGTTTCCAAGCTTTTGAAAACTGTTCAAAGTTCACAGACTATAATTGGTATCACTGTCAACCAAATCTACTAGATGGCAAGTTTCTTTTTTTTTTTTATAATTTCACACTAAGTTTGGTCTTCTAGCCAGGACTGGGTAATGTGTTTGTATTTCAAAATCCTCGAGAATTTTATGGGTCTGATTTTCTTAAGAAAGATTGTAGTTTTTGGATATACTATTTGTCAACATGATCATATCTTAATCTTTTGCACAATTCCCAGTAGATCACCTTTCCAACTCAGTCATGCCTAATCTTGTATTCCTTTTGTGTCAGTTTGCTCTATTTGCTTATTTGATTAACTGTTTCATCTCTCTCACTACATAATCTACATTTGTTATTTTTCTGTATATTATTAATTTTTGCTTTGATGTTATTGGTTCTTATGGCATTATTTTGTGCTGTTATTAAGAGATTCAGTTTCCTTTTCTTAGCCACATCCAAGTTATCTATGTGCAATTTCATCATCATCATCATCATCTGATATATCATCAATGCTATCTTATTAATTTAAGAGTATATTACTTTATATGATGGAAAAATAGAAAAAGAAATATTATCAAATATTTTAGCCATTTTTGAAACACTACTGCATAGTTTGGAACGGGCAGCCACAAGCATAGGCCTCTATGTTAATGCACACAAAACAGAATATATGTGCTATAATCAAACGGGGGACATCTCCACTCTAGACGGAACCCCTCTTAAACTAGTAAACAAATTCACTTACCTAGGAAGCAGCGTCGAATCAACCAAAAAGGACATCGACACAAGGTTAACGAAAGCATGGATAGCTATCAATAGGCTATCCATTATATGGAAATCAGACCTAACCGATAAAATGAAATGCAGCTTCTTCCAGGCAGCGGTCACATCGATACTGCTATATGGGTGCACTACATGGACTCTAACAAAACGGCTGGAGAAGAAGCTAGATGGCAATTACACAAGAATGCTGTGTGCAATCTTGAACAAGTCCTGGCGGCAACACCCCACAAGACACCAACTGTACGGCCACCTGCCCCCTATCATGAAAACTATTCAAGTTAGACGAACCAGACATGCAGGACACTGCTGGAGAAGCAGGGACGAACTCATAAGAGATGTACTCTTATGGACCCCCACACATGGCCGTGCAAAAGCAGAACGACCATACATTCGGCAGCTATGTGAGGATACGAGATGTTGTCCTGAAGACCTACCTAGGGCGATGAAGGGAGGAGTGGCGAGAGAGGGTCAGGGATATCCGTGCTACCAGCGCGATATGATGATGATGATACTATAAAAATAATATCATAAGCATGCATTATAACTATTAACATCTTCTAGAATTTCTGCCCAGAAAAAAATCTTATAATGAACATGTTTGAAATAACTATTTCTGTGGACAAGTTTATATATTTGGAGAGGGATATTTTTAGATAAAACAAGAAAAAAAAGTAATTTGTTTTATTTTACACAAGCCAAGAACACTCTAATTAGTCTTTTTCTACATGTCTATGTATATATACGTGGATGGGTGGCAGAAAGGGCGTTTTCATTGCGATATACATGGGTCTTTCACAATAAGTGATAAAGAGAACAAGTCTCTGATTGTTCTTTCCTCTTTAGAATTTTATATGTTCTCTTCATCTTGTATTACAGAAGAAAAAAAATGTATTGTCTATAATTTTGAGAAGAGTTACTAACAGGGATAAATGTGGTGAGATAGGCTCTTGGACCATTGTTAGTAAGTTTGATTCTCACTGGGTGTCCCATGCTTCTGGCCTTCTGTTAAATTTAATAAATGGCAACATGGAATTTAAAACAAATTGAAAGGATTTGTCAAGAATACATCTTTTAAAAGTAATTATATTTCACAACCTTCTTACAAGTCTCTGCTCTGTTTGATTAGGCTTAGAATATGCTGAATGTAAGACCCCGCCCCAGTCATCTAAAAAGGAATGTTCTGGATATGACATTATACTGCATCTCATGGTGAGACTCCAGTTCTAGAGATCTAGAGTCGGTGAAAAACCACTAGTTAAAACGGGTGGGAAAAACTTGCAGAAGTAAATTAGTAGTAATAATAATAATAAATTTAAGGGTGTTAGAGGCATTTAGATTAGAGTGGGGGTAGGTTAGATTCATTTAAAAAAAAGTTCTTACAAATGAAAATATTTGAGATGGTGACTCTCTTGATATCTTAAATGATTCAAGGATTTTAAGAGATTATCTTTTAGTCATTCTCCAATGAGAATTTCTTGCAAGTCCAATTCTGGTTATTTCATGGCATCAAATGTCTCATTTCAACTGGAGCAGAATTAGTCACATCTCTAAATTTCATTTATCTATTTTATCTAGATGTTTATAAAAATCAATGGGACTTTATATTTCTCAGGAGGACTTACATTGATTTTATCCTCTGCTGAGAGGGTAAGACTTGTGGGTGTTTGAGTATGACCCTAAGTTGCATCTGATGCTGAGGCTCCAGTTCTGGATATCAGGAGAGTGTGAAGTACCCCTTCATTGGCATTACTTTCAGTTCCACTCTGACATAGGATGGCAGTACATGTTAGAGTCCTCGTCAGCTAGATATGTTTAAAAATTATTTGTATTTTGAACTCTGTGCACAAAAACAAACTTAAGAAAGAACTACAGAAAAAATGTGAATATGATTCCCTAAACTGGGTATACAATAACATGAGGCAGGTTAATGTATTGTTAAGGTCAATCAATCAATTAATATTTCTCAAACATGCAAGATGATCTCACTCAAGAGGAATGAAGAATCTCATTATTATATCAAGAGCCATCACTCAAGCTAGAATTGATTTAGTTTTTCTTTGAAAAATCATCTCATAGAAATTTGAAAATGTCAAAGTAAATAGTGTAGACTACATAGTTATTATATGTGGAAAAAATATCAGTATTTCTCTTTCTTTTTTTCCTATCACTTTCATTCAGTTTTCTGGGCACCTCATGTGATGTAATGGTTAACAAGCTAGATAGGCAGGCCATTGTTAGGAAGTTTGATTCTTACTGAGTGTCTCTCTCTACTTCTGAGCTTATACCCCTAGTAAGCTAAGGTTAATAAATATACATCTTTCTTCCTCCCTTCTCTGTATCACTTCCTGTACTTTCCTTTCTTTTTTAATTTCTCTTTCATTGCAACTTACATTCTTCTCTCTCAATCTATTCCCATGCTTTCTTCTTTTTTTTTTTTGTTTCTCTCTTTCTATTCCAATACTTTCTTTTTTTGTTTGTCTCTTTCTTTTCCCATGCTTTCTCTTTTTTTTTTGTTTCTCTCTTTCTATTCCCATGCTTTCTTTTTTTCGTTTCTCTCTTTCTATTCCCATACTTTCTTCTTATTTTGTTTCTCTCTTTCTATTCCCATACTTTCTTTCTTTTGTTTCTCTCTTTCTATTCCCATACTTTCTTCTTATTTTGTTTCTCTCTTTCTATTCCCATGCTTTCTTCTTTTTTTTGTTTCTCTCTTTCTATTCCCATGCTTTCTTCTTTTTTTTGTTTCTCTCTTTCTATTCCCATGCTTTCTTCTTTTTTTTGTTTCTCTCTTTCTATTCCCATACTTTCTTCTTTTTTTCGTTTCTCTCTTTCTATTCCCATACTTTCTTCTTATTTTGTTTCTCTCTTTCTATTCCCATACTTTCTTTCTTTTGTTTCTCTCTTTCTATTCCCATGCTTTCTTTTTTTCGTTTCTCTCTTTCTATTCCCATACTTTCTTCTTATTTTGTTTCTCTCTTTCTATTCCCATACTTTCTTTCTTTTGTTTCTCTCTTTCTATTCCCATGCTTTCTTTTTTTCGTTTCTCTCTTTCTATTCCCATACTTTCTTCTTATTTTGTTTCTCTCTTTCTATTCCCATACTTTCTTTCTTTTGTTTCTCTCTTTCTATTCCCATGCTTTCTTCTTTTTTTCGTTTCTCTCTTTCTATTCCCATACTTTCTTCTTATTTTGTTTCTCTCTTTCTATTCCCATACTTTCTTTCTTTTGTTTCTCTCTTTCTATTCCCATGCTTTCTTTTTTTCGTTTCTCTCTTTCTATTCCCATACTTTCTTCTTATTTTGTTTCTCTCTTTCTATTCCCATACTTTCTTTCTTTTGTTTCTCTCTTTCTATTCCCATGCTTTCTTTTTTTCGTTTCTCTCTTTCTATTCCCATACTTTCTTCTTTTTTTTGTTTCTCTCTTTCTATTCCGATGCTTTTTTTCTTCTTTTTTTTTTGTTTCTCTCTTTCTATTCCCATAATTTCTTCTTTTTTTTTGTTTCGCTTTTTCTATTCCCATACTTTTTTTCTTCTTTTTTTTTGTTTCTCTCTTTCTATTCCGATGCTTTTTTTCTTCTTCTTATTTTGTTTCTCTCTTTCTATTCCCATAATTTCTTCTTTTTTTTTGTTTCTCTCTTTCTATTCCCATACTTTTTTTCTTCTTTTTTTTTGTTTCTCTCTTTCTATTCCCATAATTTCTTCTTTTTTTTTGTTTCGCTCTTTCTATTCCCATACTTTCTTCTTTTTTTTGTTTCTCTCTTTCTATTCCCATACTTTTTTTCTTCTTTTTTTTTGTTTCTCTCTTTCTATTCCCATAATTTCTTCTTTTTTTTGTTTCTCTCTTTCTATTCCCATACTTTTTTTCTTCTTTTTTTTTGTTTCTCTCTTTCTATTCCCATAATTTCTTCTTTTTTTTTGTTTCGCTCTTTCTATTCCCATACTTTTTTTCTTCTTCTTATTTTGTTTCTCTCTTTCTATTCCCATACTTTCTTCTTTTTTTTTGTTTCTCTCTTTCTATTCCCATACTTTTTTTCTTCTTTTTTTTTGTTTCTCTCTTTCTATTCCCATAATTTCTTCTTTTTTTTTGTTTCGCTCTTTCTATTCCCATACTTTTTTCTTCTTTTTTTTTGTTTCTCTCTTTCTATTCCCATACTTTCTTCTTTTTTTTGTTTCTCTCTTTCTATTCCCATACTTTTTTTCTTCTTTTTTTTTGTTTCTCTCTTTCTATTCCCATAATTTCTTCTTTTTTTTTGTTTCGCTCTTTCTATTCCCATACTTTTTTTCTTCTTTTTTTTTGTTTCTCTCTTTCTATTCCCATAATTTCTTCTTTTTTTTTGTTTCTCTCTTTCTATTCCCATACTTTCTTCTTTTTTTTGTTTCTCTCTTTCTATTCCCATACTTTTTTTCTTCTTTTTTTTTGTTTCTCTCTTTCTATTCCCATAATTTCTTCTTTTTTTTTGTTTCTCTCTTTCTATTCCCATACTTTTTTTCTTCTTTTTTTTTGTTTCTCTCTTTCTATTCCCATAATTTCTTCTTTTTTTTTGTTTCTCTCTTTCTATTCCCATGCTTTTTTTCTTCTTTTTTTTTGTTTCTCTCTTTCTATACCCATGCTTTCTTCTTTTTTTCGTTTCTCTCTTTATATTCCCATGCTTTCTTTTTTTGTTTCTCTCTTTCTATTCCCATGCTTTCTTCTTTTTTTCGTTTCTCTCTTTCTATTTCCATGCTTTTTTTCTTCTTTATTTTTGTTTCTCTCTTTCTATTCCCATGCTTTCTTCTTTTTTTCGTTTCTCTCTTTCTATTCCCATGCTTTCTTTTTTTGTTTCTCTCTTTCTTTTCCCATGCTTTCTTCTTTTTTTTTTGTTTCTCTCTTTCTATTCCAATGCTTTCTTTTTTTGTTTCTCTCTTTCTATTCCCATGCTTTCTTTTTTTGTTTCTCTCTTTCTATTCCCATGCTTTTTTTCTTCTTTTTTTTTTTGTTTCTCTCTTTCTATTCCCATAATTTCTTCTTTTTTGTTTCTCTCTTTCTATTCCCATGCTGTTTTTCTTTTTTTTTTTTTTTGTTTCTCTCTTTCTATTCCCATGCTTTCTTATTTTTTTCGTTTCTCTCTTTCTATTCCCATGCTTTTTTTTCTTCTTTTTTTTTTTGTTTCTCTCTTTCTATTCCCATGTTTTCTTCTTTTTTTTTTTTGTTTCTCTCTTTCTATTCCCATGTTTTCTTCTTTTTTCGTTTCTCTCTTTCTATTCCCATGCTTTCTTCTTTTTTTTTTGTTTCTCTCTTTCTATTCCCATGCTGTTTTCTTCTTCTTTTTGTTTCTCTCTTTCTATTCCCATGCTTTCTTTTTTTGTTTCTCTCTTTCTATTCCCATGCTTTCTTCTTTTTTTTTTCTTCTCTCTTTCTATTTCCATGCTTTCTGTTTTTTGTTTTTCTCTTTCTATTTCCATGCTTTCTTCTTTTTTTTGTTTCTCTCTTTCTATTCCCATACTTTCTTCTTTTTTGTTCCTCTCTTTCTATTCCCATACTTTCTTCTTTTTTGTTCCTCTCTTTCTATTCCCATGCTGTTTTTTTCTTCTCTCTTTGAATGATCTGAGTCCAATCAACTGATGCTCCTGCATTCTCAATCTGATTGAGGTGGGCATGTTAAACTTGTAGACAAAAAGATCTATTCATGAATAATTCCTTTATTTGTGATGTGTAGTCCAATAGTTTTACAATATATAATGAAAATACTTGGAAATATCCTGTTGTTAGCCTCATCTATCTGTCTGCTCTGTCAGGAGGGCTTGTCCCTGGTGACAGAGGAGTAAGACCTCCACCAAGAAGCTATGTCCTGGGTAGGACATTAAACTGTACCTAGTATCAAGGCTACTGTTCTGGAGCTCTGTCGAGTGTAGAGTAACTCTTCATTAATATTACTGACTTAGTGTTAGTACCTGTTAGGATTCTATCTATGGCTCAAATAGACCTGTTTAAAAATTATTAGTATTAGATATGAATACTTAATACTATATAACTGTTTGTATAATAAATAGTTACTTGAAGCTATAATTGTCTACTTTATTAAATAGAAATAATTACTTGAAACCATATAATCATAAGTATCAGATAGGAATACTTGAAACTATACAACTTTGTGCAAATCATTTGTATAAGGATATTTGATATCATATAAGTGTGTACAAAAAAAACTCTTAAAAAATGGAAAGCTAGATGGCTTAATATGCCATTAAAATCAATCCATCAGTATATTATTTTTCTGTGATTTATATGTACTTGAATTGATTTGATAATTGTGATTTTGTACTTTTTTGTTTTGCATGTACTCTAAGCTTTTTTTAAATCTTAAAAATTTGGCATTCTTATAAAATTAAATTCATGACTTGTATATTATTTATCTACTTATTTTTACTTTAAACTTTTTTGTATCTGATAACTTATTTTTATCTACATATTTATAAAATGCAGTGTGACTTTATATTTTTCAAACATACTTGTCTGTCTCGTCCAAATAAGAAATAAAGTTTCATCTGATGATTGTCTTCTGTTCTATAATAGAAAGACAATTGATGAAACTTAAAATTTTATAATTATGAAACAACTCTAAGAAGACCTTAATTACTTATATGTATATATATATATATATATATATATATATATATATACACACACACACACATTAATCAATTGTAATTAATGTTTTTTGTAGTTGTTTTCTAAATAAAAACATTCATTATTAATCATTATTCACTTTTTTTTATATAAGTCTGAATAAAATAATGAAACAAATTAAAAATTCATAGCTAGACACACATCATGAGTTATATATATATAAAAATTGTTGATACATGCAAATTTAAAAAGACTAAAACCTAGAGACTTATGCAAAAATAGGAGATTTACAATATGAAGAAAATTTATTGAAATCGCAAAGGGTCTTTTCATCTGAGATTTGTCAAGTGACAACCTTCAGAAGTCATTTAAAATAATGTAAATAAGGTTAAGTAAAAGGTGAGTGGAAAGGAAAAATGATAGCAAGACAAATGGGTTGGGGGGGAGGAGAAAAAAAACCCCATTAAAATCACCTTAAGTCAAGCATGAAATATCTCCTAATGAATTTAAAGAGTGTTTAGGGTTTTGTTTGCATAGAGAAGGCCTATTAAATAAAGTGTAAATGGCCTCCAGGACAATAAATGTTGTTTAGTCCTAGCTCTATAAAAGGCCATTTAATACTCATCGCTGTAATTAACCACATAACTATTTAAGGCATTCAAATACTTACAGAAGGCAGAATCGAGCAATTTTGAATGCTGGGATATTGTATGGTTACAAATATCTCTTGGAACATGCTGTTTAACCCTCACCTCAAGGCATTGGGAAGTGCGCCCTATATATGTAGCATTACAGTGACATTGAAATTTATAAATTGCTTTGTTGGAAGATTGGGAGCACATCCTTATGAATAGAGAGAAATACAGCTTGAGTAATAAAGATGGTTTGAACCCTCGCCACATTATAACAGCTGGTAAGGGAGGAAGAAACCTTATTGGCAATTAACTGGCTAGGAGATCCAATCCACAAAAGTCTAACATAAAACTGGGCATTTAGAAGGACCAAGTGGCCTGATGTTATTCCTAAACTTATCAACAGTTTTGTTAATGGTATCAACAATGCATCCCAACTCAAATACAGACCAGACTTTCTATATATAAACAAGTTATGAAAGCAAACAAACAGTATTCAACCAATACATCCAAGAATGGTAATTTGTTACCCTTCTCTTCATCCATAGTGAAGGTTAAAGAAGGATGTAAATCATTCAAACAATGTAAGAATGACAAAGCTTCATTATATGAACTAAAACAAGTGAAGGTGTCATCCACGTAATGTAAATAAGGGTTGGGGAACCTGTTGTAATAGTTTCTCATAATATATATATATATATATGTATGTGTGTAATATATATATATATATATATATATATATATTTAAAAAATTCTAAATACGTGTATGTATATACATCCATGTACTTTGCTTGTGTATCTGTGTGTGTATAAAGAATGTATCTCTGTATCTTGGGTATTCCTTGAAAATTAATAAGGCAAAAAGAATTCCTTTAACAACTCCCTTTTTGAAGACTTTCACCTTTAGTAACCCCAGTGTTAAATGAAGGAATGTCTTAACAAGAAAAATAAACAATATTATCAAAAACATTCTCATGCCAACAATATCTCTGCCTTTCAGAACTGCTTATCTTAAATGGTCTTAGAATCTAACCATTCAAGGAAGCAGCCTGGTTTCCAAGTATCTTTTGCAGACATTTTTTAAGTAAATAAAGAATGCAGAAATAACTTTTAAGTCAACAAGGATGAAGTGCCTCAATTTGTCTTTCTGTTCAATGAGAAAATGTCTGTGAATCTTTGAGCAGAAAGATGAATTAAATATTTCAGTTGTTATTTCATATTAACTTTGCTTCTTTTTTGAGTACATTTCAGTTTTGTTTGTATTAGAGTATTTCAGATTTAGTATACAATGCAATTTTTTTCTATCCGAAAATAAAATGAATATATCTTATTTTCATATGTAATTTTGTAATCCCCACTTTACATAGGACGTGTAAAAATGATCAGTTTTCACTTTACAAGCAGCATTGCATTATTTTTCTAAGGATTTTAGAATGTAAACTCTGAACTTGAACATTTTTGACTGATTAAGAGGAAGCAAAAATCCCCATTTTCCATTTTAACATAAAAAAAATTACATAATCGGTAGAACCCATTACAAGACCTTTCCAAATTTTTAAGACCCAATTATGATGGCTTATTAATGATACCAATAGGATGTTGTTTTTCTGTGGGTTTTTTTTTTGTGGAGTGGTCTAATGACTACCCTGATTCAAATCCTAAATGAGACTGTCAGGTGGTCTAATAGGAGGGACTTGTTGTGTAATGGTTATTATAAAAAGTGGATTTGACTATCCTGATTCAAATCCTAAATAATCCTAATACCCTTAGGAAAGGTATGAACTCAAGTATTTTCTCTCTGATTATAGGTAAATAGAACAGACTGAGCTCTTTAACCTTCGTGTGGCAAGCAGTCTAGGAGAAAGAAAATGAATTTAAACCTGTTGTAGACCTGGAGAGGAATGCCAGGCTACACTTGCTCAAGAGTCTCCATGACCAAAACCAGATACCTGTATGTGTGTATTTTTTTGGGGGGGGATCTCCCCATATCTAACAAATTTTTTTTTCTCTTCCCTTAAAGAGTGTCTGGATGAGAGATGGTAGATTTGTTTTGATTTTACTTCAGTTCTACTTTAATATTTTGGCTCAAGTTTTTGTCTTCGATTATACTCTCTTTCTGTAGTTTAAAAAATGTCTATTTTGTGGTCCTTTTTGACTATTATCCTCCTTTTTGTTATTTTTTGTGCTGCACGCTGTTCCTGCTGTAAATTGAGATTGAAGTTTTAATATTGAAGGGCAAAATATTGGGATAAAAGCAACAGATCTCATGATAATCACCTGAAAAAAGCCATTGAATAATTATGGTAGGTTAGAATTCTGCATATCTGTATTTACCTAACTCCACCACACCAGCAGGGTGTGACACAAAGTCAATTTTTTAAGTGGAGTTTAACAGGTTTGAATTCAGAGTTTTCCTTCTCCTATACTAGTCGCTATATCAAAGTTAAACAGCCTGCCCTACTATTTACCCACAGCTGCAGGGAGAATAGTTGGATGCCGACTATTCCCAAGGGTATTAATGCTATTCAGGGAAAGGAGTAGCGCCCTCCCCTACACCTTGGTGTTGTAAGCTATCAAAAAGGGAGCCTTCGGGTCACCCTCGACTATGGTCGCCTACTTTACTTTTATTAATGCTATGTAAAATGCAGATGGCCTTGTTCAGTATTTGAACTCTGATTTCCATATCCATTTCTTATGATGATAAACATTACATTACGAGCATCTCTTAGAATTCTGCATTTATTTCACAAAAATTGGCCGAGAGCTTTCAGTGTATGAGATCATTCCAATGCCCAAACCTTTCATTTCACTGTTTGGGCGATTGTTTCTGTTGATTCTTCCAAGGATTGAACTTAACATACTTGGCTAGCAAATGTTGTTGAATCACCTTGTCCCACCTGTTTATTAGAAGTGGACTCATCCTTTTCCATAAAAGCTGCTAATGGTTTGTTCACAGAAGGGGCCAAAGGTATTTTTGGATTTTCCTGGACGTGTGTGGGCTGTGTCCCTGCGTCCGGACCCACTTTAAAAAAAGGCCTTGTGCCGTACTTGTCCGGTGGTGGGACGGAGAACAAATAAAGAATTCACTTGAATCTTGAATGATATTTTCTTTCTTTCTTTCTTTCTTTCTTTTTTTTAATGAGTAAGTAACAATATATACTAAGACTTGTTTGTTCAGTTTTACATGACTAAATAGTTATAATAGAATTCAGTTGACTTATTTACAAACTTCACTCTCTGAAAAGTTGATGTGCCGAAAGAGCACATATGATAGTTAATATATCATGAGTTTAGAAAAAAAGTAATATGGTTCAGTAACAGCCTGAAATTGTGTTTAAAAGAATAGATGCTTTAAATGAAATAAATTGCCAAAAATGGTTTGCGCTAGATTTATCAACAAACTACTTAATGTGATAGAAATAATGATGTTACAGTGGAAGAATGCGTTCAGAGGCTGAATTCATTTTAAAATTCTGGCTTGAAATATCAACCTGGAAATCTAGAAAAAAAATGCATAAATCTCAGATTTATCAAACTTGATTGATTTTTACAGCATGTCAACCCCTTCTAGGGTTATTATATACCTAGAGGTTAGGGAATCCTGTTCATTGTATATTCATATTTACATTTTTTGTGTAGTTCCTTAAGAGGTATTTTTGTTTTTGTATCAGGTCCTATCAAATATTGATAATTTTCAAACAGATCTATTCGACCCATAGATGAGACACTTATAGGTACAACCGCTTAGGGTAAAAAATGGCAGTGAATAGATACTCACATTTCCCAGACTTCCAGAACTATAGCCGTACCATCAAATGCAGTTGGATTTTATACCCAGGACATCCCTTTGTGGGGGAGTCTTACCCCTCTCACAAGATACAGGTAGCACATTCTAAGCGCCTCCAATGAGGCTAAATAGAAGGTGGGATGGAAGATTGTGTTGTGCTAGTCTTTTGAGTTGGCCAAGCATATCTTGAATCAGCATTCAAAAACTTTGGTTTTACCTGCACTTTAATACAGAAAAATGCAACCCCCTTAATCACCAAGTCAACCCAATCTTAGATAAATGCAGTTTATCAAATACCAATTTTCTTTTACTTTTTTTTTTTTAAATTACGGCAGAAGACTTCCTTCAGTGAGATAAAATGCCCATTTTAAAGAGAGACTCAAGAAAAAAGAAAAACATTGTTTCTTTACCCAAATCAGAATTAAAAAGAAACCTTTCATACCAGAGCTGATAATTTCTACCTTATTAGAAAAATTGTAATGTTTATCTTGAAAGATTATTCTCTTTCCTCTTTCCCAAATGTTTGGGGTACTACATTTGGCAACAGCAGTTGAAGCCAATGGGCACAAGCTGTTATTTACCCAAACACTGATATCTGCAAGGTCAGAGGTTACAAGCTGTCAAAATGTGAGGAAATCCAGCTATTTGTATATTCAGTATTATTTTATCTTTTGATGTATATTTTTGTTTTAATAATTAATGATCAACATTTGGTACATTTTTTTACTCAATCTCATTTTATAAATAAGCATTTTTAAAAGGATTACCATTTATACTTACATATCATGCAACTTTCTGAGACTTAAAATTTAGCCCAATATCAGGAGGTTGCACTATATACTAGGTTCAAACGTTCCAGGTGTAATTAGTTGGCCAAGGCCTAGGCAAGGCCATCGCTATAATACCATGGTATTATAGCCACGGCCTAGGTCTATAATTTCCAACTACAAAAGGTCTCAATTTAGGTGCCAGAAACTCTCATGATACTTGAATATATATGGTAATAATTTTTAGTTTGTTCAAAATTAATATAAAAAAAGGCTCATAGAAATACATGAATAATGAAAATTTTTCCAAAAACATGTTTGTAGGTAATGTTACATAGCAGGACTCTCAAAAGTTGTATCATGATCCCAATCAACAAAAGAAATAGACAAGCAAATTTACAGTTTATTAACATTTGAATAATTTGCACCAGTCATCTCAGTAGGTTTTCCATTTCCTCCCTCATAGAAAAGAGGAAGGTTCTTGCCTCTTATAAAGTGTCTATTAGGAGGTGCCAGTGGTGTAATGGTTATCGTCGTAGGAATTGGACATGGCGACACGAGTTCAAATCCTGGACGAGACTGATTGCATTTTACATAGCATAAAGGTAAAGGTATGAATCCAATTATTCTCCCTCCAGCTATGGGTAAATAGTAGGGCAGACTCGGTTCTTCAGCCTTGGTGAGGCAACTAGTCTAGGAGAAGGAAAACTTGGGAAAGGTATGAATCCAAATATTCTCCCTCCAGCTATGGGTAAATAGTAGGGCAGACTAGGTTCTTCAGCCTTGGTGAGGCAACTAGTCTAGGAGAAGGAAAACTCTGAATTCAAACCTGTTAAACTCCGCTTAAAAATTGACCTTGTGTTATATCCTGCCCAAGCGGAGGGGTTGGGTAAATATGATAAAGTGTCTATTAGACCATAAAACCACCTAAGTGTCTATCAAAGCTCCCCCACCCCACCCCAACAGGTCTGCTCTGTTGTACTCCAGAAATCTAACTGTTAAAACTCAAAATGCTAACTTTCACATTGTTTATTTCAGTCAAGGTGAACTTCAACCTCATATGTGTATCCAACGCCTCCACACTGCTGTGAGAGGGGTGTTGGTGATGTAATGACATACATAAAAGTAAACTTGTTTATTTATTTATTTATTTTGTTGATACATCAGTATTATTCCATGTGTGTGTGTGTGTGTGTGTGTGTCTCTATATCTATGTATGTGAGTGAGGTTATATCTATCATCATCATGTCGCGCTGGTAGCACGGATATCCCTGACCCTCTCTCGCCACTTTTCCCTATCGTCCATCGCCCTAGGCAGGTCTTCAGGACAACATCCCGTATCCTCACGTAGCTGCTGAATGTATGTTCATGCTGGTCGTCCTGCTGTTGCACGGCCATGTGTAGGGGTCCATAAGAGTACATCTCTTATGAGTTCGTCCCTGCTTCTCTAGCAGTGTCCTGCATGTCTGGTTCGTCTAACTTTAATAGTTTTCGTGATAGGAGGCAGGTGGCCGTACAGTTGGTGTATTGTGAGGTGTTGCCGCCAGGACTTGTTCAAGATTGCACGCAGCATTCTTGTGTAATTGCCATCTAGCTTCTTCTCCAGCCGTTTTGTTGATTCTCTATAGAAACACCAAAGTAAAAGTATGATCATCAGATAGAGACACAGAATACTTTGACATTGTAGCAGGAGTACTACAAGGAGACACGCTGGCTCCGTACCTCTTTATCATTTGTCTAGACTACGTACTTAGAACATCGATTGACAAAATCAGAGAGAATGGCTTCGAGCTGACAAAGAAAAGAAGCAGAAGGTACCCCGCAAAAACAATTACCGACGCCAACTATGCCGATGACATAGCGATACTGGCAAATACACCCGACCAAGCCGAAACACTACTGCATAGTTTGGAACGAGCAGCTGCAGGCATAGGCCTCTATGTTAATGCACACAAAACAGAATATAATCAAACGGGGGACATCTCCACTCTTGAAAGAACCCCTCTTAAACTAGTAGATAAATTCACTTACCTAGGAAGCAGCGTCGAATCAACCGAAAAGGACATCGAAACCAGGTTAACGAAAGCATGGACAGCTATCAATAGGCTATCGATTATATGGAAATCAGACCTAACCGATAAAATGAAACGCAGTTTCTTCCAGGCAGCAGTCACATCGATACTGCTATATGGGTGCACTACATGGACGCTAACAAAACGGCTAGAGAAGAATATATATATATATATATATATATATATATATATATATATATATATATATATATATATAATGTCTGCAAATGAATTTGAATGTGGTACTTTAGATCCTGGACAACAGAATTTCTTTACATATGAATAACGCTAAACTACCTGAAAATAGAAAACTCCATGCACACTTTTATGTGAAGAAATTCCATTGTTCAGGGCCTAAAGTACCACATTCAAATTCATTTGCAAAACCTATTCATTTTAGAATATTTACTTTTCTCTCATCGGACCAACAAAAAATTTATATATATATATATATGTATATATTTAATAGTGTGGATGCTTATCTGTGACCTGGTTTCATGCCATCTTTATACAACAATCATCAGGCAGAGAAAGAAAGATTTTAAAGAAATCAAAAAATACAGTCTAAAGAATGTATATGTTAGGATTGTGTATAACTCTTTTTGTACATTTGTGTAGGTTATATTTGCGTACTATTGTGTGTAGTCATATGTGATTCTTAGTATGTGTGTGTATGATGATACATGCACCATGTGGCAGATTTGAAGTTGTCTCCTGAATATATATGTATAGCAATGTATAGCGGAAGTCATGAGACAGAAGGGGATTTGGCCAAATAAGAAAATGTTTTGTGTGAAGTGATGATTTTAGCTAAGGAACAAATTTATCATCATCATTGCATTATGAAGAAAATGAATTTTTTGATTTGACATGTAAATATAATAGACGAAAATAGATACAGTCGGCTGGGGCTGTAGAATACACTGACTGTACCTCTGGAAATAAAGGTTCAGTAGAGGAAAATGGTACTTACAGTGTGTCGGGTGTGTTGTAAGATTATCAAGTACCATTTTTTGGGTCTTTGGTCGAGTCATGCCAGACTCAAAAATGGTACTTGATGCCACTTTGCTTAACACTCAGCATTATAAGGTAAGGATCAAGGGTAAAGTGGAGCAATCCAGGGAATGGAGTAATACCCTCTCCTACACCTCGGTGTAATAGCTATTGTAGTAGCTACAGTCACCAACTTTACTTAGATCTACATATCACCAATATTAAGCTTTTTATTTAAAGATATAACAAACTATAGTTATTAATTATATATACCTCATGTGTACTTGTGTGTGAATATATGTTTAAACCTCAAAAAGTTCATAGCCTTATGAGGGGGGGGGGGAAAAGCATTTATTTTACACAACAACTATTTATTTTTCAATGGAATTTCCTTGATTGTCTAATCAATAGTGAATATCAATCACATAGATTAAACATTATAGAGCGAAAATTTCCCAGGAAAATTCTGCTCATAACTGAGTCAGGCTACATTCTTACTCATCTGACCAAGAACTTTTCAGCAATATGTTGAAAGTATGTGTTCTTTCTGTTTCCATTTGTTGTGTATTTATTTAAAAAATAAATAAATAAATTCTGTTCATCCTTAAGATCATGCTTCCAAATAATAATAAATATGTAATTAACAAACCAGAAGTCTGTTTCAGTTTAATATTTCGAAGTTGATCAAATATTGATTATATGAAAACATCATATTCTGTCTTTTTTTCTTTTTCTTTTGTTTAAATCATGTGATGGACAAAATCTTTAAAGAAAAACATAATTCCATAATAGAAAATCAGTGACAGTTATTTTTCATTATGTTTAAAACATTTCCTATTCAGAAATCATGTTCATTTGGAAAAAAATGTCCAACAACCACCCATATTTTTGTTGGTAAAATCAAAAGGTTATTGCATTGCAACTACACTATTTTAAAAGTAATCTTTATTTTATTTTTTTTATAAAGGAGTTTTACAGTCAAGGAAAAGAATTCTTTTGAGGTCACAAAATTAACTTTAAACTCTTTCAAATGAATTTAATTTTCAAGCAAATATACTTAAGAGAAACAATTACCATAATACGACTGAACTATGAACTCTTCTCTTTTAAAATTGTTTTTCCAAAACTTAAAAATTTTCTCAGAAATGCGAAATAAGATATATTTTCCGTTTTGCTTATTCCAAATTGTAATTTTTAAATTTCGATTAACAAGCTTTCACTTTAGACAAGTTTTATTAATAGACCAGAATTTTATGATGAAAGCCATTCTTATTATTTCATATCTTTAGACTGCTCTTTGAAGCTTGTATAGGAGTTTTTATTAGGTTTGGTTAGTTTTGATTTCCTTCTTTAATGGCATATCAACCTTCATGGATTATTTAGTGCCACAGCCAACCCTGAAGAAGAACAGCAGTGATACTATTTAACCCATAGCTGGGGGGATAAGGAGGTTCAGCCATTTTCCTAGTTGTATTTATCTGAAAGTGAATGTAATAGTGAAACTAGAGTTGGAATTAACTTACTTAGAGACTGCAGGCCAGCACTATCGTCATTACACTATAAGGAATACCCCCAAGTTTTTGTAAAAATAAAATTGTGTACATGTCAATGTCATGTGTGTCCTACAGAATTACACATTTTATTTATCTTGAATTGGGTTTATATAAATCCTTTGAGAAAGGTAGAGATCTGTCTGTTCTCTCCTCTCCCCTAGCTATGTGTAAATGATAGGACAGAATGAGTTCATTAGCTTTGGTTAGGCAACTAGTCTACTAAAAGGAAAACTCTAAATTTAAACCAGCTGTACTCTGCTTAAAAATTGATCTTGAGTCACATCTTTTTCATGATAGAGGGGCTTGTGTAAATACGCACATGATCCCTTTTTACAGTGGTACTTTTTGTTATTCAACTTTAAATCTATTAGTATTCAATTTTCACCTGAAAAGAGTTATCTATAAATACTGTGTGTGTGTGTAAAATCAAGTAACTAAAAGCAAAATGTTTGCTAGCCAAGTTTCAATAATGGGATCATCAGGGGAAATTCAGTTGGAAAGCTTATGTGAACAAACAAAATATACATTCAAATGATCTTATTAGTGAAACCCACATAGCAAGCTTTGCTTTTATTTACTCTATTTTAAATCAGCTTTACATATGTTTTGAGCACTTTTAAAAATATTTATTATCATTATGACTCATTTGAATTCATTCTTCTCTTACCTCATCTTCAAATTTCAACTCATCTTCAAATTTCATTTTTATATATATATATATATATATATATATATATATACATTTGTTCAAAAACAGGGCCCCCTGTGTCTCGCTTTTGTTCTTGATAATAGCCAAATATTTGTGCTCCATCACATTAAATAAAACCTGTTTGCATATATATATATAAGCACAACCAATAATTGTTTTTATGTTTAACTCTAAGTAGAGAAAAATAAGTTTATGGGTGAATCTTTTAATATTATTATATTTAACCATAACCAGGTATTAGCCTCTTTTATATTTTTGACTGACAGTAGTTCTACCACTTTATTTGTTCTAATATTTATGTCATGTCAACACTCTCTTTGCTATATATATATATATATATATATATATATATATATATATATATATATAATATCAAGTCATACTGATTGCGTTTGAGTTTTGTTTAACGGCATATCAACCACTGTGGGTCATTTAATGCCAACATACTGATTGCATTGGATTTCCTTGACTCTCTCTCACTATCCATCTCTATTGTCCATTGCTCTAAGCAGGTCTTTTAAATGGCATCCAGTGTCTGCACAAAGCTGATGAATATAAGTGTTGGCCTATCATTCAGTACTGGTGTATCCACTGGAGAACTTTGCTTATGAGTTTTCCTTGTTTCTCCAGCAGCTGCAAGTATGTCTTGTTCATCTTACTTGGATGGTTTGTGGGATGGGAGGTAAGTGGCCGTACAATTGATCTTTTGTAGGATGCTGCTTCCAGGATTTGTTCAAAATGGCATGTGTAGTTTTCTTCTAGCTTTTTCTCAAAGTACTTTGTGGGGCAGCCATACAGCAGTACTGACACAGCTACTTCTTAGCAGAATTACTGTTTTATTTTATCAGAGAAATTAGTTTCATATGGTTGATCATCTGCATAGTGTGCACTCCTGTTACTTTCAAGGGATCTGTTTCTTGCCTTTTTTCATGTCAGGCCATTTTCTTTCTTTCAAGTTGATCTGTTTCTTGCCTTTTTTCGTGTACGGCCATTTTCTTTCTTTATATCAATTGATGTTCATTGTATGTAGGTTGGTTAGTTGTTTGGGTTTTATGGCATATCAACCTTTGTTGGTTATTCAATGCCAAATCCATTTTTATACGAATAATCAGTTCCATTTCAAACTAATCAGTTTCGCATGAGTACACAGTTAAATTGTCAAAAACATTTCTATTTCAAGCTATTCAGTTTAGTCAAAAAGTTCTAATTCAACCAATTCAGTTAAGCATAAGTATGCAGTTTAATTCTATTTAACCCATCGGTAGGGTCCTATCAGATGCTACCACTCTGGGCCAGAGTGGACCTGGGAGTGATGGCAATGAAGAGGTGCTCCACATTCCCCAAAGCTCCAGAATCACTGGAACCTCACCATCAGATTGTTTAGTGTCATATCAAAGACACTTGTTGGGTGGGGGGTCTTACCCCTCTGCAGAGTTGCAATTGCTGTATTCTTCAGCCCCAGCCAACTGGGCAATCATTGTACATAATCTAGGCAGATTATGAATAGATATCATGCTAATGTATCTCATTACAGGACTTGAGCAACAATATCAAAGAATTCAATGTCACTATCAGGTAAACAAACCATTGTGGTCAAGTTTATGTAGAGCAGCAATAATTTCTTTGGAGAGACCATATGCGAGAAGTATTAGTTTCATTTTTTTTCTTTATGTATGGAATTAAATGCCTTAGAGAAATCTACTAACAATAGTGTCACCTCAAATTTTTTTGCACCTACTTCTTCAATGATTTGATGAATAGTCAAAATCCTTAATGTTGTGGATTGATTTCTCCAAAAACCTTTCTGATTTTTAATGAGAATTTTCTCAACTTCATGTCGGATATGCTATAGTAGTATAGTTATACATTTGAGTTCTTAGTGATTTGGGGGTTACCTTTCTTTAAGGTGTGGATGCTGTAGCCTTTCATTCATTTCTCGATTGTATTTTGTTGATACACAGTATTGCATAATCAAAGAAGTATATCATCAAATTTCCTTACCTTCCATCCTTCAGAAGGTATTTTGTTGAGGTTTGTAGTTTTCAAAACGGCATCAAGTTCTTCCTCCATAAACAGTCCAAATTTGATGCTTAGTTGGCCATTAATAATTTTTTCAGTATGGTTATCTATGATTTTGGGAGGGTTTCCAACCATATTCTTGAAATGTTCTTTCCACTTTTGAAGGGATTCTTCTTGGCTGACAGCTTTAAGTTTCGCCCACAAAGTACTTTTTCTCTCATGAACTTAACTGCAATTAATAATGTATATTGCAGATGGAGAAGTGGACAATTGCATACACACACATATATGTTTGTATGTATTTCAAACACTGGGTGATTTTAAAGAAAGAAAAAATACCACTTTGATGGAAGTATGTTTATGATATAATTTCGAACATTTTCTACTTGTTCACCCCTATCAAGACATTTTTGGAATCTTCCACACATGATTAAAAAAAATAATTAATGTTAACATTTCCATGGGAGAATATAAGAATAGCAGAATTGATATTATAAAGATTGTGGAATATTCCAAGAATGTTTTCACAAAAATGGTGAACAGATGCAAATAGTTAAGAAGGAAAATATAAAGATATTCCCTTTGAAATGTTAACATTTTTTGAAACACCCTAAATTAAAGTCATAAGAATAGAGAAAATTCAAAAAGTATAGATAGCTAAATAAAGGAAGAATGTTATTGTTTCTTCATGTAACTAGGCATTAAGCATTTTTGACTTCTTGAAGGCCATGAGATTTCAAGAGAGATTTATCCTAGTATACAACTTATATGACAGCATTTAATTTCATTTCTGTTTATTTATTGATTTAAATGAAAACTAAATAATTTTTAACATTATGTAAAGCAAATAGAATCTTCTAAAAAGAAATGTTCAATAAATTGACTTTTCAATTCCCATTTTGCATTCCATCTTTTATTTATTTTTTTTATCTTTAAACATTTTTTTTTTGTTTCTCATGCTACTTTCATCAATGTCAAACATTTTATAAAGTTTGTAGATGAAAATGAGGAAATCTGACCTTTCACATAAAACAATTTGATACATTTAATGTCAGTTTATTTTTGTCTAATAGTGTGTGTTTTTATATAATATATATATATATATATATATATATATATATATATGTGTGTGTGTTTGTTTGTTTGTTTGTTATTTTAGTTTTTATTTTATATATTTCTAAAGTGTTACATGATAGAGCTATTATTATATATTGTTTTATAAAATAACTATATACAGTTCTGTGTAAAAGTCTTTAGTCACTTGAAGCTATTGTAAATTCCTACTAATTGCCGACTTATAAATGAATGTTTCGAACTATGCTTTTTACAAATGAAATATAGGCCTTGTTGAAGTCATTTCCATATCTAATCCTTATATTTTGTAGAAAGGATTTTGAATAAGAGAGGAAGATGTGAGACCACCTCCAAAAATTGCTATGCAAAAGTTTTTGACCAATTCACATAAACAAATCAAGATACAGTTGGGGTGTCTTCATAGTGTAATGGTTAAAGCTCTGGACTGCAGAATCGTAGAAAAGTGACTTCGAACTCTAGTTACACTATTACATTGACTTTTGGACAAAGACTTTTAGGAAAGATATGAACCCCCTTATCATTTGCCCAGTAGGCTGAGGCTGTAGAATACACTGATAGCATCTCTGCAGGGGTGGGTGGGTGTAAGACCCCCCCCAACAAGTGTCCTGGATAGGACACTAAACAGTCTGATGGTGAGGTTCCAGTGGTGCTGGAGCTTTTGGGAATGCAGAGCACCCCTTTGTTGTCATTGCTCCCAGGTCCACTCTGGCCCAGAATGGTAGCACCTGATATGGGTTAAATAGAACTTAACCGTGGTTTCTTGAGATTACTGGTTTTTGCATTTAAACTGCATATTTATGCTAAACTGAATTGTTTAAAATAGAAATGTTTTGACATCTAAACTGTGCTATCAGAAATAAAACTTTTACATTTAACTCTGTGTATTGCCCAGTCAGCTGGGGTTGTAGAATACACCTCTGCAGAGGGGTAAGACAAGTATCCTCGATATGACACTAAACTATCTGATAGTGAGGTGCCAGTGATTCTGGAGCTTTGGGGAATGCAGAGTACCCTTCATTGCCATCACTCCTAGGTCCACTCTGGCTCGGAGTGGTGGCACCTGATAGGGCTCTACCTGTGGTTTAAATAGAACTAAAATGTGTACTTATGCTAAACTGAATTGTTTGAAAATGGAACTGTTTTTGACATTGAAACTGTACTTACGCTAAACTGAATTGAACTGTTTTGACATTTGACTGTGTTTAAACAAAATCTATACTTATACTAAACTGAATTGGCTGAATTAAGTCGTTTTGAATAATCTGAATAGCTTGAAATAGAAATGTTTTTGATAATTAAATTTTTTACTCATGCTAAACTGATTTGTTTGAAATAGAATTGATTATTTGTATAAAAATGAATTTTGTATTAAATAAGCTACAACAGTTGATATGCCATAAAACCCCAACAAACAACCAACCCCTTATCTTCCCAGCTATGGGTTAAATAGTACCACTACTGTCCTTCTAGATGGATGACTTTAGCATGAAATAACCCACGAAGGTTGATATGCCATTAAACAACAAAACAAGAAGCAGTGTTTTATTTTAGTTTTTATCATAAATTCTTAAAGTGCTCAATATGTGATACATCTGTTAGCATATATTGTTGTATAAAACATCTCTCTCTCATATATATATATATATATATATATATATATATATATTGAGAGAATTGAATGATGTTCTACTTAATTTCATTTATATTCTCAACATCACACATCTCTGTTAACTGAACTTGCTGATTTCACTAAATTGTTACAATGAATTGCTATATTAGAGATCTTGTATTCTATCTCAGATATTTTTTAAGACTAATTTATGTGATAAATGATTATATTTTTAATTTCTTTATTTTTCTGATAGTAATTGGATTCCAAATTGGGAAACTATGGTAAATTTAATTACATTTCCAATCCATTTAGATTTTTATAAAATAAATAAATAAATTTTCTTAAATATATTTAGATGGGGTGGAGGGTGAAGTCATCCAAAAATCTGACAAAAACGAATTTATTTTTCACATTATGAAACTTGTTTCTTCCATAATGTGAAACCCAACTAAAAAAAAACCTACTCAACATTTGTTTCAATTTTTTATCAAGTTTTGTTTTTGATTGTCTTTTATTTTTTCATACCCTGAAAAATTAGGGCTCTCAAAATTTTTGTATCTTCACCTTGAATACTTATCTTGCCATTTCATTTAAGCATTCTCATGAAAAATTTAAATTGCTACCGGTTTTTACTTGGTTTACCAATTAGTAAAGTATTTCCCTGTCACCGACCTTTTAAGAAACGATCGCTCAATAATTGCTTGTTGAATATTTCATTTCCTTCATAATTATCAGAAAAAAAAAAAATAAAAAAAAATAAACTTCTAATTGTACACGAGGAAGTATTTTTTTATTGTTAAAGGGAGGTAACTCAAAATGGTTTTCAAAGAAATCACAGAGAAATCGAATCTGATTAAAGGGAGTTAACCTAATACATTCTTCAACTAGATGTATACAGAGCAATTGATATTTCGTAATCCAATAACTTTACTAATCCTCCTTTTAAATTATCTCAAATTTTAACAATATGTGTAGAAATAACTTCTAATTCTATGTTTTATGTTCAAACTCTTTATTTTTCCATATCTGAGTGGTAGTGTTAGGGTCCCATCCATGAGTCAAATAGATACGTTTAAAAATATTTGTATCTGAGCAGACCGTGTGCACAAAAAAACAAAATGTAAATAATTGCACAAAAATATGTAAATATGAATGTGTAAGGAACATGATTGGTTGAAAGGCCGTTAAAATCAATCTAGAAAGTAAAGTTGGTGACTGTAGTTGAGGATGACCCAAAGACTCCCTTTCCAATAGCTACTACCCCAAAGTGTAGGGGCAAATCTGTTTCAAATTTATTAGCATTTGGTACAAATACTTCATACCATGTAACCGTGAATTGTATCAATAGTAGTTACTTGAAGCTATAATTGTTTAGTAAGGATTATTATTAGTTACATGAAACCCTATGATTGTGTGCAGACAAATGACTATTATTAAACAGAAATAATGACTTGAAACCTTATAAACATTAGTATTGAATAGGAATACTTGATATCATGTATCTTTGTTAAAAAAAACAACTTCTTGAACCATTGTACACAATTTCCTAACCTCTGTGTTGACATGGCATTAAAATCAATCAATCAATAATTTACTTAAGAACATATTTATCATTTTGGCCCCACTATTTTTCACTTTGTTTCATCATTCTCTCTGAGATATTCATCTTTCTAAACAAAGAACTGTTCAAGATACCTTTTCTAGTGATGACTTGAAAAAACATTTAGAACAGTTCTTTGCATCCAGGGAATTGATGATTATTTTTAAAAGATTTTCATTAAAGAATCCTATAAAGATTGGAATATATGTTAAATTGAAAGTGTAATTATCTGTTACATATAGCAGATGAAATATATTTACATACACATACTCCAGTAGTGTAATATCTGTTGAATATGGTGGATGAGTGAAATCTTAGCTAAGCTGTAACAGTTTTTGATGGGTCACTTTTGTAATGCTCACATGGCCATAAAAAGAAGAGAAAATGATTGACAACTCAACAAAAGCATAGATATTTCATTCAACTGAAATAATACATTAACAGAGTAAGATAAATAAAAGATAGTTACTATCCGTGACACTGCTAGCCAAGCTATTGCTGAACATGGTACCTCTATTTATGTTATCTGGAGGCCCGCTACTTCCATCCACTGGCAATCAGTTTTCAATTGCCAGTGTCTCTCTTTATTCCTATATGACAGTCACCAAAGAAAGATTCAGTTTCATTCTTATTGGAATATTATGGCTTTTTTCTAGACTGGAGGCACTTGTGGCATAATAGTTATCATTGTAGGAAGTGGACTTGGGTACCTGAGTTCAAATCCTGAATGAGATTGTTTGCATTTCACACAGCCTTAATAACCTGAGAAATGTATGAATCTGACTTCTCTCATTCCAGCTATGGGTAAAATAGTAGGGTTGACTGAGCTCTTTAACCAGTCTAGGAGAAGGAAAACTCTGAATTTAAATCAGTTGTAGTCTTGGAGAGGGATGGGCTCTACCATGTTAATCCTGCCCATTGACACACATTACATGAATAACACCTCACACACCAACACTAGGTTACAGAACTTGACTCGTATGCTTTTTGTCAATTGCTTCTTGTAATTGTTCTAATTGAGAACAGTACTTGTTTAAATTAATCATTTCCTTCTGTGGAACAAATTTTTCGTCAATGGCTCTTTCTGATCCTATTTTATATACAGTATCATCTTATTTAGACAAAAACCCATCTTTGATTATGTCTATTGCAGGTTCATTTTCCTTGTGCTACCATCTCTTATATTCCTCATTGTTGTAAAGTATCCACTTTTCATCACCTGTGGTGATTTCTATCCAGAATCAGTTTTAAATCAAGAATCATGCTGAAAAGTAGTCCATTTTTTTTTGTTTCTTACATGTGCAATATCACTGGGGGTCTGGACAGGTTGCTTGTGGCATAATGGTTATTATTTTCAGAAATGGAATCAGTGACCAAAGTTCAAATCCTTGATGAGAATGTTTGCACTTCCCTTGATGCTAATGCCCTTCGGAAAGGTATGAATCCCACTATTCTTTCCCCAGTTACAGGTAAATAGTAAGGTAGATTTGGTTCATTAGCTTTAATTAGGCAACCAGTCTAGGAGAAGGAAAACTCTTATTTTGAGCTAGCTTCACTTCACTTAAAAATCAATTTTGTGTTGCAACCTACACATGGCGGAGGGATTGGGTAAATACATACTCCTGGACAAAACTTAAAAGCTGTTGATTGTCATTCCTGTCTTAGGTGGGTGATACAAGTTGACTAACATGCCTTTAGAGTCAAGTTCCCATATTTATTACTCAATGTTTTAGTTTAATCAAGTCAGTCTTTTCTGTGCATTTCTGTTATTTCATCAATTTATTGGAAGGAGAAAACTCTTTGGATTTTACACTGCTGTATAATAAATAATAAAGAAAATTAAACATTTTTGTTATGTTTAAATTGTAAATTGAACGTGTATAAGCACCACATTTCAAAATACAAATAAGTTTCAATATTTGATTTGGGTATTTTGAATATTTTAACTTATCTCTTATGTTGACAAATTTAATATCATGGTGTAGGCTTGTCATATTTTTACCTTTTATTAAAGCAAAAATGCATTATCTACCAAAAATATTAGAATCAATAAACAAAATTTTTTCAATTTTTGTTGAAAATTAAATAATATAAGCATAAAATGCAAATCCAGCAAATGGCTTGAAATGATCAAAAATAATCTCTTTGTGTTGAGTTAAAATTAAATGCCCCAAATGCCAAAGACAGAAGGGACCCCCCCCCCATCCTAGATAAAATGCGACTAAAAGATACTTGAATTATGCGTTTAGCACATTTTTATTTTGAAGAAATTTTTTTTCAAGGGAGACAACTGCTGTAGACGAGTTTTAAATAATAAATAAGAAACAATTATTATGTTAAGATATGTTTGTTGTTATACAATTAATATTGTCTAACATTACATCAATCAGCCTTTTAAATAAGTGTTTAACAATACACAAGGTGTTTTCTTAAAATCTATTGGAGGGATCCATGTGGCATAATGGTTAACATATTGGACTGCAGCCTCAAAGTAAAGGAGTTCACACTCCAGTTGTGGTATTGCATTCACTTTCAGACTAATGCCCTTGAAATAGGTATTAAACCCCTTTATTCCCTTAGTTATGGGTTGAATAGTACCACTACTGTTGTTCTGCAAGGATGGCTTTGGTATTTAATAACCTACCAGTGTTGATATGCCATTAAACAAAGTAACTAAACCAAGCCAAGCCATGATTATTATTTTATGACGAGTTTGACTCAATTTTAATAAAACTGCCTTGGAGGGGAATCACTTTTGCTAGTACTACTACTGTTCTTTTACAATGATGGCTTTGGCATTAAATAACCCACCAGTGTTGATATGCCATTAAACAAAGAAACTAAACCAAGCCAAGCCATGATTATTATTTTATGACGAGTTTGACTCAATCTTGATAAAACTGCTTTGGAGGAGAATCACTTTTGCTAGTACCACTACTGTTCTTCTGCAAGGGTGGCTTTGGCATTAAATAACCCACCAGTGTTGATATGCCATTAAACAAAGAAACTAAACCAAGCCAAGCCATGATTATTATTTTATGACGAGTTTGACTCAATTTTAATAAAACTGCCTTGGAGGGGAATCACTTTTGCTAGTACTACTACTGTTCTTTTACAATGATGGCTTTGGCATTAAATAACCCACCAGTGTTGATATGCCATTAAACAAAGAAACTAAACCAAGCCAAGCCATGATTATTATTTTATGACGAGTTTGACTCAATTTTAATAAAACTGCCTTGGAGGGGAATCACTTTTGCTAGTACTACTACTGTTCTTTTACAATGATGGCTTTGGCATTAAATAACCCACCAGTGTTGATATGCCATTAAACTAAGAAACTAAACCAAGCCAAGCCATGATTATTATTTTATGACGAGTTTGACTCAATCTTGATAAAACTACTTTGGAGGAGAATCACTTTTGCTAGTACCACTACTGTTCTTCTGCAAGGGTGGCTTTGGCATTAAATAACCCGAGAAGGTTGGAATGCTATTAAACAAAGAAACCAAACCTAAAAATCTACAATTACTATATTCTATGGAAGATAATTATTGTACAGATGCTTTTTTTGTGTCATTTTGATGATGAATTTTGACTATTTTCTTAAATTCTTTAATTCGTCTTTTTTTTTTTTTTTTTTTTTTTTTTTTTTCCTTTTCTTTACTTTAAAGATATTTTTATCATTATTTATTTGGGTTGTCATTCTACAACAGCGAGGAAAAGATTGTAAATAATAATAATACTAATAATAGAATAAACTCTGAAACTTGGACTTACATCCCCCTTTTAATTTGGCAAGCCTGGTTAAACACATTAGCTACTCTACCAATTGAAATTCAAAATTTCAATGATTTACAGAAACACAAATCAAAGTTCATTCCTTATTTTGTTTTTTGTTTATTCTTTTTTTCCTCAGTTGATGCTATATTTGTTGTTTTTTACACCTGTAATACCATCTTTTTATTCATGTTATATGAAACACTTTCGATCTTTGACTTGTACTTTCATTTGTAGAAGTTTTCGTTGCTCTTTTTTTTTATTTTTATTTTTTTATTGAAACTCATTTGGTTTATAATTTCTATGACAGCAACAAACTGATTAGAATAAAAGACGAGTTTATATGTTTGATTTGTGATTCTTACATTTGTCTCCTTTTGAGATTTTAATCTTTATCATTATTTGTGACCTGTGCTCTCATAGAATAATGAACTAAGTGACTTTCAAGAAAAAAAAGATAAAAGAAAATATTAGACAAAATTGATAATAATATTGATAATACCAAATGGTCCGACCTAACATGAATTAACAAGAAAAAAAGAATTTGTCATTTGGCTGATTTGCTGTTCCTGTGGAACATGAAGGTGATGGTGATACCAGTTGCAGTTGGAACACTTGGGATAGTTTTCAGAGGCCTGGAAAAGAGACTTGAGGAACAGGAAATCCGAGGAAGAATTGAGACTATACAGACCACAGCAGTGTTAAATTAAACTAGAATACTTAGTCCTGGAGATCTGAGGAGACTTGATGTCACTCAGACTCTAGTGAAAAACCACCAGCTGATACTGGTGTGAAAAATTTGCATAATAATGGTTGTCAGTTAATATGTGCAACTTTCTTTTTCAATAATGTTATATTGCAAGATATTACGGATATTTAAAATAGAATTTCATACAAACATTGCTTTTTCTTTCTAATCTTAATTATAACTGTTTTATTATTTTCAGGTAAGACCCATCACTGCTATTTCTAAAAAAGGTGTGTATACATTTTGGGGGGACACCAGAAGGTAGGTTATATTTACTCTTTGTTAAAATTTACAAAAGTTTAAGTGCACCACCAATTTTTTCTTTTCTTTTTTTTCTTTTTTCTTTTTTTTCTTTTTTCGTTTTTTTCTTACCATTTGTAATCATGTATCATGTGACTTTGGTACCATATATAATCATGTGATGCAAACTTTGTGTGTGTGAATAGTTAGCCAAAGCTAGGCCTAGTACAACTAGTATATCTACAATTTCTGGCTGTAAAAGGTCTCAATTTGGGTATTGGAAAGTCACACGATACATAAATATATATGATAATTAATATTTTAGCATTTTTTTATTTTTATTCTGACAAAATTACAGAACAACATTTTTCGAGATACTTATGAATTACCAGAAAAGTTTGTGAAGATACAAATGTCAATTTTGATTTTGTTAGGTTTTTAGTTAATTTTAGCTGACATCTAATTCTGAAAATGGCTTCTGTTGCTGATCATGTCAAGAAAAATATCTGCGAACACCAATTCAAAGATGGAGGGAGGAAATTTAAATTAAAAATTTTTTTACTGTAATTTCTCTGTACTAAGCAGTTTATGAGATATGAGTAGAATTAGTTTATCAAATGTATTTATCATTCTTAGCTTACAAGCTGTTATTGAGTGTTTTACAATTATAGCCGAGTGCCATTATTGGCTTTTTCCCAGAAATAATATTTCATTCATTACATACATTTGCTCTGTCAGCTTGGCTTATAATACATCTGCTTCATGCCTTGCAAATGTGCAAGGCCACCTATTGCCAAAAAGAGTGTCCTGGATGTGACACTAAATTGTATCCAGTGGTGAATATTATTGATACATCAACTCTTAAAACATTGATATGGTAACTCAGTATGAAGTGTTTACTTATTTTATATGATTACAAAGATTCATTTTTGTATCATATATAATTGGAGACAATAATTGTTAAACTGACTTTGGCATAAAATAACTTAACCAACCAAATTACATGCACCAACTGCTTAGTCCACTGGGGCTGTGAAATACACTGACTGCATCTCTACAGAGGGGTAAGACACCTTCCCTAATGAGTGTCCTAGATATAACACTAAACCATCTGATAGTGAGGCTCCAAATCTGGAATTTTGAGAATATGAAGTACCCCTTCATTACCATTACTCCCAGGTTCACTCTGATCTGGAGAAGTAGTATCTATTAGGGTCTGACCTATGGGTCAAATAGAACCGTTTGACCATTTAACCGTGTGTAAACAAATAACTGATTTTGAATTGTCAGTGTTACATAATAATAATTGAAACCATTTAAGTGTATGCAAACAAATTAGCTCTAACTTTTGAAAAATTGAATTACCTACAAAGTATACATTTACAAATCATATGTGTAACTATTTTAATTAGATTGTTTGTGTTACATAGAAATACTTGAAACCATTTAACTCTGTGCAAGCTAACATTTAATATTAAACAGAATTATTAGTGTTTGATAGAAATACTTGAAACCAATTAACTGTGTGCAAAGGAGTTTGGCTTGTTTTGAAATGTTATCTACAAACTGTGCATTTACAAATCATATCAACCCATGCCATATATTGTTTATACATATATATATCACATAAATATATATATGTATAAGCAAGATATGGCATGGGTTGATATGCCACAAAACCAAACCAGTCAGTCAGTCTCCATATCCAATTATATATTTATTGGTCATGTAACCTAGTCTCACAACAAGATAATGAGAAAATTGTAATATAAGGCATTATAGAATTAAAGAACTTCTCGAAATATCTATTGTGGACCAGTAAAGGGTCCGGAAGAATAACACAACTCGGGTTTATGTGGAACAATAAATATTAATATTAAATTAATAAAAGTATAATACAACAGTGTCGAACGTCAGTTTGACTGCCAAAATGTTAGGCTGGGAAGAATTTGCAGCTACCGCAATGAATGTTCTCTCGGTATTAATAGTCATGGAAGAGTTCATTTGAGTCCACAGGTTGGGTACCATTGTAACACTA
This sequence comes from Sepioteuthis lessoniana, assembly GCA_963585895.1. Classification (NCBI taxonomy): domain Eukaryota; kingdom Metazoa; phylum Mollusca; class Cephalopoda; order Myopsida; family Loliginidae; genus Sepioteuthis; species Sepioteuthis lessoniana. The sequence continues at coordinate 90,229,273 of OY757926.1, read as the reverse complement.
TGTAGGTGGCCTGCCAAGCAGACGATTCCTTTGTCTGTTTTGGCGCGAAACCAGACAAAGGGTTTTTGGACTTGAAATCTCGGCGTGGCCGGAAGAGGTAACAGGACGCGAGAAGAGAGTTGGTTGGAGAAAGGAGCTGACAAAGAGTTGGCGACAGGACAGCAGAGAGACGAGTCAGCAGAAGATAGGGTCCAGCGAAGAAGATCGAGTCAAGATGTCGGCATTCCAGTTGCTTTGTGGAATTTTCGCTAGTAATCCATGCTAGCGTTAGTCCATATATGCTATCGGAAATGTAGTGTTGCATACTCTCCTTCTGCTCTGAGTTAACCCCAAGCATTGTTCAGGTTTGTTCGTCTGTTTTATTTTCTCCTGTCTCCCCGATCGTATTCTTGTAGTGGCAAGAAATGTGCGTTACCCCCCTCGGAACCACTAGTTGATCACCGGCCGAGAAGTGGAATGGTTAGAAGAGGATGTAACGTGTGCTGGGGCGAGGGTGTTAATGTTACTCCATAATAATATCTTATCTTCTTTTTATTAAAAACAAATTTCATGGAGATTCACGTATTTTGATAATTTTTTTTCTCACTAAGTAAACTACTCTACATAATCTCTCTCACCTTTTTTCTTTCTTCTTATTAATTTTTATCATTCTTTCTTCTCTGTATCACTTTGGTATTTCTCTCTTTTTAAAAATTTTGTCTTTCCTTCAAAGTGATTCTCTCTTCACTTTTTTTTCTGTTTATATGAAGAATTTGGAAGGATTTTACTTGAGTAGTTCTTCTGTGTTCTTCATTTGGCAATGTGACATGCTATCTCAAACCAACACAAGTGTTTATCTATATGTAAATAATTCTGCCATCATGTTATAGGAAGTATTCTAATGTATGATTGTATGTGTGTGAGACCTATCTCTGGTTTCGTCTATTGCAGGTTGATTTTCCTTGTCTTATCACCTTCTATTCCTTGTTGTTGTAAACTATCTACTTTTCATCACTTTTGGTGACTTCTATCAAGAACCAGGTTTAAACCAGGAATCTCACGGTCCAATTTTTGTTTCTTATATGTGCCACATCACTGGGTGTCTTTACTCCTGGACAGGGCGCTAGTAGCATAATGGTTATTATTGCTGGAAATGGAATCAGTGACCCATATTCAATACCTTGATGAGGCTGTTTGTATTTCACTTCATGCTAAAAAGAATAAAATACAGAATATATTTTGTATTTTCAATTTTTTCACAGGTTGATTTGCTTTTAGAAAACTTTTGAAAGATGGTAAAAATAGAGGAACATCAAGTCATAGTAAATGAAAAATAATTTAAATAAGTTTTTACTTGACTTTTATTAGTCAGATGAAATAATTAACTTTTCTTAATCTTGGGTGCAACAAAAATAAAAAATAAATCAATCCATTGTATGAATTTATTTAACATTAAAAAAATCAGTTGGAATTGATTCTTATCCCCCCCCACACACACATACACACATATTTTTGTTTTTCACTTTTTATAATAAGGATGGCAAAACCAGCCTGAATCTAGTATACCACAAGATTGTCTGCTACTGTCTTGAAAAAGAAAGGAGAAGGGGGGGAAGAAGTAAAAGGACCATTTCCTGATTTAATTTAGAATGAGTGATGTGAAGTCAAAAATTTTACCTGTATTTTCAGCATTTGATTAATATTTGGCATTGTACATACAAAAGCTATTGTACCAGTCAGGTATTTTATGTAATTAACAAAATTCAAATTTACTCCTTCATATTTCAGTTATTAAAATGAACGAATCATAGGTAGGATTAGTAAACTAATATTCAGAATTATTATGTTCAGAAAGTAACAAGTTAAAAAAAAAACGAAACTCTTAACATCTTTACACTAACTACATTTGAACCTGTTGTGGTATATAGGCAAATTAAAAATTTTTCGTATTGCTGACTACATACTTTACCACTACTCCATTTGGAACTGATATTTTGGTTCAGCATTTGTAGTAGCAATAACATATATTAGGTCTGTTCTCTTTGAATACTGGGCTTCTACATTCTAGGCTGGGAATAGCTGGTCCCAGACCCACTATATTTTAGTGGTATAACTAGGAAAAGTTTTTTTAGGAAATGACACTGGTCTTTTTTCTTGGAAAGAGTGATTTTATTTTTAGTTGTAATGAAACATCCCATCTTAAAAACCATTACCCATTTTTTTGGCTCAACAATTTGTTTAAAATTTAAACTTCTGTGAATTCTAAACTTTTTAAATCAAACATAGAATTGATTAATTTTTATAAATATTTCTCTCATCTTTTTTAATTGCATCTCTTGGGGGGGGTCATCATTTTTACAACAAAGATAACTATGTAATAATAAAGGATAAGCTCTCAGTGAGACTCATATTCTCTTTTTCCTTGGGTAAACCCTAGTTATCCATAATGGCTACTGGAGTCATTGATATCATCATCATCATCATGTCACGCTGACAGATCAGTCCTCTGACTCTCTCTCATCATTGAACTCTATAATGTATCTCTCTTGGTAGGTCATCTAAACTGGATCCAGTGTCCACACAGAGCTGATGTGTGTAAGTCTTTACTGCTCAGCCAACATTGGCACATCCATGTGCAGAGTCCATAAGAGAACATCACTTATGAGTTGATCCTTACTTCTCCAGCAGTCCCTTGCATGTTTTGCTTGTCTTAGTGAGATGAGAGGTAAGTGGCTGTACAGCTGCTGTTTTGTTGGGTGCTGCTTCCAGGATTTGTTTCAAACTGCATGTAGCATCCTTGTGTGGTTCCCATCTAGTTTTTTCTTTATGCATTTTGTCAGTGCCTAGGTGGTGCATCTATTCAGTAGTATTGACACAGCTACAATTTGGAAGAAAAATCATTTTATTTTATCAGAGAGATCAGATTTTCATATGATCAATAACCTGTCAATAACAAACCACGCCTTCATTAGATATATGTTGACATCACTTTCACTAGATGTGATATTGAACCGGTCTACTAATTTCAGAGGCTTTCTGCCTCATCTCAGTTGTAAACTTAAAAAGAAATAAAAATTATTAATGATTGACAATGATTTATCTAAAAAAATATTTCTGAAATGATATATATATATATATATATAAATATATAAGAGTGTTGATTGTCACTAAATCACTTTGTGGGTATGTGTCAAACCAAGTGTAATAAATATATATATATGAGTGAGCTGGAGAGTCCCCGTGGTGTAATGGCTAAAGTACTGTAATGTAACCTTGGAGTAAGCAAGTTTAAATTCCTGTGGTGCTATTACATAAACTTCTAGACTACTACCTCTTGGGAAAGGTATGAAGCCCCTTATCCCCCTCCTCCAAGCTATAGGTTAAAAAGTATCAGTGCTGTTCTGCTACAAGGATGGCTTTGGCATTAAATAACTCCCCAAGGTTGATATGCTGTTAGACAAAGAAACCAAACTAAAATTTTAAAAATATGTAAAATTGCTCTTCAGTCTCCGCCTAATTATTAAAAAAAATGCCGTTTTATTCTTTGAAATTCTGTTTGATGAGTTAGGATTGTGTCTTGGTGGTTGTTGTGTTTTCATTGCCAAGAAATGCAATTTTTTTCTTCTTTCAGAATTGCAATGGTTTTGTTGTTATGGAATTTCAGCTTTCCTCTTCTTTTTATTATAATTTTATCACAATTTACAGCCAACAGAAAATGACCCTTCAAAAAGCATTCGGAATAATTTCAAGTTTTTCTGTCTCCGTTGTTCTTGCTACTGCTAGTAAATTATAATAATTTGAAACAATTGAAACCACAATTTCTATTCTCCCCCTCCCCAAACAATCCTTGATTTGGTTTTACTGTTAAATGATAGTTATCTACATTCACTTCTTTTAGCTTTTCTTTGGTAATTGATGCTATTACCTATGCTGTCTAGCTCTGACCAACCACCCAAAGAGAATATCCTTCAGCACTCCTTAAATAATCCAAAAATGGAGTCTCTCTCTCTCTCTTATCAATAGCCAGTGACCCAGTTCTTAAGCTTCTCAAATTTAAATGGCTAATAAGGAATGGAATTTAATTTTTTTATTTTTTTAACTATTATATTTTTATCACTCCCTTTTTTTCATTTGATGATTTTTATTTATTTATTTTCAGTCTGTACATGAATGTCATGAAGAACACTCTTGCTTGTGATTGTAGCATTTGTATAGTAGTAGTTATTGAGCTAGTTTCACAAATCATGACTGCAACATTCCATGATTATAGGGTGTCTATTGTTAATGGCCTTGTGCCAGGCTTAGCTAAGTCAAACAGTGATATGACTTTTACATGTGTATTGAGTTATAATGAAACTGCTTATCAACATCTTTGTTCTATTTTTCATGTCTCCATCATAATAATGTAAATGTAATGAATCTTCTTTTAAAAACATTGACATCATCATGGGTCATAAAGTTCAGGGTTTTGATCCACATTGAAATACTTAAATTTTGACAGAGATAATGTTTCATTTATTCATGATTTTAATATAACAGTTTTTTGATTTGTAATTATTCCATTTACAACAATTTAATCAAAAGAATGAACTATTTGTTTTCTCAGAAATCAATTTTTTCATCTTGCTGGGGTCTCTCATCAGAGTTGTATATTTTGTTGAAGAATTCGAATAAAAGTAGAGTATCTGTGTTGTAGAGGAATTAATTTTGTTGAGGAATCTTATTTAGAGAAATATGAAGTGAGAAATGTGATTTCTTCTCAAGAATGAATATAAAGTCAGTACTTTCAACTCAACATACTTTTTTTGTCCAGTCAGCTGGGGCTGTAGAATACACTGCTTTTCTGTGGAGGGGTAAGACCCAACACCCCACCCAACAAGTGTCCTGGATATAACACTAAACAATTTGATGGTGAGGTTCTCGTAATGGTAGAGCTTTGGGGAATACGGAGTACCTGTTCATTGACATCGCTCCCAAGTCCACTCCGGCCCGGAGTGGTAGCACCTGATAGGGCCTTATCTATGGGTCAAATGGAACTAAACTGTGTACTTATGCTCAACTGAATTGTTTGAAATAGAACTGTTTTGACATTTAACTGTTTGTAAACAAAAACTATTCTTACTAAACTGAATTGTCTAAAATTTAGTTCAGTGTTAAATGACTCAAAAAGGGTTGATATGCCATAAAACAAAACAACTGACCGACCAATCAACATATTTTATTGCCAGAGCAAAACTAAATGGAAAAGAAAATGCATGAAAAAACAACATAGAAAAACAGTGAACGAAGGTGTGTATGTAGATTTCTTTATCAAAAATGTCTATGTTCTGGAGCTCTGGGGGACTGTCAAATACTCATTCACTGCTATTACTCTCAGGTCAACTCTGACCTGGAGTGGTCGTATCTAGTAGGTTCTTATGATGTAATGGTTACCATTGTAGGAAATGAACAACATGACGATCCAAGTTCAAATCCATGATGAGGTTACTAGTATTCACATAGCATTAATACTTTTAGGAACAGTATGAATCTAACTATTCTCTGCCCAGCTAAGTGTAAAGAGTCAGGCAGATTGGGCTCCTTCTTTGGTATGGCTACTGGTCTAGGAGAAGGAAAACTCTGCTTAAAAATTGACCTTGTGTCACTTCCTGCTCATGGGAGAGAGGTTGGTAAATGTTAGGGTCTCATTTATGGGTAAAATATGTTTGAAAATTATTTGTATTAGATTGGAATACTTGATATATGACTGAGTTAATTATTTGTATTGTTTATATAAATGTTTAAAGATTATTATTGTTATTTACTTGAAACCATTTAATTTCTTGCAAATTATTTGTGTTTGATAAGAATGCTTGAAACCATGTATTTGCAAACAAATAACTATTATTAAATAGAAATATTTACTTTAAATCATATAATTGTGTATAAATTATTATTGTTAGTTAGGAATATTTGATACCATATAAGTGTAAAAACAAATGACTAGATAAAAAACGTTTTAAAAATATAACTAGTTATGATTGTAATCAAACCTTTACAAAGGAATCAAATTTTAGCATTAAATAACCCATCAGAAGTTGATATGCCATTAAACAAATAAACCAAACAAAACCTACCTTCCTTCTTCATTGTACTTGGAAAGAAAGGGAATACTGCCAACTAAACCCCCCTTATCCTTGAAATGCCATGAAGGATCTACCATGATGCCATGAAGATGTCCCAGATTGTAAGAGTGCTATTGGTACCATGTAACCTAGTACTACTTGCCTCTTGTTACTTGGAAAGGAACACTGCCAACTAAATCTCTCTCTTGTCCCAGAGATGCCATGAAGGATCTACCATGATGCCCTGAAGATGTCCCAGATTGTTAGAGCACTGTTGGTACCATGTAACCTAGTACTACTTGCCTCTTGTTATTTTGAAACGTACATTGCCAACTAAAACTCCCTCTTGTCTCGGACATGTCATAAAGAACCTTGTGTGGCACATCAATGTTCTTCTGGATCATGAGATCAATGAATGGGAAAATCTTTATCAGAATCCAATTCTGATATCCTGATTGCATTTTTTGCTTTCAAACTTCATTGTTTTTCACTTCTTTGTTTCAAAATCTGCTTAACTTTGATGAATCAATGCAAACGCCTGTTTTTACGTCGCTTTACACAACCCTCCTCCATCCTCCACTTTGCCTAATATTGCCAACCAGTGCTTGCATTGTTGTTATTATGTCTTGCATGTCATCAACTGAAAATTTTTGTTTTCTTTTTGTCTTTTGTATGTTGTTCACCCCCTCCCCCTCAAGCATTTGTCTTTTTGTTTATGCATTATACTGATTAGCTGCTGCACGTGTGTATTGGTGGTTATACTTACTGGTTTACTCAAAAGATAGTACGTGTGCATGTACTGTTCAATTTTGAACGTGTAGATGATGTGTGTTAACTGGTGCATGTGCGTATTGGTGTGTATACTTACTGGTTTACTCAAAAGATAAATTGTGAGTATCTGCTGTTCAATTTTTAATTGTGTAGACTTTTATTTCTTGAATTCTGTGAGCAGCTTTGAGGCCTAGTTTAACATAAAATTTCAACAGTGCCAGAATCTCAATACCTGTACTCACCATAACATCTGAAATAATAGGTACTGCTAGACAGTGTTGATGATTATTGTAAATAATTTTATTTCCAGAGAACTGAAAAATCTGTGGAACATGAAGGTGATAGTGATACTCATAGTTGGAGCTCCTGGAACAATCACCAATAATCTGGAAATTAGTAAAGAATCGAAACCATCCAGACCACAGCACCACAACTATTTTAGTAGTGATGTAGTTTGGTTACTAAGTCTTGGAGACTTAAGATGATTTGATGTCACTCAATCTCCAGTGAAAAACTATCAGAGGTGGTGTAAAAAATCATCACAATAGAATTGATAATGATATTGATAATTAAATTAATAATGATATCATAATATTAATGATATTAATATAGTGAGCTTTTTAGATGAGTACATAAAATAATCTTTGGTGCAAAGGTCTGAAAAAAATGAAAGTACTTTTGATACACTAAAGTGAATCAAAAGTTGCAATATTTTGGCAATGTGTGACACAATTTGGCAGCTGTTTTTGTCAAGATTGTGATGGTGATGAACCACACTGGGCTGTGAGATGCTGAGCTTCCCTGGTTTACCTTTATGGGATGTAGCATGGCCTCAGAATTCAGAGTTTTAGGCCTACCTGATCTTGCTTGATTGTCAAGGTTTTTGCAACTTGAGCCAAATTTCTTTAGCTATTTGGTTACTGTGATTTACATTTTTCACAAATGTTTTTGGTTGCTTCTACAGCTTTATGGCTCAGTTTGAACTTGTTAAGTATAAGTTTGTGAATTAGACTATATTGCAAGTCCATCTGTGCAGCTTTCAAATCATACATGGAGTGAAGCAAAGCACAACGTGTCAGTGCACCAACTACCACAATACTACTTACTATGGTGTGACCATAATTATATACACCACAAACTAGTATGTACCAAATTATTGGTAAACTTTTGTCACGCGAGAGTATAATCTTTAGATGTAAATTTTTATCAATGAACTGAGTTTTTACTTGATTTCTTCAGGGTGCTACATTTTCATCCTCTCTTCTTTCCACTCACTTTTTTCCTTTTTTTCTCTCTCTTGATTACTCTCTTTTTCTTAACAGCCTGTTTCTCCCCCACCCTTAACTCCTCCTTCTACTCACTCCCCCTTTGAGCTCTTTTCCTTTTTGGCTCTTCCTTCTATTCACTGTCCCTTTTCTTTGTGCTCTTCTTTCCTTTTTGCCATCTCCTTCTACTCATTTTCCCCTTTCTTTGTCTTTTTTTTCTTTTTACCTTCTTCTATACACTGTCCCTTTTCCTTGTGCTTTTTACCTCCTCCTACTCACTCTCCCCTTTCTTTGTTTTTTTTTTTTACCTTTTTACCTTCTACTAATTGTCCCCTTTCTTTATGATCTTTGTCCTTTTTACCTCTTCCCTCTACCCATTTTTCCTTTCTTTGTTTTTTTTTTCTTTTCTTTAAAAATCTTTGTAATTTTGAATCATTTCTGTTTAGTTCTTTTTTCTCCTCCTGTACTCACTTTGACTGATTTGGAGGTTTCATTTGCCAAATTCCTTTTTTCTTGTCAGTGCCAAAACCAAACCTTCCATTCACAGACTCTTTCTACAGCCAACTGCCACAAACATTTCTATTGATTTAATTATTTGGAAAATAGTCAAACCTTATAGTTCCACCACAAATGGTAGAAATGATTGTGATAAATAGTAATCATGGGTAACTTTCAGGAATTTGTAAATAATGATGATAATTCTCATGCTGAATTTGTTGTTGAGGTTTCCGAATCTATTATTTCAACTCTCTTTTATTTTATTGCTAGTAAATCAGTGCCATAAATTCATGGAAGTTGTTACATATATTTGAGGGTGGGCTGAAGAATTAATGGGATGATGTCATATTTGCTGTTGATAACTTTTTTACCATTAGGATGCAAGCACTGCAACACAGATGGAGGAAGTGTGTGGACTGCAAGGGAGACTATGTTGAAAAATAAAACCTCATTTGGTCACATTCCATGAGATTATCTTAGTCAGCCTATGAACTTTTCAGCCAACCCTCATACATTACAGTTGTTATATATATATATATATATATAGGCTTTAATATATACAAGAAATATTTGGAAGTATCAGAAAAAGTTTTTTCACTATATATATATATATATATATATATATATATATATATATATATATATATATTTACCCAACCCCTCCACCATGAACTGGCACATGGTCAGTTTTTAAGCAGAGTAAAATTGGTTTGAATTCAGAGTTTTTCTTCTCCTAGACTGACTGCCTAACGAATGCTAATGAACCTAAATCTGCCCTATTAGCTGAGGAGAGAAGAGATAGATTTATGCTTTTCCAAAGACATTAACATGAAGTGAAATGCAAACAACCTCATCTAGGATTTGAACTCAGATTGTCAATTCCATTTCCCATGGCGATCATTTTTATACTAAACACTCCTCCTTCTTTTTTTCACTGTTTAATGCTCTGGTCAGAACTTAATATCATCAATGCCTTTTTTATTTTTATGAATAAGATATATATTGTAAATACAGAAATTTCCTATGACAGTGGCTAACGCACTGGACTGTGACATTGTAGTAAGCAAATTCCCTATGACAGTGGCTAATGTAGTTAGCAAATTCAATCTCCAGTTGTGATATTACATTTACTTTTGGACTAAAAGGTTTGTGGGTGGATTTGCTCTGTCTGGCCTTCTTGGGTCTGGGAGAGCCAGCATGCTTCCACTGGCAACTTGGTCTCTGGGTCATAGCAGTAGATCCAGCTTTCATCACAGGTCACCAGAGCATCAACAACTGTGGGATCTGAATTGATCAGCTTGACCATTTCCCTGCTGTCATGACAACGTCTTTCTTTCTGATCTTCTCTGAGCACCCTTGGGACAAACTTTGTGCAAACCTTCAGCATCTTCAGTTCCTTGTGAATAATTGTGTGTACAGTTCCCACACTGACATCAAACTGTGCACTTATTGTCTCTATAGACACACGACGGTCCTTATCCATGAAATTCTTTATTTGGCCAATCAACTCTGGTGTATTGACTTCCTTACTCCTTTCATCATCCCTCAGACTCCCTGCCTTCCTTGAATCTCTGATGCCACTCAAAAACCGATGCTCAATTCATGCAAGATGCTCCAAAAGCAGTCTGAAGCATTCCATACGTTTTTGTGGCATTTTTTCCAAGTTTAAAAAACAGAATACTATTGCATATCGTTCTTCCTCACGTCCATATTGCATTTTTGAAATTCACCAGCTGTGACAATCAGGCTTTAGTAGGGTGTATTCCAATTGCTGCTCTAGCTGTTCATTGCAACCTGGAATCATAATAATTGGTCAGTCATCTCATAATATGTATAGCAAGAACATACTGAATTTTCAAGAGTCTACGACAATTTTAAATACCTGTACAAAAAATCTGGAAACTTATTGAAGGCACCTCGTAACACTTTCTCTTTTATTCTATGGTACTTTCTTGCACTTACCTTCAATAGCCCCGCGTATAATTGTACCTGTACTCTTTCAAATCAGAGTTCAATATGAGCAACACAAAATGTTACTTTTACAACAGGCATTTCATGTGATGAAATGATTAGCAAGTTTCGGCTGGTAAACCATTTTTAATGAGTTTAATTCTCATCAACTGCCCTATAATTCTGGCTTTGTAAGCTTAGTAAATTACTACTATTACAAATAAAGACAGTTTCAATGAACACAAGAAAAAATTTTCAAATAAAATTTATTTTTTCTCAACTTGGGATGTAATTATAATTGAATTTTTTAAGAAATGAAATGAAGTGATTTTGCAAATTCAATTCACTATAACAATCTCATAAAATAAATATTAACTTAAAGAGGTAGATACTTTAACGTTGAAAGATTTTGTCTTCTATAATCCTGAAAGTTTGTGACTGTTACTAAATTTCTAAGAATATGTTTGCAAAATATGAAGTTTGGTAAATAAATTTTTTAAAAATATTTGTTTCTAAATTTCTATTTTTTGGATTTCTAAAAATTTTCACAAGATATGAAGTTAGATTTTTAAAAAACCCTCTGTTACTAAATTTTTTAGAATATGCTCACAAAATATGAAGTTAGGAAAAAAAAAACCTTTGTTACTAAATTTCTAAGAATATATTCACAAAATATGAAGTTAGGTAAAAAAAAAAAAAAAGAAATTTATACTTTTTTTTATTTTTATTTGCATAACTGAATTGATGGAGTGGACAGTGTGAAGTGATGGCATAAGTATTATGGCTGCCAATGATATCAAACAAAGATGTCTGCTGTTATTAGATTGATCATGTGACTCTATTAATTATATGTGAGATTAAGAAAATGATAGAATGATCAGTTTTCCTTTTCTGATATTTCAGTCACTAACTTGTAATTTTTAACTGGCCCTTTTGTTTACTTTATCTTCATTTAAGCTTATCAGTTTGATAGGCAGTGTACAGCAGTAAGAGGTTAAGTACTATTTTGCATTATACACATTGCCTCCTTGGTTAAGTCAGAAGAGAAAAGGATTATGTGAGGCCCATGAATAAACATTTTAAACAAGCTTCTAAATCAGGGCTTCTCAAAGTGGTTCATATAGACCCTTGGGTTAATAAAATTTTGGCAGAGGAAATAAAAGCATTGGTGGAGGTGAATTTACTAGTGTAGCATGGTCACCGGTGACTGCTATGTCTGTAATAGCTAGTCATCTGATAAAAGAGGAGTAACATAAATACACACCTTACCTCAAATGTTTGGGTCTCTGTTACTTTATTCTCTCCCTTGAATTTCTGAGGCAGTGGAAGTAGCATAACAGACACATTGTGGGAGGTATCTTCTTCTTCTTCATCATAAGAACTAACTCTTCTTATATCTTTGAAAGGTTCACTTGCTCTCCATACACACAAACACTTGCCTCCTTATGCTCTAGGCACCAAAAGAAATGGCTAATTAAGAAACCTATGGTCTTTTATTGGGATTCACAGAACACCCAACAACCATTTCTGCTTTGTATGGGTTGGTTTCTTTGTTTAATGGCATATCAACCTTTGTAGGTTATTTAATGCCAAAGCTATTCTCCTAGAAGAACAGTAGTGGTACTATTTAACCCATAGCTGGGAGGATAAGGGGGTTCATACCTTTCCCAAGGGTATTTGCCTGAAAGTGAACATAATAGCACAACTGGAGTACGAACTCGCTTACTACGATTCTGCAGTCCATCGCTTTAACCATTACACGATGAGGACACCCCCTGTATGGGTTGTTCACATATAAACATACTGAAAACATTTCTTAAAAAAGAATTTATTGAAATCACTTTCCAACTTGAAGTAAAGTTTATTTATACATTTGAAGGAATCTGATATTATTTGATGAACAAATAAAACTATAGCAAAATATCCTAAGCTTTGTGCAACTATTGCGCTCATTTTTCTGGTTTTTCCAAATTCATATATAGTGGAATCTGGTTTTTAGCCACATGCATTATTTACTTAGCAATCAGAGACTCACTTTCAACACAGAGCATGGTAATTTGCGATGCAAACTTATAAACTTGAAATTTAATATTCCTGATCTCCTCAATGCCTACCAAACCCGTCCTTGACATTGGAGAATAATTCAAGAATTAAAGATTTGTTTACATTTATACTTTACTGATTGTTTTCTCATTTAAACTGTATCAAATACAGGTAAATTTATAATTTAATATTCAATTAATTTATTTGGGGGTGAATGAAAATTAAATTTGGTTATAAGGGGTGCCTTAAGTAAGAAGTCTGAGAAATCCTAATCTAGAGTTGAAATCATAAATTATCAAAATTCAGAGTAAAATCTTTTTAAAAAATCAATAGGGAATATATTTAACGAATAATTTATCATGTAAGATCCAAGGGACATAATTTTAGTTTACATTAAGACTATCTAAATTACTGTTGTGTTTTTTCTTGGAAGGAAAATATATATATATATACCCATTCTACCTGTATTTAAAAAAATATAGTGAAAAATTATTTACTCCATTTGTATTTTTATACTCCCTTTTCTTCTTTTTTTTTTTTTTTTTTTTTCACATTCATCCTATAAGACTTTGGACACAATTTAAGTTTGAATTGATTTTTAAATAACTACTATGCTCATCAACCTGTTGTATTTTAAGCCTCACAGGATTAAAAAAGGAAAAAAAGATTAACACTCCCTCAATCTCCTCATACTCTCAAGAATATAATTCTTGAAATAAGATCTAAGGGATTTGTTGGTATCAATTGCTCATATGATGAAAGAAGTTAACTCAAGTAACAAAAACATTTGTGTATGGAATTGTATTGTTGTTGTTTTTTTTCTTACACCATCAGATCTTGTTGAAGCTGACATTTTTCATGTCATTTCTTCCTAACTGTGATAAAAAAAAAAGAATCAGGATTGAAAATTTAGATTGTTTATATTTAAAAATCAAAGGAAGACATTTGCACAGCTGGAGAACTTAGATAATGAAATGATGATGCCTCAATTCTGCTTCCACCCCTCACTCCATACTCTCTCTCTCTCCATACCCCCTCTCTCTCTCTCTCTCTCTCTCTCTCTCTCTCTCACTCCATACCCCCTCTCTCCACACACTCACTGTATCTTTCTTTCCCTCTTATTTTCTTCATAACTCACCTACCCCTCTGTTTCTTGACCCACTTCTTTCTCTCTCTTTGACTAAATGATTGTATTTCAGCTTCCTTTGATAAATACACCATAATGTTTAAGTTGTTAATAAAAGAAAATAAGGAACAAACTCAGCTACTGACCTCTTCACATAACAATTTATTCTTGTCCTTCAACAATAAATCCAGTTAATTCCAATATATATATATATATATATATATATATATATATATATATATATATATATACTAACTCTATCTCTCCACACCTACACTTCCTCCTGTCTCCTCCTCACACTGACACTCCCTCTCTTTCTCACTCTACACACAGACACACTGTCTCACTCACCTACTCCTGGCCCATCTCTCTCTCTCTCTCTCTCTCTCTGGTTATAGGAGACTATCAGTCAGTTATGTGGTACAATTTTCCTGACTCTGACAAAAAGATTTTGTTAGGATCTTTACTTTTTTTACCTGTTTACTTTTTTCCTTTCCTTTTCCTGAGTGCATCTTCCATTGGTAAAGAGGCAAATTTCTATTTGTTGCTACTTTTTCCTTTTTAAACTTTGTATAATTAAGTTAGAGTTTGATAATTGATCTGTCATCAAAATGAGGGCCTATTTTCTCCTTAGCTTTTTTGGTCTGAAACATTTCCTCCTGTGTGTAAATACATTAGATTGGAATTAACTGGATTTATTGTTGAAGCACAAGAATAAATTGTAATGTGAAGAGGTCAGTAGCCTATTTTTTTTTTCTTTTTCTTTTTTTTTTTTTCTTTTAAGACTTAACAACTTGTCTTGTGGTGCATTTATCAAACAAAGCTGAAAGACAATCATTTAGTCAGAGAGTTAATTAATAGGTCTGATATTTATACATGAATGAGGTTCTTTCTCTTGTCTTAGCCTCTTCTTCAGCTATGGTATATACATCAAATGATTTCAAACTAGAATCCTTTGCTGCTTATCAAGAGTGGGAATTGGCAAATGCTTACTAAATCAACAGAAGAAAAAGACCATAAAAAGATTAAGGACATTAAAAAAAAAGTTTTTATATAATATATATATATTGTTTAAACAAATTTGGTTAAAGACTACAGAACTTTATGATTTTATTATGTTTTACCTTTAGCTTTTTTGATAGTTTCTTTGTATTAGGACCCAGTTGATAGAGAAGTTGCCCTAAGTTCTGTTTCCAAGTTCTTTCAATCATATCGATTGTCTCCAAGGGAATTTTTTTATTCTATTGATCGTTTTTATTTATTTATTGTGGATGCAAAACTTTTGTTTGAAGGGCTTGTTATTGGTGTGGGTGCTTTGGTTAGTTTGTTAGTTATTAAAGATGTTTAGTATATTAGTTCTAGTATTCTCTGTCATTTTATTTATGTTTTGGTTATTTATTTTTAATATCAATATTTTCAATGATTTGTAAGTGTTTTTGTTGTTATTTCTATATATATATTTTATGTTATTGGTGAGGATCTTTCCTATATCAACAGATGTGAATATATCAGTGTTATATGTGTTGTGCTTATATATTGTTTGATGGCACAAATATAAGAAAGCTGGTATATAAGACAAATGGGAGATGATGGTTGTTGTATAGCTAATGTACGCATTAAGAGTTCTTAATGTTTAGGATACACTCTCAAAATAGACAGGTGAATTTGTAAACTACATTTGTTTGTTTTTGGTTGGATTCAGGGGAGTTTGTATTATTTTTTTAATGATGAGATTTGA
The DNA here is from genome assembly GCA_963585895.1 of Sepioteuthis lessoniana. Lineage (NCBI taxonomy): Eukaryota > Metazoa > Mollusca > Cephalopoda > Myopsida > Loliginidae > Sepioteuthis > Sepioteuthis lessoniana. The sequence goes on along the minus strand of OY757926.1, from coordinate 90,213,799 downwards.
TATTTTAAATAATAATCCCTTTAAATCCTGGATGTGGCTATTTGCATTTCATATAGCTCTAATACCCTTGGGAACAGGGTATGCATCCACTTATTCTCCCTCCAGCTATGGATAAATAGTAGGGCAGAATAGGTTCTTTAAACTTGGTATGGCAACCAGTTAAGGAGAATGAAAACTGAATTTAAACCTGTTAAATTCTGCTTAAAAAATTGATCTCATGTTGCATCCAGCTAATATGGAGAGGTTGCGTAAATACATACTCGTTGTCCTAGTAAGCTAATTAAAGTAAGCATTTCCTATCTATTTTTCTCTTCCTTTTTTATTAAAATCTGAGCCAGGAAATAAGACTCACTTAATCAGCATTAAAAAAAAAAATCTCTGAAAAACTGCTTTATTTTTTTATTTTTTGTCACCAAATCTGATTGTAGTAAGAAATGGACATGGTAACCCAAGTTTAAATCCACCTATGAGTATATAGTAGGGCAGACTTGGCTCTTTAACATTGACATGGTAACCAGTCTTGGGGGGAAAAAAAAGACTGAATTAAAATCTGTTAAACTCCCTGAAGAAATTAACCTTGTGTGACATCCTGCTCACACAAAGAATTTGTGTAAATGTATACAAATCTGTGATGACCTATGATCATTCATTTATAAATTATCTTATATGTTCTTATTTCTTGTTTTGATCACTGTACTCTCCAATCATTATCAGATGTATATTTCATCTGAGAATTTTTCATCAGAATCAAACTTGCAATCCAATTGATTGATTTTAATTACATGTCAACCCATCTAAGATTATTTTATGCTTAGAGATTAGGAAATTGCATTCATTGTACATTCATAATTCTATTTTTTGTGTTGTTGTTTTTTTTGTGTGCAGTTATGATATCAAGTATTCCTATCTAATACAAATAATTTGCACACGATTATATGGTTTCAAGTATTCCTATCTAATACTAATAATCATATAGTTTTAACATAATTCCCATTGCAGTGCATAACCTTGATGTTACAGTGGTTAGATCCCAATAGTAAAAAAATTCATCAACAGCAGATATGACAGCATCACATGAACATTTCAGGTTACCCTCTTGTAATACACACTTTTAACTTTAAGCCATGAAAGTTTAGAAAAGAAAACATCTCATAATACACATTAACTTTTTACTATTTGTTCAACTGTTTATCAGTTTGTATTGATTAAAAACAAGAATTTATGTAGTTTACACCATATTTTGAAACATAAGATTTACACAGTATTTAAGATGAATACATGGACATGTTCATACAAAAAAATACAATAAGTTTGTAGTGAAAATAAGTTCACATGAGAAAAAACAAAATTATAAACAAACACACATTCCAGTTGTTAGTGGTTATTTCTCTGTAATGGCATAAAATAGAAGTGTTTGTTACACATAAGTTATTTTGAACCATAATACAACTTACTTTCAGCCATGCTGTTTAGAATATGGGGAGAAGCATGACTGGAAAAAAGGGTTAATCTTTAGTTCTTGCATAGAATATACACTCCTGTCTTTTAGGCTTAAAAATCTAAAGGGAAAGTGTGTATTAGATATAAATAATTATGGTAGTTGCTGTATCAAGGATAAAGAGCTCTGTCTGTCCAACAATTTACCTCTAGTTTGTGGGGAGAAGAGATAGATTCATGCTTTTCTCAATAGCATTAACATGAACTGAAATCCAGCTTTGTTCAGGATTTGAACTCTTGTTGGTAATTTTATTTCTTATGATAATCATTTTGCTATGTGCATCTCCCAAGATGAAAATTGTTGCCACTAAAATATTAACATTTAGCATCTACTGTTTTTTCTTTTTCAAACAAAAACTTATAGAGCATATTTATTTTGTCTGAATACAGTCAAGAAAGTATTTATTTCTATTGTTTTTCTTCTTTTTTTTTTTTTTTTCAAGAATTTTTTAAATCCCAAGTCATGAAGATAATCATTGTAAAGATGAAAAAAAAATGATTAAAGTGGTGCAAAAATTATCTGAAAAGAATGGGGAGAAAAATCTGGGGATAAAATTTGGGAATGAAATTTCTCAAGTTAGAAAAAAAAAAGTAATAAAGAAAAATGTTTTTTTTTGTTTTTTTTCTTTCTTTTTTTTTTTTAATTCTTATTTTCAAAAAGAAATCTCCAATGTATTTACTTAAATAAATTAATCTTGGTTAAAATGCTGTCTGCTGCTGCTGCTGTTATCTATGAAGATGGATCAATAAGTACATAGTCTGACTAATGGTTATCAAGTGAATTTTGATCTGAAATTTTCACTCTATAATGTTCAATCTGTGATTAAGATTCATCACTGAATGAAGCACATTAACAAAGAAGGAGGTTATGTTGAAAAATATTTGATCTGTAAAGTAAACGCTGTTTTTATCATTTGGCTGTGGACTTAAAATCCTGATATGAACCATTGTCATTATTCCACTAAGTTATTTCTTGTATAATTTGTTTTGCTTTTTTTTTTTTTTTTTTTTTTTTTGTTTCACAGATAAAAAAAACATTTTAAATTCTGTCAAAAATATCTATCCATTTCATTTATATCTTTTTATCTCAGTCAGTTCATAGCTAGCTAGCTATATATCAATCATCAGGACCTCAGTAACTAAAAAATCATTTCATCAGTGTTTCTTATGTTTGTTTTTATTGAACTACTTGATACAGGTGGCTGGATTTAAAAAAAAAAAAATTGAACTGACTCCTAGATTACCACTATTTGTAGGAATCTGTAATACCCACATCTAAAACGATCTCTAAGAGAACCCAACATAATTAGTTAAACACTTGAAGAATACCAAAGAACATATTAACTATGACAGAAAATAAACTGTTAACTGTCAATGATGGGAAGTTCAATGATTGCATTTCTATAGCTCAACTTCAAATGACATAAATTTCCATCAATTAGCACATAAAGTTCAGTGTTGATTAAAAAAAAAAATGTTTTAATTTGATGGTAACTCACTTCTATTTGTAAGTCAGGGTATCAAATAGACACTTTTTTTCTGAGCAATTTATTTCGTCCAAGAGAGGCACAAAATATTTCTTGTCCTTGAAAATGTTGAAAATGATTATTATTGATGAAGGAAATATTTTTTTAAGTCAATAATCAATATTATATTAATCATCTTATAGTGAAGAAAAATGTATTAACTGATGATTTATTGAATGACAAAGAAACATATCAAGTATTCCCCCTCCTTCTTTTTCTTCATTTGCGTCTGTATTAGTTTTCAAGACGGTTATTCTAAATGATTTAAGCATGTTGAATGGTTTCAGATTTATTTTAAACATTATCAGTTTCTTTGACACCAAATGTTCTAATAAAAGTTTATTTTGCTTTTCCTTTTGTACTAATGCCCTTGGGAATCTGTTTTCCCCCCAACTATGAGTAAATAGTTGGATAGACTAGATTCTACAGCCTTAGTTAGACAACTAGTTATGGAGAAGGAAAATTCTCAATTCAAACCAGCAGTACTCCATTTAAAAATTGACCTTGTGTTCCATCTAGGTTGTGGTGGGGGAGTTGGGTAAATACATAGAGGAGGGTTGGCTGAAAAGTTCCTAGGCTGACTAAGATATTCACATGGAATGTGACCAGATGAGGTTTATTTTTCATCATAGTCCCTCTTTCAGTCCACACACTTCTTCCATCGGCGTTGCAATGCTTGGATCTCATTGGTCAAAAATGTTATCAACAGCATGTGCTTGTCATCATATGAACTTTTCAACCCACTTTCATATACTTATTTCTTCTTCAACACACACACACACACACACACACGCAGAAAGAGATTTAATGTAAATATAAGAAGAAAATCATAATAATGATAAATATGAAATAAAAAATTTGATCAAAATAGTATTTTATCTTTTAGATGATGGTCTTTTATAATAGACATTCAAAATGTATCAATTGGTAACTCTTAATTGAAGCCCATGATAACTGCGTATAGAGGTTATTGTATATAAATGAAATGTTTGGCCGAGGGTCAGGATATATGGCAGTAGTTAATAGATTAAAGATATTATTTATTTACCCTCTCTAAGAGGTCATTTTTGGGGAAGGAGTAGGCTAGTAGGAAAAATTCTTCTATCCCATTAACAGACTATATACAGCCTGGGTGTTTCTCCTTCAACGAAATCCACATTTCCCAGCCCAAAGAAATGAAAAGTTAACTGGTTAATATACCGACACATTTACAAAATGGCAACTGAATTGTTCCTATGACAATTAATGGATTAGGAATAATAATGATAATCTGATTAATTTATGAAATAATAAATTTTTGTCATTGATTTTATGCGCAACTGAGGCACCCGGCCATTGGCCTAATGAGTAGACTGTTTGCTAATGGTCCGCAAGACCAGGTTCAATCCCAAGTCGAGTCATACTAAAGACTCGAAAAAAAAAAGGTATTTGATGCTGCCTTGCTTAACACTCAACATTATAAGGTAAAGATCAAGGGCAAAGTGGAACAATCCAGGGAATGGAGTAGCGCCCTACCGTACACCTCGGTGTAGTAGCTATTGAAAGGGGAGCCTTCAGGTTGCCCTCGACTATGGTTGCCAACTTTACTTACTTATTGAGAAATTTTCTCTGTTTTCCTGTAACAAAAGATTTTTTCCTTCATTCTTTACTTTAATTTGCATCATGCCTCATTGGTGGGGCTTAGAAAATGCTGACTGTATTCCTTGCAGGGAGAGTATCCCCCCCCCAAAAAAAAAGGGAGTATCCTAGGCATGATACTAAATTGCATCTGGAAATTTGCTATTACTCCCACTTCCACTCTGTCTTGGTGTGGTAGTACTTGTTAAGGTCTCATCTATGAGTCAAATGGATCTTTTTGCAAATTATTTGTATTAAATAGGAATACTTGACATCTTGTAAGTAAAGTAAAGTTGGCGTAGTCTAGGGTGACCAGAAGGCTCCCTTTTCAATAGCTACTACACCGATGTGTAGGGAAAGGCGCTACTCCTTTCCCTGGATTGCTCCACTTTACCCTCGATATGTACCTTATATTGCTGAGTGTTAAGCAAATAGGTATCAAGTACCATTTTTAAAGTCTTTGGTATGACACAACCTGGGATTGAACCCAGGTCTCCTGGACCATTAGTGATATCTTGTAATCATGTGCAAACTAAACTAGAGTTACTACATAATAAAATGTAAATATAAGCATACAATGTATGCAATTCCCTAACCTCTAGGCATAAAATAACTTCAGATGGGTTGACATGCAGTTGAAATCAATCAATCAATCAATAATTGCTGTTTGCATCATTGATTTTTATCAATGAATAACCAATTTAATATTTTTTCCTTTTGTAAGTAACTTCTTTTTCACCTGTTATTGTTTAGAATTTTTATACTTGCCACTTCATGTTTGTTTAGTCACCTGTTGATATTTTCAAAGAGCAGAATTATAAAAAAATCCAGAGAGGAACATGTTCAGTTTCACTGATTTTGAGAACCAGTTCTCTGGGTTCAACTGGATTGTTTGACATAAGGCTGCATTTCTAGAGGATTGAACTTACTCTCAGTGGCCCACCTTGTTTGTGGGGCTTAGAATATGCTGATTATATCCCTTGCACAGAGATGAGACTTCTGTTTAGGGGTCAAAATGAAGTCACATAAACAAGAGAAGTAGGTTGAAACAAATATATTACAATAGCAGAACAGATATATAGAATACAGGTGTTATATAACATATATGTCCTGCCGGTACTGTCAGGTAGCTTGGGGGTTATCTCCTCGAGTGTCAAGTAGAGTCAGTATATATTGAGGAGGAATAGTCCATTACCATGTAGGTAGGTATCATAACAACTTCTCTTTCCCCACAAAAAAAAACAGTATCTTGAGTATAACACATGTAGCATAAATTATATCAGTTCTGAAGTTCAGTGGAATATGAGGTATTCCTTCATTGCCATTACTCCCAGGTTCACTCTGGCCCGGAGTGGTTAATACCTGTTAGGGTTTTATTGATAGGTCAAATAGATCTATTTAAAAATTATTCAATAGGACTGTAAAATATATATATATATATATACACACACGCACATATACAAAAAGATGAAAATATGAATCTATAATGTATGTCTCAATATAAAAAAGCCAAGGTTAGTTTCATGCCATTAAAATCAATCAATCTTTACTCCCAATGGCTTGTTAGACCAATGATTTATTCAGTTTACATCCAAAAATGTTCCAGGTTATTTCTTCAACTAGACTAAGTTTGGCACTCGACAGAATCTTGATTATCTGTTTTTAACCAGAGAGGAATCCCTCCTCAAAAGCGGGGAGAATTTTGGGATTTTAGGGTGGAATTGGGACCACAGCTTGGTATATTCAAACTGTTAGAATATTGATTTTCCTACAAACTGCTATTCTAAAAGGCAACTTTTGAGTTAGACAATCTTTGGAAGTGGAGGAGTAGCAGCATTTTGAAATATGGTGAAAATTGAAGCTGGGAACTACTAAATCTTAATATGAATAGATTAGTACAAACATAAAACAGATACAAAAAGAACATGATATACAGATAGTAAGAAATAGTATCTTGGAGTAAAAACAACCTTATATGTAAGCAATGCCAAACAAATATCCTACTAATATTTTCAAAAGAAATATGGTAACTGCATTCCTTGCAAATGGGTAAGACCTCTCCCCACCGTCTCCAAAAGAGGTGTCCTGAATCTGACGCTAAACTGCATCTGATGGTGAGGCACCAGTTCTGGAGAGTGTGGAGTACTCCTTCATTATCATTACTTTCAGATCTACTTTGCTACTTTGACCTAGAGAGATGTAGTATCTGTTGGCATCCCATCTATTGCCCAAATAGATCTGTTTAAGAATTATTTACATTAGATAGGAATACTTAATACTTAATACTTGTAAATTGTTTACATTTAAAAAAAAGTTGCTTGAAGCAAGCTCTAATTGTTTACTCAGGTTGGGTTTGGTTTCTTTGTTTAATGGCATATCAAACTTCATGGATTATTTAATGCCAAAGCCATCCTTGTAGAAGAATAGTAGTGATATGCTTTGACTCATAGCTGGGAATAAAGGGGGTATAAGGGGGCTGATACCTTTCACAAGGGTATTAATTCAAAAGTGAACATATTACACAACTTGAGTTTGAACTCTCTTACTATGATGTCACAATCCCGCTCGTTAGCCATTACATAATAGGGACTTCCCCTTTACTCAGGCTATTTGGCTTAATGGCATATCAAACCTTGATGGGTATTCAACGCCAAATCTTATTTATACATATGTTGATTTGTAAGTGAATAGTTTATAGGTAACTTTATTTTTAAATGCGTCAAAGCTCACAGTTAAATGGTTTCAAGTATTGCTATTCAACACTAATAATTCTATTTAATATTAATCCTTTGTTTACACACAGTTAAAAGGTTTCAACTATTGCTAACATTAATAATTTTAAATAGTTTCAAGTATTGCTTTTTAACACTAATAAATTTTATTTAATATTAATCCTTTGTTTACACATAGTTAAATGTTTCAATTATTTCTAATACTAACAACTTTATGTTTGCACATAAATGACTTCAAGTATTGCTTACACTTATTATTCTATTTAATCCTATTTACCAACCCCTCTGCTCGGGCAGGATATAACACAAGGTCAATTTTTAAGCGGAGTTTTAACAGGTTTGAATTCAGAGTTTTCCTTCTAGACTAGTTGCCTCACCGAGGCTGAAGAACCCCGTCTGTCCTACTATTTACCCACAGTATTATTCTATTTAATAGTGATTATTTGTTTGCACACAGTTAAATGGTTTTGAATATTGCTATTTGACATTAGTAATTCTATTTATCAAATATCCATGTCTAATATAAACAATTTGCACTCAGTTTTATGGTTTCAAATAATCAATAATAATAATCCTTAGTAAATGATTGAACAGTTCTATTTGACTTAAAGATGGGACCCTAACAGGTGGTACTAATATGGATTAGAGTGGACCTGAGAGTAATGGTAATGAGGGGATACTCCACATTCCCCCAAATTCCAAGACCTACTATCAGATGCAGTTTAATGTCATACACAGGACAGTTAATTTAGGATTATTATTATTATTATTAGTTACTTGAAACCATATAAGTTGGAGTGGGTGACTGTAGTCGAGGGCAACCCGAAGGCTCCCTTTTCAGTAGCTACTACACCAAGGCATAGGGGAGGGTGCTACTCCTTTCCCTGGATTGCTCCACTTTACCTTGATCCTATATATAATGCTGAGTGTTAAGCAAGGCAGTATCAAGTACCATTTTTAAAGTTTTTGGTATGACTCGACCTGGGATTGAACCCCGGTCTCCTGGGCCATTGGCGAACACTCTATCCACGAGACCAAAGAGCCGGTTTGAAACCATATAACTGAGAGCAAATAATAATTGTTAAATAAAAATGCCTACTTGAAACCATATAATTGTGTATAAATTATTAGTATTAGATAGGAATACTTGAAACTATACAACTGCAAATTATTTGTATGAGATAAAGATGCTTGATATCATATAACTGTATACAAAAAACTCTTTAGAAAAAGTACCTCCAACAAAAAAAATGTCAATATAAACATACAATAGGCATAAAATAACCCTGATGGGTTGTAACAAGCTGTTAAAATCAATAAATCAATATTTTCAATTGATTCTCCTCCAGTAACCTTAATGAAATTCAAATTAGTTTTAAATGAAGGAAGTGTCTAAACATTTGTTTGCATTCTCATGTCCTCAAAACTTCTTTAGTCTCAATCCAATGCCATAAAGAATGTTGCTATACTTTGGGAAAAATCAAGAGGATATTTTAAGCAAGAGTGGACAAAAGGGTTGGGCAATTAGACAGTGCTCTGGGTCTAAAACATTATGACGTCCAAGTAACAAAGGTCTTATTTTTTTAAGTGACCTTAAAATGAATCATTGTGTTATAGCTAAAATATTTTACACTACAAATTCCTGCCATTTTATAGAGTTTTTAAAAATTATTGATATTTGAGATGAACAGGATGTTTCAGGAAAATCCATATCATTTCATAATTTAATAACTTGACCAATTTTTGTTGAAATGATCTCAAATTTTAACAGCATGTGTAGAAAAAACTCAAAATTCTATGTTTAATGTTAAAACATCTTTTCTTTTTCAGTGAATGGTGTCTCTATACCTTAAAGAACTATGCATAAAGTTAATGTTTTCCTTTTTTTAAGCTGGAAATGTAAAATAATTGCATAGCATTACTTAGGACTAACAATCCAGACAAAAAAATAAATGTTTAAAGCAATAAATCTCTTGTCACTCACTTAAAATTATTTCTCTACAAATGCCTATGAAATTTTTTATAGAGCAATATTAACTTCATAAGATAAGCAATATAATTGTTAAATTTCTTCAGTAAATTCATCTTTTATTGCAATAATTTCTTTTTGTAACTGTTTGTTGTCAATCTTTAATTGATAACAAATATTTTAAGATAAACATTATTTAGAAAAATTAATTTGAAAGAATTTTTCAAGTGTATCAGCATCTGTAATCCAAATGTTGACCCCTTTTATTGACATAGATGTATACTTCAGCTTGTGTGTGTCAGGTTGCTTAATGAGTGTTACTGGCGCCCTGTGACTAAACTGTTTCCTCTGTGAAGCTTACCTGATGATGAGGGTGGTTAGACACCCAGAAGGATGAAAAATAAAGTCTGTGAAAAGATGCGTGATCTGAAGACAGCATGTTATTACAAATTGTACTTTCTAATAGTTTCTCTCTATGTGGTCTGAAGATAGCTTGCGATAAAAAAACTTTACTTACAGTTTCTCTCCATGCTTGCAAATAGCTCACATTTGCCTTTCTTCATCCGAAAGTGACAACTATCTCCTTTCTTTGTCTCTTATATATGTCGTCACTCTGATCATGCTCCCACAATCCTTATTTCCAGTCTCATACATATAAAATATCCACTCACATTTGACTTCACTTTCCTTCTATTTTCTTTTCTCTGGGACATGTGGTTTGGTTCAGGCACCTGGATGTACAAGGGCAGAAATTGTCAGACCAAGTTTCAAGTGCCCGGATGTACCAAAAGTAGAGCATATTGAATTGACATGCAGTGCAAGAGTGGCTGGTGTTCTTTGTAGGATTTTGGCATCCAGCATTTTAGATGAGAAATTGGATTAGCCTTACGGTTTGAAACCTTCACCTTTCTATATTTAAACTACAGGATGAATGAGAGCTTTCTTGTCAGGTTAAAAACAGTCTGGCATGCCATGATCCATGTGTAATGGAGAAAGAGAAGAGGGTTTCCTCTCAATTAAGCTGGCTCTGTTTATCTGATCTAATCTTCAGCCTGGTGTCCTTGCCAATAGATCCAGGAAGAAATGTTCAGATGCTGGATGTAGACTTCTGCAATCCCTTACTCACTTGATACCACTCATACACATTATGTTTCTTGTGAAGAACAATGACCATTCTCTCTCTCTCTCTCTTTTTTATATATACCCAAAAACCAGTCGATTGGCCTAGTGGGTAGAGTGTTTGCTAATGGCTCAGCAGAATGGGGTTCAATCCCAGGTTGAACCATACCAAAGACTCAAAAAATAGTACTTGATACCTCCTTGCTTAACAGTCATAAAGTGGAGCAATCCAAGGAAAAGAGTAGCACCCTCCGCTACACTTCAGTGTAGTAGCTTATGAAAAGTGAGCCTTCAGGTTGCCAACTTTACTTATATATACCCAATCCCTCCACCATGGGCAGGATGTAACACAAGGTCAATTTTCAAAAAGAGTAAAACTCGTTTAAATCCAAAGTTTTCCTTCTCCTAGACTAGTTGCCTAACCAAAGTTAAAGGACCTTGTCTTGTCTACTATTTACTCATAGCTATGGAAGAATAGATGAATTCATGCTTTTCTCAAGGGCATTATCACAAAGTGAAACACAAATTGTTTCAGCCATAATTTGAACCTTGATCACCAATTCCATTTCCTACAATGAAAACTATGACACTAAACACACCTCCTCCTCTCTCTCTCTCTCATATATATATATATATATATATATATATATATGAGAGAGAGAGACAGAGAGTCAGAAATAATAGGGAACTTATATAAAGATCAAGTATAATGTTGACATTTTGAAAATAGTAGATTAAGAGATGAATGAAAGATTTACATTGGTAGACAAAGAAATTTTTAGGTTTATCACTGTGTGCATTGAGTTGTCTTTTATTGGTATGTTGTTATTGTTCAGTAATATTAGCCTTGATATATTGATCAATCATTTATTGCTGGTATCTTACCAAACACATCAGATGAGTCATTCCTCTTGTCTTGTGACTGGGCATATTTCGTTTTGCTGGAATATCCAAACAGAAACGCCAAGTTCTCACCGCCACCTTTGCCAACCAGCAACAATTGGCAGGCAGTACTCACTCTTGATTTTAATAATGTGATGGTATTTGCAGTACCAACTTTTAATTTTTTTACTGTTTATTTATTAATTTTTTTGGGGGGGGTGCTTAGGATCAAATTCTACTATTTTAAGGTCTCAATCAAATTGTAAATAATTATTATCTGAAAATCTTAAAATTAAAGTATCATTTATTTAATAAATTATTTTTTCTAAAATTTATTTTGAATGCTGATTTTCAAGGAAGGCAGTTTCTCTTCACTTTAAAGATTTGTACAGCACAATCTTTCTACCTTACATTTCCTATTCTCTTTGAGTCTGTGTTGACCTAATCGAACTCAGTGTTTGCTCATTGCAATAGTGGCATTCTTCTCCAAATTGGAAATAATTATTATTAGAATAAAGTGTCATTTATTTAATGAATTATTTTTTCTAAGATCTTCATCTTTGTTGTTTCAATAACTGAATTCTCTGATTTTTTTTAATGTTTTGTAAAGTTTTGATAGAAAACATTGTCATAATTTTATGATTTTAAACAGGGCTTCTGAAAATGGTCCAAATTGATACCAGAAGGTGAATAAAATTTTGTCAAGGTGAATAAAAGCATAGAGGCCCAGAGAGGTGGGTGAATCTACTAGTTTGCATCGATAAATTCCTTTATATATCCAACCTGAACTTGGTTTATACACATCTACTTTGGTCCAACAAACTTTCTGCATTTTGCACATTTGTCCTTTAAACTGCTGTGACACTATTGACGTTGTTGTGGTGGTGGTGTAAAGACTTAGCTCTATGTATGTGCATATATGTAGACACATGAGTAGGTATAAATACATGTATGTGTGTATGTATGTACATGCAGGTGTATACATATTTGTATGGTTGTGAGTTGACCATGGGTATGTATATACGTATGTGTCTATATAGGGGTCAAGACATTTACATTGTTTTGTTGAATGTGTGTGAGAGACTGTATTTTGTGCAAGAACCACCAATTCAGTCCTGAAGTATAAGTGGAGATGGTCAGTTAAAAGCTGAGCCCTGACTTAAAAGATTTTATTTGCATACCTTTTAGGGTCTCCTGGAGACATACAGTCTGGCAATGTTTTTATATCTAGTCTATGGGTCACTGAAAATCCAAAAGTGAAGGATCTTCAACAAGATATATACAAGTAAAGTCAGTCTGCTATGCAAAGGGACTACATAAGAGATACAGAGGAGAGAAGACCACGGAGACAGGAGGAGGAGGAGCTGTCAGTTTGGGTTTTAGTTAAGGGAATTTCACCAGCCATAGTGAAAGTGAGGACTTCTCACCCTGTCATTTTGCAAAGTATCCCTCACACTCCTCCTTTGCTAAACAACATTTATGCAGCTTTGTGTTTTTTTTTGTTTTTGTTTTTTCTTCCTTTGTGGACCCATCTCAGACTCATGTATTTTGACCTGAACCTGCAGAAAAAGACAGCATAACATGGGTGAGAAATTATGCAGCCGGGAATGCAGGGGAATGAATTCCCACAATGCAATCAGAAGAAAGTGTTTTAGACTATGACTTGTTTATCTATATAAACCACATTCGGAATTTGCAAGAAGACTTTAAAGTTTGATTCAAGTATCTTCTAAACATGGAAATTCCTAAATAGATCATTTCTCTATTTGATGTTGAAGTGGAAAGTGCAATATTGTTATTTCTTTAGTCAATCTGGAAAATTTTTAACAGTCTTTTGTTGAGTAATATCAAGTAACACAATAAATCAAAATCTGGGTATTTAATATTTTAAAAACGTGTGAAACAAATGGATCTTTTAAATTTTGTTTTGTTAAGTAGAGCAATAAAGAGAATTTTTATTAAGTTTAATTTAATCTAGTACAAGACTATATTGAAGGAACTGTAGAGATGAACATCTACACGATCAAATTGATATTTTAACTTTTTTATTGAATCGGTCAGTGGGTTTACTTTCTTTGAAAGCACTTGTTGCTTTGCAGTTATCAGAGGAAGTGGACTCAGCAACTTGAATTCAAATACTCAACTGTTTGTATTTCACATAACGCTAATACCCTTGGGAAAGGTATGAAGCCAACTATTCTCCCTCCAGCTATGAGTAAATAGTAGGGCAGACTAGGCTATTTAACTTTGGTATGGCAACCAGCCTAAAAGGAAAACACTGAATTCAAACTAGTTCTTGACCTGGAGAGGGATAGGCTCTACATGGTTATTCCTGCCTGAATCATACTATATGAGTAGCCCCCCCCCCACCAAACCAGGTTATGGGATTAGTTTTTTCCTTTCTTACTTTCTTAACCTTCATATTATGGTAGGTACTTGGCAACCAAAAATGGAATCTTGTTTTATAGATATTTGTATATATATTTTTAGCATAAAAGGAAATGAAGTTGAAACGTATGGCCCATTTAGCTATTGATGTACCAGAAATTCCTCTAGTATTTCTATTTAACAGGCTAAAATTTCAAGATTTCCTGTTACTGCTTTTAGTTTTCAATCAAAACCAATTGATATTGACTTTGTTGTCGTCTTTCTTGAACAGAACAAGTGCTGCCATCATCTCCCAAAGATTGGCTCAACATATTCAGTTAGTTGAATATCTAGGCTAATGGTGGCAAGAATGGCAAAGAGAGAGAGAGAGAGAAAATTGTTTCTTTTTTTTTTTTTTTTTTTTAGTATCATATGTTTCTTTTCTATTACATCTTTTTTGATGTTGCTTTTCTGCTTTATCTCCCTCTCTCTCTTCCTCTTTGAGACTTTTGTCTCTCTCTCTTTCTTTCTTTGTATCTTGTCTCTCTACATTTTTTTATATTGTCTCTCTCTTCCTCTTTAAGTCTTATTTCACTCTCTCCTTCTCTATGGGTTTTGTTTGTTTCTCTCAATTTTATTGGTCTCTTTTTTGGCTGTTTCTCCCATCTATCTTTTTGACATTTTTCTTTTAATCCTCTTCTCTTCCTTATAGACCCTTCTATCTTTGTGTTCTTCATCTCCCTTTCCTGACTGTCTCTCTTTACTTTCAGTCTCTCTCTCTCTCTCTGTTGATAATCTCTTACTCTCTTCCATCAATTATCTCTTCCAGCCATTTTACTACTTAATCTTTCTGCTCTTGACCATCTCATTCTATTTTTGCTTTCTTTGACCTTATGTCTATCTATCTTTCTCTATCTTTGTCTTACACTCCCTTCACCTTGCCCTCTTTTCTCTCCCTTTTTTCACCCCCCACACACTTTCATACCCTTCTCTTCTTTCTCATTTTCTTCTCTTTTAGTCTTCAAGGTAATTCCTGCATCAGTGAAATTTTGATAGAATTTCTACAGATGTCTTTTGGCAGCACTGCTTTTAAATGAATAGAGATTTTGGTCACTTTTGAAGCGTAGGATGTGGTTAGTTGGCAGGAATATATTACAAAGAGAAAGAAAGATTATGGGCAATGCCATTGGAAAGGAAGATAAAATATGTTTGATATAAAAGATAAATGTTTTTCTTTTTTTTTTTTTTAAATCTATATATAAAAATGGAGGCAATTTGAAATCCAAGTTTTATGGAATGAATACTGGGTGGAGTGGAGGAGAGAGAGAGAGAGTGTGTGTGTGTGTGTGTGATATATATATATATATATATATATATATATATATATATATATATATATATATATATATAATGAGAAAAGGAAGACAATATAGAAAATTAAATTGATATGTTTTGCTCTCAGGATAGTTTTACAAAATAAAATTTCATGAAGCTATCCTTATAGAAAAACATGTCACTTTAATTTACCATGTCTTTCTTTTCTCATATATATATATATATATATATATATATATATGTGTGTGTGTGTGTGTTAGGAACTCTTTTTAGTAATATTCAAGAAAAGAAAAGGAAAAGAGGTTGAGAACATAAAAGGTTTTGTCTTTTTTGCAGCAGCAACAGCCAACATGTTTTCACGATTGGTAAACCAGTAAAACAATATATATATATATGTATGGCTGAGAGTTTTAGGGTTTATGTCTGTTAAAATAGCTTTTGTCACTGGTGTTGAATTAAAAATATCTGCCAAATCAAATTTTTTAACTTCAGTAGCGAGAGTGGCATTGACCTACTAATGTTGATTTGCCAAAAGTCATACATTGATGATTATCTTGCATTTTGTGATTCTTCATTTGTAATATGTTTGATTGAGCAAACAACAAAAAAAGGTCAAATGACAAATCTAACAAAGCCTTTTTTTTTTCTTTTTTAATTTTGGATTTAAAACAGTGTTTAATTAAAAACTTTAATTATTTTTATCGCTTTTACTGGCTTCTCTTGATAAAACAGATTTTGTCTGTCATTGAGAAGGAAGCATAAAAACAAGTTCTCTTTTTTTATATGTCCACTCACAGAATTCATGGAACTTCCATAGTGTAATTAGTATTATACTTATGATATTATAGACTATTTAGTTATATATGTATATTTGTGTGTGTTCTGGATTTAAAAAATAAAATGATTTTAAATTAGAACTCTAATACTGGTGTATTTTATTAAAAATAGTAGCGCATGATAGGGTGCAGTTAGCTGGGACAGGTGTTGCAGTGATGTCATTAAATTGATTGGAATAATTTTCTAACAAGTTTGTTAGTTGACTCTTGTAGTAAAACTTACTTTCTTGTGTATGAAGTGGGTAGATTTCACTTTGACAACCAACTCATCACCTTAGTGTAATGCACTTCAAATCCCAAGAATGTAAGTAGATATAGTAGTATTGATATACAAATATTAGCCTATTTTTAACAGTGTGTGTGTATATATATATATATATATATATATAAAACAAGCAACTTTTAGAGACTTGTTTCTTCTCTCATTGCAAGTCATATCTTTCTAGCTGTTGTAAAAACCGCACTTCTAAAGCAGAACTTGTTTTCTTTCACTGATAAGGTCTGGCAAAATTTGTTTACCTTTTTCTCCCAAAATTCTGCTCTTGATGTTACAACCAATTTTCTGGTTCTCTCTCAACTGTTGTGTCACTTTGGATGAGTCCTTATATATATGATAACTCATGCACATTGATATGCGATAGTAATAAAAGGACTTGAACTTTTATTCTCTTCTCATTACAAATGGACATTTACATAAAAAACATGTTCAGCAGAATGCTTAAGCTAAGTGAAATTTGTTACATAGATATATATTTCTCTCTCCTGGCCACTTAAATGTCGTATAATGGTTCACAAACTAGTTCATTACAAAATAGTGAGTATGATTCCCACCAGGTGTACAGTGAAAAATTTAAGCTGTGCTTAGTAAATAATTACTGTATTTCTTACTTACTGAATATGTCGGTATCAAATGTAGACTTGCAGGTTGAAAATCATACTCTACATCCATGTTAGTGGTATAACAGTTATTATCATATGAAAATGAACATGGTAATTCGAATTCAAAATCTGAATGAGGCAGTTTGCATTTTACTTCATGCCAGTGCTTTTGTGAAAAACATGAAGCTATTTATTCTACCTCAGTAAATGAGTAAATAGTTGGGCAGACTGGGTTCTTTAACCTTGGTATCGCAACTGGTCTTAGAGAAGGAAAACTCTGAATTTGAATCAGCTTTACTCCATTTAGAAATTGACTCTGTGTCACATCCTGTTCATGGTTGGATAAATGCATACTCTGTTCTTCATTGACTATTATGGCATACCAATAATGAGAACTATATGTTGTTGTGGATGGGTTGGTTAAATATATACTCTGCATCCATTTGCATCCCACAGCATTAGAAACAACTCATTATTTCAAATGAAATAATGATAGTTTCATTGAGGATACACCAAACCTCTTTGCCACAGATTTTTCACAAATGCAAAAAAGCTAATATACTCAAAATTGCTTAGTAAAAGGTTTAGATTCCTTTTATTCATTATTTAAAAGGATTATAAATGATTGATGGACCATTTCTAATGAGTTTGATTCTCACCAGGCTCCCTGATATTTCTCATTCTCCTTTTCTTTTTGTTTTCTACCATTTTTTAAAGATTCTTTCTATTTTTTGGTCTCGTTATTTTTTCTCTTTTTTGCATTATTCAACATTTAGTTCCTCTCTTTCTCTTTTTTACCCTCTTCTGTCTCTCACTCTATTTACTATAAAATCTGTCAATTGCAAATAGACATTTCATTGATTCTTTCTCTTGATATTCCAATTGCACCTTACCTCATTCCTAAGAGCCAATAAAACCACCCCCCTCCCAAACCTACCAACCACATAGCCACAATTATTCTCTGCACTTTAAATTATTTACAATCTGCACAACATATGATTTTCTGCTTAGCTTTTTAGAAAATAAATCTTTGCCATCGTTTCTTGTCTGTCTGTCTTATTCTTCATCCACTTTCCAAGATATTTGCTTTGTGATATGCCAGCCTCCATTTTTCAAGCTGACTTACTCATTTGCCTTCTTTTCTTATGACTTAGATTCAAAATTTCTACAAACAACATTGCTTTCTTTTTATTTTCACACACACACACACACACACACACACACACACACACACACGTGTGTATGTGTCATCCACAGACAATGCTTCAGTATGGCTAGACCGATGAGATGCTTCAAGCTAGGATTGAAACCCAACTGACTTCATGACAGTCGGATATCTTACCCCAGAGCCATCATCATTCTCAGCATAAGTGAAGGAATTTTTTACATATATCTTTTTACAAATATTTTATCAGCTACCTGAAGTGCTCAATTCTATTGTGCGCGCACACACACACACACACATTCCTATAGGAATATTTTATTTAAGGTAACAAAGATTTGCTGTTGAGTTTTTTTATTGGTCTTTTCTTGTTAACAAGCTGGTGTCGCAATTGTAAATGAAGGCAGTTTAAAAATTATCCAAAGTCTCTAATCTTATAATCAGAATACATGTGCTTTCAACCATTGTTAGTCATTGTCAAGTATGCATGTATGACAATGACCTCATTTCTGTGTCATAACCAGTCACTGTTCTTCTTTCTTTGTGATATCTCATGTTTTGCTTGCATGTAACATCACTGGCAAAACAATTCTATTGAAGAGATAGGCATGTAGAGTTTTGCTACTTAGAGCAGATAGTGAATATCTATTGAGAATGGATGTAGGAATCTTGTGGAAAATAAGAGCAAGCTGAAAGGCATTTAGCACTATATATATATATATATATATATACACACACACACTCACAGAGATAACCTCAGCATTGCCTGTAATAAAAGATCAATTTGAAGGCTCCCTTTTCAATAGCTACTACACCAAGGCATAAGAGAAGGTGCTACTCCATTCCCTGGATTGCTCCTATTTACCCTTGATACATACTTTTATAATGCTGAGTATTAAGCAAGGCGTTATCAAGTACCATTTTTTAGTCTTTGGTTTGACTCGACCTGGAATTGAACCCTAGTCTCCTGGACCATTGGCGAAAACTTTACTCATTTGTCCAATAGCCTGGTTATGTAAAACAAGACAGTTACTTTCGATAGTTTGTTGAATATTCAAACTATTTATCCTTATTATGCAAGAAACACTTGTCATTTTATATAAGAGATATATTGTTAGATATAGATAAGTAATGTCATCAGTGACAATTCACTGGTATAAATGCTGGGTATAACACTAAACAGCATCTGATGATGAGACTTCTGTCTTGGAGCTTTAATGAATATGGAGTATACTTTTATCATCAGTACTCCCAGGTTCACTCTGACTCAGAATTATAGTACCTGTTTGGGTACAATCTATAAGTCAAATAAAACTGTTCAATCATTTAATAAGGATTATTATCATAATTAGTTATTTGAAACCCTACTGCTGTGTGCAAATTATTTGCATTAGGTAGGAATATTTGATAAATCAAATTACTTGAAACCATTTAACTGTACAAACAAATAATTGATATTATAGAATTATTATTGTTGGATAAGAATACTTGAAACAGTCTCTGTGCACACAAATGAGTTCTAACAACTTTAAATATAAGTTACCTACAAACTATTCATGTACAAATAATATATATAATATAAAAACTGGATTTGGGACTAAATAACCCACAAGGGTTGATATGCCATAAAATACCAACCAACCGATTAATGTAAATAGCTTTTTATTTTGATGACACAATCTGATATGTGTGCATACACAGAACCAACTGACTTTATATATGGAGTGATATCCATTCTTTTTGTTTTGTAGTGGTTTTTGTTGAGTAGATGTAATTGAATTTTTCTGCTTTAAGAATAAATTGTACTTCATCTTTATTGTGTAAATTATCTAAGAATTTTAATGTGCATAATGTGTATAAATTTTTTCCTTATCAGATTATTCATTGTCTAAATTTCTGTGATGAGGAATTATTATTCACTGATGTTATAACTATAAAAATTATCATTATAATAAGTAAGATGAAGACAAGTGTCCTCATCTTAGTCAAGTTTCAAACAAACTCACCCTAAATATTACCAAACAAGCAACCTTAAAGACCTTTTCAAAGGAATCTTTTCATCAAAATTTGACCAAATATAATCAAATACTATCACAAAATTACCCAGTTGGCTGGGGCTGTAGAATACACTGACTGCTTCACTGCAGAGGGGTAAGACCCCCACCAACAAGTGTCCTGGATATGTCGCTAAACAATCTAATGGTGAGGTTCCAGTAATGCTGGAGCTTTGGAGAATGTGGAGCACCCCTTCATTACCATTGCTCCCAGGTCCACTCTGGCCTGGAATGGTAGCACCTGATAGGCCCCTATCTATGGGTTAAATTGAACTAAACTGCATACTTATGCTAAACTGAATTGTTTGAATTAGAACTGTTTGACTAAACTGAATAGCTTGAAATAGAAATGTTTTTCACTATTAAACTGTAATTACATTTAAACTGCATGTTTATGCTAAACTGAATTGTTTGAAATGGAACTGTTTTTGACATTCAAACTGTACTTACACTAAACTGAATTGTTATATATAGAACTGTTTTGACATTTAACTATGTGTAAACAAAATTAACTGAATTAGAATTATTTGAATAAACTGAATAGTTTGAAATAGAAATGTTTTTGATAATTAAACTGTGTACTCATGCTAAACTGAATTGTTTGAAATAGAACTATTTGCATAATAATGGATTTAGCCTTAAATAACCTACAAAGGTTGATATCCCATAAAACCGAACCAACCAACCATCATAAAAACTCATACCCTAAACAGTGAAACCCACATAGATGATAAAATCAATCTAACCATTTTTGGCATTAAATGATCCACAGAGGTTGATATGCTGTTAAACTAAACTTGAATTAATCTTATTCACAATATTTTGGCCATTGTACACAACCGTTTTTTTTTCGAGTGTCTGTCATAGTTAAGTTATCTAGTTATTTTAAACTCAACTTTTTTGCTCAATGCATGACAGATAAGTTGTTCACATTTTTAGAGGATATCACATGTCAGTTAATTCTTTCTTGAGATGTTACTGGTCTCTTTCTTTCACTGGACCATAATAGATAACTTTTATGCTGACCCAGAAGGGATTGAAATCATGACCATTAATCAATTAGATATACTTTAATTCATACTTTTTTTCTCAGTAAGTACAATCATCAAAACATTTTAATTAACACCTAAGATGAAAATATTAATCAGACTTAACGCCAGTCTAGAATAAAGATCATACATTAATAAAGTTAACTCTAGTCATCTAGAAGAAAAATTGTACATTATTCTAGACTGGTGTTAACTTTAATAAAGATCGTACATTGTTAATGTTTCTGGAGGTGTTCATAGCGTAATGGTTATAGTCGTAGAAAATGGACATGACTGATTGCATTTCACATAACACTAATACCCTTGGGAAAGGTATGAATCCAATTATTCACCCTCCAGCTATGGGTAAATAGTAGGGCAGACAGTTCTTTAGTTTTGGTTTGGCAACCAGTCTAGAAGGAAAATTTTAAATTCAAACCTGTTAAACTCCACTTAAAAATTGACTTTGTGTCACATACTGCCCATATGAAGGGGTTGGTAAATACATATATTATTAAAGTTTTTGTAGTTTAAATTTATAAGAATTTATTTTTATCTCTATTTTATATTGTATCTTTGTTTCACTTTTCTTTTTTATTTTGCTGCCAATTTGGTTGAGTCTGTAGAATACACCAATTGCTAATGAGTAAGTCCATCCCCAATCCTCACACCACTAACAAGTGTCCTGGATATGACACTAAACCATCTGATGGTGAGACTCCAATCCTGAAGTTTTTGAGAATGTGGAGTACATCTTCATTGCCATTACTCCCAGGTCCACTCTGACTCAGTGTGGTAGTACTTGTTAGGGTCAAACTGATCTATATAATCATTTACTATACTTGAAACCATTTAATGGTGTGTAAACAACTGAGTTCGGGTTCATTTATAAATGTTACTACAAACTATTCATTTACATATAATATATTTAATGTATATATGTGGAAATGGAATTTGGTATTAAAGGGTTGATATGCCATAAATGGGATTTGGTATTAAAGGGTTGATATGCCATAAATGGGATTTGGTATTAAAGGGTTGATATGCCATAAATGGGATTTGGTATTAAAGGGTTGATATGCCATAAATGGGATTTGGTATTAAAGGGTTGACATGCCATAAATGGGATTTGGTATTAAGGGATTGACATGCCATAAATGGGATTTGGTATTAAGGGGTTGACATGCCATAAATGGGATTTGGTATTAAGGGATTGACATGCTATAAATGGGATTTGGTATTAAGGGATTGACATGCCATAAATGGGATTTGGTATTAAGGGATTGACATGCCATAAATGGGATTTGGTATTAAGGGATTGACATGCTATAAATGGGATTTGGTATTAAGGGATTGACATGCCATAAATGGGATTTGGTATTAAGGGATTGACATGCCATAAATGGGATTTGGTATTAAGGGGTTGACATGCCATAAATGGGATTTGGTATTAAGGGATTGACATGCCATAAATGGGATTTGGTATTAAGGGGTTGACATGCCATAAATGGGATTTGGTATTAAGGGATTGACATGCCATAAATGGGATTTGGTATTAAGGGATTGACATGCCATAAATGGGATTTGGTATTAAGGGATTGACATGCCATAAATGGGATTTGGTATTAAGGGGTTGACATGCCATAAATGGGATTTGGTATTAAGGGGTTGACATGCCATAAATGGGATTTGGTATTAAGGGATTGACATGCCATAAATGGGATTTGGTATTAAGGGATTGACATGCCATAAATGGGATTTGGTATTAAGGGATTGACATGCCATAAATGGGATTTGGTATTAAGGGGTTGACATGCCATAAATGGGATTTGGTATTAAGGGGTTGACATGCCATAAATGGGATTTGGTATTAAGGGGTTGACATGCCATAAATGGGATTTGGTATTAAGGGATTGACATGCCATAAATGGGATTTGGTATTAAGGGATTGACATGCCATAAATGGGATTTGGTATTAAGGGGTTGACATGCCATAAATGGGATTTGGTATTAAAGGGATTGACATGCCATAAATGGGATTTGGTATTAAAGGGTTGATATGCCATAAATGGGATTTGGTATTAAGGGGTTGACATGCCATAAATGGGATTTGGTATTAAGGGGTTGACATGCCATAAATGGGATTTGGTATTAAGGGATTGACATGCCATAAATGGGATTTGGTATTAAGGGATTGACATGCCATAAATGGGATTTGGTATTAAGGGATTGACATGCCATAAATGGGATTTGGTATTAAGGGATTGACATGCCATAAATGGGATTTGGTATTAAGGGGTTGACATGCCATAAATGGGATTTGGTATTAAGGGATTGACATGCCATAAATGGGATTTGGTATTAAGGGGTTGACATGCCATAAATGGGATTTGGTATTAAGGGATTGACATGCTATAAATGGGATTTGGTATTAAGGGATTGACATGCCATAAATGGGATTTGGTATTAAGGGATTGACATGCCATAAATGGGATTTGGTATTAAGGGATTGACATGCCATAAATGGGATTTGGTATTAAGGGGTTGACATGCCATAAATGGGATTTGGTATTAAGGGGTTGACATGCCATAAATGGGATTTGGTATTAAGGGATTGACATGCCATAAATGGGATTTGGTATTAAGGGATTGACATGCCATAAATGGGATTTGGTATTAAGGGATTGACATGCCATAAATGGGATTTGGTATTAAGGGATTGACATGCCATAAATGGGATTTGGTATTAAGGGGTTGACATGCCATAAATGGGATTTGGTATTAAGGGATTGACATGCCATAAATGGGATTTGGTATTAAGGGATTGACATGCTATAAATGGGATTTGGTATTAAGGGATTGACATGCCATAAATGGGATTTGGTATTAAGGGATTGACATGCCATAAATGGGATTTGGTATTAAGGGATTGACATGCCATAAATGGGATTTGGTATTAAGGGATTGACATGCCATAAATGGGATTTGGTATTAAGGGGTTGACATGCCATAAATGGGATTTGGTATTAAGGGGTTGACATGCCATAAATGGGATTTGGTATTAAGGGATTGACATGCCATAAATGGGATTTGGTATTAAGGGATTGACATGCCATAAATGGGATTTGGTATTAAGGGGTTGACATGCCATAAATGGGATTTGGTATTAAAGGGATTGACATGCCATAAATGGGATTTGGTATTAAAGGGTTGATATGCCATAAATGGGATTTGGTATTAAGGGGTTGACATGCCATAAATGGGATTTGGTATTAAGGGGTTGACATGCCATAAATGGGATTTGGTATTAAGGGGTTGACATGCCATAAATGGGATTTGGTATTAAAGGGTTGACATGCCATAAATGGGATTTGGTATTAAAGGGTTGACATGCCATAAATGGGATTTGGTATTAAAGGGTTGATATGCCATAAATGGGATTTGGTATTAAGGGATTGACATGCTATAAATGGGATTTGGTATTAAAGGGTTGATATGCCATAAAACAACCAAACAATTTAGGATAAGGTTCTTTGCATTTTATTGCACACTATTGACCTTGAGAAAGGCTTGAATCCATCTTCCTTACTCCAGCTATGGGTAAATATAGCAGGATAAGACTGGGTTACATAGTACCAGTAGCAAAGGAAAATTCCTGACCCAACTTTTCCTGAATACAAATTGTTAAAGAAAGAAAAGGGCAATCACAAAAAAAACCCCTAATTTTCACCTAAGTTTTCTTTCATGTTAGTTGCTTTTTATTACAACTAATTTGTATTGTTGTTTCTATTACAACGAGACAACTAAAAAGATTAATAAACACTGTGTATCAGAAAATAATAAAGGACAAACACTTGGTGAGAATCAAATTCACATTAAGACATGTAGTCCAGTCTCTTTAAGAGACTATCATTTATTATTGTCTCTGATATATGCTGTTCCTCAATATTGGATAAATAAAGATTGATTGATTTTAACAGCATACCATTCTACTTAAGGTTATTTTATGTCTCGAGGTTAGGGAATTGTGTTCATGGTTACATATTTTGTATAATTATTTCTGAAGAGGTGTTAATTTTTTTTTTTTTTTTTTTTGCATATGGTCATATCAAATGTGAATAATTTTTAAACAGATCTTTGGATCTTAATGAAAGAAAAGAAAAAACTCTTTCTTCAAAACCAGGTAGCATATTCTTTTCTTCAGACTATCATCAATTCCATTTAATGCAACTTCAAGATTTTAAAAATTTCTTAAAGATTTATCAAGCCAAAACTGGAATTATTCATTTATGAGAGAATACAGTTTGGTTAAAAAATATTTTTTTTGTTTTTGATGACTGAATTATCAATTTTTATCTTTTATTTTATTTTTATTTTATTTTATTTTTTTTTTTAGTTTTAGAAAGAAAAACAATTTCTGTATTTATTTGATTTTGATTTTATTATTAATCATATATGGTGTAGCTGGAGGTGTGGATGACATAATCATTATTGTCATAGAAAATGGCTTTGTTGGCCAAGTTTAAATTCAGGACAAGGCTCTTTGCATTTCTCTGCATGCTAATACCCTTGAGAAAGGCATGTATGTATTTACCCAACCCCTCCACCACGAACGGAATACAACACAAGATCAATTTTTTAAAAGTAGAGTATAGATGGTTTGGTTTTGGTGGCACATTAACCATTGTAGGTTATTTAATGTTAAGTCCATTTTTATACATATAAACTTCTATTTCAATCAATTCAGTTTATAAGTACACAGTTTAGTTCTATTTGACCCATAAATAGGACCCTATTAGGTGCTACCACTCTAGGCCAGAATGGACCTGGGAGCATTGGCAATGAGTGGGTATTCTGCATTCCCCAATGCCTCACCATCAGATTGTTTATTGCCATATCCAGGACACTTGTTGGGAGAGTCTTACCCCTCTGCCAAGATGCAGTTGATGTATTCTGCAGCCCCAACTGACTGGGCCAGAGTATAGATGGTTTGAATTCAGAGATTTTTTTCTCTTAGATCATTTATCACACAAAGGTTGAAAAACCCAGTCTGCCCTACCATTTACCCATAGGGGAGAACAATTGGATTCATATTTTTTTCAAGTGTATTAGTGCTGGGTAAAATGCAAACAGCTTTGTCCTGGATTTGAACTCAGGTTCTCATCTTCATTGTGCCACAATAAAGATATATATCTCTTTTCCCCTCAGCTATAGGTAAATAATACAACAATCTTCTAGCCTTGGTAAGGCAAAAAATCTTGAAGAAAAAACTGAATTTAAACCAAAGAAAAAACTTCACTTTTGTTGAAAGGTTGGCACAGTGTGTATGGTTTATAAAAATTTACTACCTCAGAGAGAAATCATGACAAATTTCTACAGAATAAACTGGAAAAGCCTGACATTTCTTAAAATGATGTTGAACCCCTTCTCTACCTTAAAGTTTAGAGGTGATGAAAGGTAAACATACCAGATTTAGTCAAAAGTCTTTGTATTTTTTAAAGTTAGTTCAGTGTCTGTTTGCAAGGTTGAGCTTATGTAGGTGTTGATTTACGGAGATGTGCTTTATGAAGGATCAAGTCCTGTTGATAATGTATGAGGGCTTAGCTGTTGCTCAGTCATTTCAAGCAAGGTTTCATCTTCCACAATAGAAGGATTCTTTGACCCTGGTTTGTCTTCAAGATTGGTGTCATCTTCCTTGAAACATCTGAACCAGTTTTGTGTCACATGTTCATTGACAGTTACTGGGCCTTCCACATCATTAATTTCTTTTGCCACTGACCTTGCCCTCGGTCCTTTTTTTTTTTTTTTTTGACAGGTTGTATAAAATGGCTCTAATTACGTTTTTTGTTCCACCTCTCATTATCATCGGTGTAGAATAAAGAATAAGGAGATTAAAGTTGCCAAAAATCCTCAGTGAAAATTTGAAAAAACCTTTTGATTCAACCTGGTGGTTATATCAGTGTAACTGACACAGCCACAATTTAAGAAAATAGTGGTAATGAGTTGTAAATTTATAAAAACATCCTAACAAAAGAGGATTTTGGCAACAGTTTGTAAGTTTATTTTTTATCAGGTCTAAAATAAAGCTGAATAGGTTAGAAACCAACACCCTTTTTCCTGCATTCTGGTTAGAAATAAAGTGTTGTATCTGTTTATCTTCATCTGCTGTTGTCTTTGGACAAAACATGACACCTTCCTCCAAAAAATGATTGGAGTGGCAGCTTGGATTTCATTATATTGGTCATGGGGGCCCCTGGCTGTTCCTAGCCTTGTGCATTTGTATGAACATGGCTCCCTTGTGAAATTGACTGAGTGTCAAAACTGCTCACAAAGGAAGGTAGTTAAATAAAAACTCTGATCTTCAATATAAGCCTCAAGTAGATGGGGGGGGGGCATGTGCCCTATATAGCAGAAAATATATTATCAATGATAATTTTCCTCTTTTTGAAAATCCTATTATTTCATGAGCCATAAACCCACTGGGTTACTCTTTGTAAAAGTAGTCCATGATGATATTGATGCTTCTGTTTAGGAAGGAGTGAAGGATTATTATTAGCATTTCATTGTTAACAGCTGTCCATGATGATATTGATACATCTATTTAGAAAGGAATGAAGGATTCTAATTATTATTTCTTAGTTATCTTTATTTTATTGAGAATTTGAATCATTAAAAATAATCAATATGTAATCAGATCCCACTGCCATCACCAAAATTATTCCTCATTTAAAAATTAGACTGGAAATTGCCTTATTCTCAAGGTTAGAGTATTTAAAGGTGATTGCTTGAATGAAAATCTTGCCTTGATATGGGTTACAATTAGATATTCATTTAAGGAATGGATATGCTATATGTTTTGTTATTTCTTTTATAGTATGTGTGTGTTTATGTGTGAGAGAGAGAGGAAACAGAATTATTTTCAAATTTGAAAATATCTTAAAACAACTGCTAATCAAATGAAATTCTATTAAAAAAACATTTTGATTTTCACTCAACAAATGGTTATGCTGTGGTAGCAGTCCATTTTTTTGTTTCTTTTGTAGCATATCAACTTTTATAAACTGTTTTTTAAAAACTTTTAAAAGATCTCTTCTCTAATGACCTAAAGTTTGAGAACAATCAAAAAACGAATGATACAAATGAAATATTTCTATTTGTTCATATCTCTCTCTCTCTCTCCCTCCCTCTCTCTCCCTATATATATATATATATATATATATATACACATATATATATTGAAAGAGGTGAGGGTCATTCAATAAATATGATGAATTTTGCCGAAGGAGTTTGCAATAGGAAGTGTACAGTTGTACCTTTTTCAAGGAAATCAATAGTTATGGGTCCTTTTATCTCCCAGAAAACTGTCAAAATGACAATCTTTACTGACTGCTGCACCTGGGACTTTTTCTTTACCAGAAAGTCTGTATGCTTCCATTCCATGGACTATCTTTTTGACTCAAGCTTGTAGTGGCAAATACATGTTTAACCCATTTCTAAACATTTTTTTAGAATAAAAAATACTTCTCGGTATGGATCGCACATTTTTCTGTAAATTTTTCAACTATGAAAAATTTGATGATAGACATCTATTCAAAGCTGGGGATCTGTTTGATTTGTCGCCATTTTGAATAGCCTCAAAACAAATGTTTCTGTGAGATTGAAATGATTTCTGCTATAAACCATTTTCAAACAGTTTAGAGTTTACATTTATGGGAAAAAAATCTGGAAAAAAAAGCACTGTATTTTGCTTTTTTCAAAAATATTCTCCTTCATTCTTGAATAATCCTTGTGTATGTAATATATATACACACACACACACACACACACACACACACACACACACACACAATAAGTATTTTAGTAATATATAGAGTTCCTTTCAATTATTTCTTCATCACCTGTGAATTATTAAAAAAAACAAAGATCATTTCTGTTTTTTGTTTCTAAATAAGCAACTGTAACAACATTTTAAACCTTAACCTGTTCAGTTTCTGATTACAATTTTATTATTTTCTTCATTTGTGCCTAAAATTCCAAATGACTTTAATCTCTATTCCTTGGACTTAAATTTTCTCAAAGATTCATCAAAGACATCTGTGTGGGTGGACAGGAGAAATTTCTTCCTGGCACCAGCTTATAAGAATGTTAATCAGACTGAATATTGACCAGTGAGGTTTTTGATGTGGGTGGAACATCTTGCTGCCATTTCTATAAGGTCAGTTATGTAAGTATTGATGAGTGGAGAGGTAGAACGTGGTGGAGGTGGATAGTATTTCGGTCACCAATGCGTTCTGTCTAAAAGAAATTAAATTTAGAAGAATGATTTATAGATAGTTTTAATGTTTCAGATGAAGGAATTTAAATAAACTCATAGCAACTTAGATTCCTTGTGCTGATATCCTGTTAGTGGGTCTTAGAATATGCTGACTGTATCCCTTGCAGAGAGGTAAGACACCCACATATAAGGTGGGGGGATACTGAGTATGACACTAAACTGCATCTAATGGTGGAGCTTTAAATCTGGAGCTCTTGGAAGTGTGGAGTACCTCTTCATTACCATTACTCCTAGGTACATTCTTACCTGGAGTACTAGTACCAACTTGGGTGCTATCTTTGGGTCAAATAGATCTGTTTGAAAATTATTAGTATTTGATAGGAATACTTGAATCTATATAATTGTGTGTAAATTATTTGTATTCATAATTGTTACTTGAAGCCATCATTGTTTACAAAGGATCTGTTTAGAAATTGTGTCTTCAATAGAACCATGTGTAATGGGGGGGGGATCCTCTTAATAAACAACTACACAAAAAATGTTAATGTACAATGAATGTGATTCCATAACCTTTAGGCATAAAA
The DNA here is from genome assembly GCA_963585895.1 of Sepioteuthis lessoniana. Lineage (NCBI taxonomy): Eukaryota > Metazoa > Mollusca > Cephalopoda > Myopsida > Loliginidae > Sepioteuthis > Sepioteuthis lessoniana. The sequence goes on along the minus strand of OY757926.1, from coordinate 90,183,937 downwards.
TAACCCTACACAGGTTGACACGCTGTTAAAATTAATTATCTTGCGCCTTTTACTATTGAAAAAAATGTGGTGTGATCATGGGATAGCCAAGAATTTTCAATTTTATTTGGCTAAATCGCTTCTAAGTTTTTCTTCAAAAATCTCTGGAATTCTGGCTTTTCCCCCACTTTTTGACTGGAAAGTGAATTTGCAGTAGAAAAGTGTTGTTTTTTTTTTTTTTTAATGAGAGTGAATTCACAGTAGAAAACTGTTATTTGTATATATTTGCTGGAAACTTATGCACAACAAGATGTTTCAAAAAGAATATAACAATCTTTTTATTTGAACTATTTTAACTTCTATGTATGTATTTACCTAACCCCTCCACCACAAAGCAGCCTGTAACACAAGGTCAATTTTAAAGCAAATTACTGCTGGTTTTAATTCAGTTTTTCAGAAGTTTTCCATACTTTTCCAGATTGGTTGCAAGAGCAAAAGATTCAAATCTGCTCAACTATTTACCCATAGCTTTGAAGGGTGTATATGAAGAGATGAATTCATTCCCTTTCACAAGGGAATTAACTTCTATGTAGACTTGAAAACCGTTGTTGTCGTTGTGAAGATAACTTTTTAAAAGATTTTCTACATGAGAAAATTTAAATGCTCAGATACATAATTAAAAATTTTGGCATTTAATGAAGATAGCTAATCTTATAGTCACTCAAACTCATAAAGTTTATCCAAAAAACAATTTTGCTGGGAAGTGTAGACCGGGGAAATTAAATTATTATCATTAAGTAATGAATTATATTTTAAAACTTTGTTTCATCTTTTATTTTTAATCTTTGTTGTTTCAATGACACTGAGTTCTCTGTATTTTCTATAAGTTTTAATATAAAGTGTTGTCATCATTCTCAGAGTGATCAGTATAAATTCCTAGGGTGAATAAAACTTGGGCAGGATGAAAAAACAGTATAGGGGTCCTCAGGGGGTAAATTTACTAGTTTGCATTCCTAAATCCCTTTATATATACAGGCCAAACTTGGTTTATACAAGTTTACTTTGGTCCAACACAACTTTCCCTATTTAACAAATCTCTCCTCTCTAGAGCAATCAGAAGAAAGTGTTTCGGATAATGACCTGAACAGTTAGATGTGATTGATCTAAGATAGATTGTGCACTTAAACAAACAGTAACTTTAAGGTATTTCTCCTACTAAATAGTAAATTGGAATAAAGATGTGAAAAAGGCCAGTAGCAAAAGACTACGGATATAAACCATACCTAATCATGATATAACTCCAGCAACCTAACTGGTTAAAGCATTGTCCCTGCAAGAAAAGTACCTTGAAGTACGGGATGTGAGTTTGGGTCTTATTTGACTCTATCTCTTTATTCTGAATTTTATTGGTAAATGTCATGATTTTTAATGTTGATTTTTCAAAGCAGGCAAGCTCTTTTTATTCATGCAACAGAATCTTCCTCTCATACATTTGACTTTATCTCTGCTACTTTTACTAAAATTTCAACAGCTGGCATTGAAACCTTTTGATAAGTTAACCTTTAGTTTGCTCCTCAACCCTTGAACTATGCCTTCATATGAGGAGACCAGGAGTAACTTTATTGGTAAGAAATGTGTTATTTCTTTCTCACTTTCATAAACAGGTTTTATTTAGAAACACTTCCTCTGTCCAATTCTATTTTAGTCAACACTACATTTGTACTGTAATTAGCTACAATCAGCGAAGTACCATTTGTTCAGTAGATTCCTTTCTTCCTTCTTCACTAAACTTTAGTCATATTTATATGAGGGTGGTTGTTGTTATTATTGTCCTTATCATTCATTCATTCATTTGTGTCCCTATTTCGTCAAAAATTATTCCAATATTTAAATAATTTTACAACTGAATCATACTTATATAAAAACAATGTGTTGTTCTGCATTTTTTTTTTACTTCAATCCTTCCTGAATATTAAACCAAACTAAATATTAGATTATTGTGTTTTATATTTCAAGTTTAGAATAATGGAGAATTCTAGTTCAACTCTGTCACCAGAACATTTCATATTCATTGCTGAATAATCATGACTTTAAATGGTCTGCTACAAACCCACTAAATGAGATAGTAACAACCATATACTGTTGTAATTATATATTTAAAAACATGTACATCATAAGAGACTTTAAAATCCTAAAAAGGGGACCCTTTGTTTTTGTCACTTCTCTTCAGAGAATTATGTCAATGATAATAGAATTTTTATCAAAGAGAAGTGACCGAAACAAAGGGCCCCCTTTTTTAGGATATCAAAATATTTTAATCATTTTTAAAATATTTCATTATACCCATGCTTTTAAAAACAATGTTTAAATTCTGTAACCAACCACAAGAACTTCATATATATATATATATATATATATATATATAAGTGTGTGCATAATAATATATAAGAGGTGAATAAAGAAACCATTTAAAAACTTTTTTTATGAATTGAAAAAGTGCTGAAATGTCAGCCAGCAGAGCAAGATAAAATCTAAAAGAAACTGGTGTCTAACAATTTTATGTCAGCTTAAATATTTAAAGTTACGTATATTAAGAACACAATCATCAGGTTGTCTCTTTTGTATCATCTGATTATTTTAATACATGGAATTTAAATGATGAAGCTGCTATAAAGAGTTTTTATATATATATAGTTAGCTAGTGACCATTACTTTATGATACAAAAATATACGATGCAATACTTTTGTTCGTATCTATGACAATATACACCTTTTATTTTTTGTATACATAATCCAAAAATATGTCTGAATTAAATGATATACTTAAGACTGTTTTTTTTTGCTGGGGTTGGTGGGTTGAGTCTGTACCTGAATTGATTTTCATTGTTATTGAATTGAAAAAGAAACAAAACTGATCATGGACTTCTTATAGATATGTAAACTGTATTGCTATAATTTAAATTATTTTAGATTATTGAAGTTTTAATTTTGATTTTAATTGCAAGAAAATAACCAAAAGTTATAAAAATTATTTTGACACACTTAAAGAAGATTTTTGTGTTTTTTTTTCTTTTTTTAACTTTTGCAGAGTTAAATAGCTTTTAAGGGTTTTTCATTCAATATTTGCTTGATAGAAAATTTTAAACTCTGCAATTAAAAATATTTGAAAAATAGTCATTGTTTGTCTGTCTCTTCTTCTGACATCATCAATATATATATAATCAAAGAGACAGACAGACAGACACACACACACACACACACACCCATTATTTGTAGGTTAACCAAAGAATTCAAAGAACAAAAATAGTTTACTTCACTAACAATATAAAATCACTGTACACGTGCCTATCAAAGATATGATGGAAACTAGTTGTTAATGGTTTTGTTTTTCATAACATCTCCACCTTAAATCGTGTTTCTCTGAAACTAGTTGACAAGTTTGCCTACCTCAGAAGCAGTGTCTCATCTACTAAAAATGACGTCTGTATGCAACTAGTAAGGGTATGGACTACTATCAATAGGTTATAGATCATATGGAAGTCAGACTTATCTGATAAAATAAAACAGTTTTTCCAAGCAGCAGTTGTGTCAGTTCTACTATATAGATGCACCACATGTATAGAGAAAAAGCTAGATGGGAATTGCACAAGAATGCTATGAGCTTTATTGAATAAATCCTGGAAGCAACATCCCACAAAACAGCTGCACAGCCACTTACTTCCCATCTCTAAAACATCCAAATAAGACGGACAAGACATGCAGGATACTGTTAGAGAAGTACAGATGAATTCATAAGCGATGTTCTCCTATGGATTCCTTAACATAGACGTGCAAGTGTTGGACAACCAACTAGAACTTATCTACAACAGCTCTGTAGGATGTAGTCCAGAGGACCTGCTGGAAGCGATGGATGATAGAAATGAATTGCAAGAGAGTCAGGGAAATCCATGCTTGCAGTACATCATGATGATATATATATTGAAGCATATTTGATTAAATAATAAAGACATTTTTTCTATATAATTTTATTAGGATCCTTTCAAGTTTCCTGACAAGTGTTTTGTTTTTAGATTGGAATTGGTAGGTGAATTTACCAAAATTGTCCAGAGCGCTTTCAGACTTTTCATAGGCCATCATCAGGGGTTGTTTGCATGTGTAAAGATTGTTTTTTTAAAAAGTTTTTATAACATTGCAAAAATTATGTAAACACAAAGTTGAATTAAACTGAGATGCTGATGACATCAAACAAATTTAAAACAAAATGCTATCAACTTCATTAAATTCATCTACCAACTCCAACCTAAAACCAAAACACTTGTCAGGAAACTTGAAAGGATCCACAATTTTATTCAAAGTTTATTTCCAAGAGTCTCAACACAAATATGATTAAAAGAAAAATTTCTTTCCTCTTTTATTAAAAATTGTTCAGTTTTTAAAATGGTGACTTTAGTCACACCTTGAATTGGTTTCTTTGTTTTAATGGCATATCAACCTTTGTGGGTTATTTAATGCCAAAGCCATCTTTGTAGAAGGATAGTAGTGTTGCTATTTAAGCCTATTGCTGGGTGGGGTGGATAAAAGGGTTCATACTTTTCCAAGGGCATTAGTCTAAAAGTGATTAATGTGACTGGAGTTCACTCACTTACTATGATTAGCTACTACAACGCTGGGAGCCCCTTGTCCCATCTTGTGTATATATATATATATATATATATATATATATATATATATATATATATACACTTTTATTGATAGTACACACATGAAACTCTAGTCCCCTTTGAAGTAATCTCCTCTGACTGCAATGCACTTGTTGTACCATTCCAACAACTTCTGGAAGGCCCCATGGAAGTCCTCGTGTGAGCATGTCGACCTTTGTCACAGCCTCTTCCATCTCCTCAATTGTCTCATAATGACAGCCTCTAAGTTTTTCCTTGAGCTTAGGGAATAACCAAAAATCACAGGAAGCAAGGTCTGGACTATAGAGAGGCTGAGGAACTGTCTTGATGCCCATCTTGGTCAAATAGTCTGTGACAAGGATGGAGTTGTGGACTGGTGCATTGTCCTGGTGGAAATGCCACTGACCTGATTTGAAGAGTGCTGGCCTCTTCCAACGGAATCTCTTCATGACAACATCTTTCTTTCTGATCTTCTCTGAGCACCCTTGGGACAAACTTTGCGCAAATCTTCTGCATCTTCAGTTCCTCATGAATAATTGTGTGTACAGTTCCCACACTGACATCAAACTGTGCACTCATTGTCTCTATTGACACACGACAGTCCTTATCCATGAAACTCTTCATTTGGCCAATCAACTCTGGTCTATTGACTTCCTTACTCCTCCCACACCTCTCATCATTCCTCACAGACTCCCTGCCTTCCTTGAATCTCTTATGCCACTCAAAAACTGATGCTCAATTCATGCAAGATGGTCGAAAAGCAGTCTGAATCATTCCATACGTTTCTCTGGCATTTTTTCCAAGTTTAAAACAGAATTTTATTGCATATCATTCTTCTAAAGTGTCCTCATGTCCAGATTGCATTTTTGAAATTCACTAGCTGTGACAATCAGTGTGTATTCCAATTGCTGCTGTAGCTGTTCAATTGAACCTGAAATCATAAAAGTTGGTCAGTCATCTCATAAGATGGATAGCAATAACATACTGCATTTTTAAGAGTCTACGACAATTTTAAATGTCTGTACCAAAAAAGTCTGGAAACTTATTGGAGGCAGTAGTGTATATATATATATATATATATATATATATATATATATATAATGAGTGTGGGATAATCTAACTTTACTCTTGCCAGTCGGTTAGGGCTGTAGAATACATCAACTGCTTCTCTGCAGACGGGTAAGCCACCCTCCACGAGTGTCCTGGATATGACACTAAACAATCTGATGGTGAGGTTCCAGTAATATTGGAGCTTTGTGGAATGTGGAGTACCCCTTCATTGTCATCACTCCCAGGTCCACTCTGGGCAAGAGTGGTTGCACCTGATTGGGTCCTATCTATGGGTCAAATAGAAATAAACTGACATATGCTAAACTGAATTGCTTGAAATAGGACTGTTTTGACATTTGGACTGTGTATTTGTGCTGAACTAAATTGTTTGAAATGGAATTGTTTTAGTATGCTAAGCTGAATTGAAATAGAACTGTTTTGACATTTAACTGTGTGTAAACAAAAACTATACTTATACTAAACTGAATTGTTTGAAATCAAATTGTTTATATATATATAAAAATGGATTTAGCATTAAATAACCTTCAATAGTTGATATGCCATAAAAGCAGACCTAACCAAATGAACTTTTCTCTTGTTCTTGGCTGAGATCCAACACGTGCATTGTTAACTGGCTAGTTTGGAACAGTTCAGTTAAAATGCTGTCATTTAGTAGTATTTATCATAAGGGAAAATCATTCTTTAAACTTTATTTTACTCACCATCTCTCTTTCTCTCTCTCTCACCACTACCACCACTCTTTTTTCAACAACTTACTACAATTACAATTTTCTTTCTTCCATCTTGCCGGCAAGGTTTACAATACGCTGACTGTATCCTCTGCAGAGGAATAAGACTTCCCCATCACACGTTTTTTTTTTTTTGTTTTTTTTTAAGAAGAGTGCCATGGATATGACACTATGAACTGCATCTGATGATGTGGCTCTACTTCTGGAAAATGTGGAGTACTCTTTCATTGCCATTACTCCCAGGTCCACTCAGATCCTAATTGGTAGTACATGTTAGGATTCCATCTATAAGTTAAATAGATATGTTGGAAAATTATTTGTATTTGATAGAACTGTATGCAAAAAAAAAGCAAAGAAACACTTGAGAAACAGCAACACAATGAATGTGATTCTCTAACCTCTCGAAATTGAATAACTTTAGACAGGTTGATATGCTATTAGAATTAATTAATCAACCATTATATGCAAATATAGCAACTATTATAGGATAGGAGTGATAGTCTTGTCTTTTATGAAATGCTTATAATTATGAATGATAATGACATGACTTACTTATTATGATATTCATTGTAATTAAAACAATTAATAGTAGAAGAAAAAAAAAAAACAAGGAAAATTGTCCAGAATAGTCTGCTGAAGAAATATTTTTGGTAATGTACAATAATTAGCTTTAAACCATTTTCAATATATTAAATTCCTCAGTGGGCTATTCTAAACAAGATATGATCAAAAAGTATCAAGACTAAAGTTTTTAATTTTTTAAATTTTATTATGAAGCCAGTTTCGATACTGTCTTCCAAGCTGTAGCTGTGTCATTACTATTATATAGTTGCACCTCTTGAACTTTAACAAAATGTTTAAAGAAAAAAATTACATGGCAACTACACAAGGATGATGCACGCTATTTTGAACAAATCCTGGATGCAGGACTCCTACAAAACAGCATCTGTACTGCCACTTACCTCCCATCTCACAAACCATCCAAGTAGGATGAGCAAGACATGCTAGGCACTGCTGTAAAAATAAGGACAAACTCATAAGCATTGTATTCCTATGGACTCCTACACATGGACACACCAGTGTTAACTGACCAGCAAAAGACTTACATATATCAGCTCTGTGCAAATACTGAATACCATCGAGAAGATTTGTCAAGAACAATGATCAAAAGGAACAGAATCAAAGAAATCCATGTAGCTCAGTCGGGTGGGGCTGTAGAATACACAGACTGCATCACTGCAGAGGGGTAAGACCCCCACCCTCACCCCACAACGAGTGTCCTGGATATAACATTAAACAATCTGATGTTAGGCTTCAGTAATGCTGGAGCTTTGAGGAATACTGAGTACCTCTTCATTGCCATTACTCCCAGATCCACTCTGGCCCGGCATGGTAGCACCTGATAGGGTCCTATCAATGGGTCAAATAGAAATATTTGATATTTAAACTGAGTGCAAACAAATGAGTTATGCTAAATTGATTTGTAGAAATAGAACTGTTTGATCATTTAACTGTGTGTAAACAAATGACTGGTGTTTAATTGAATTGTTAGTGATACATAGCAATGCTTGGAACCATTTAGCTTTGTTGACTTATGCTAACTGAATTGTTTGAAATAGAACTGTTTGATCCTTTAACTGTGTTTAAATGAGTTCACAAATCATATATATGTAATAACAGGATTTAGCATTAAGTAACCAACAAGGGTTGATATGCCATTAAAACAAAACCAAAGGAATCTATGCTGTCAACATGCTTTGATAATGAGAACAGTTTTTGGTGAAAAGAAGGATTGTACAAGTGCAGCAGCCTCTATAAGCACCACACCTAACTCCTTATGACTTTTTTCCAAAACTAAAAATTCATCTTAAGGGTTAGATTTGAGAACATGGAGTGCATTAAAAGAAATATGATGAAACATCTTCACATCATATCCAAATATTTTGAAATGTGCTTTGACCAATGGAAAACTTGTTGGAAGCAATTATTTTGCAGAAAAATATTTCATTCATCATTTCTATCTTGTTAAATACAGCTTCTGTCTCTATACTTTCTGAACACACCTCATATCACTTTAAGCATTCCTGTTGTTGTTACTACAACTAATGATAATAAAATTTCTATTAATTAACTGTAACTACTCGTATTAATCTATCTTCAGAACTCTATACTGCTACAATGATGTTGCAGGTATAGTTTAGTGGGCATGCATTGTTTTAAAGGCTATCCGTTTTAATGCATCAGACTCACTCTAACTTATTGGTGAAGTTTTTGATCCCATTTACATTTAGAAGAAAACGTTTTTCTTATGAACGACAAATGGGTCCTTGGGACTGTTTTTACTTGCATAGCACCTAATGCCTAAATTATATGCACGATGTACTATTTCTGCAACTAATCATACCATTAAGGCCAATAGTACTACAATCAAGAATACCATTACTTGTGATAATATTTGTGGGGTGAGCGCTGAGTGAATTTTAATAAATCAATAGCAAGCAGTGTTATTTTCATTGACTTCAGAAGAAACATTGAACCACTCATTTCTCTTTCTATCTCATTCTCCCCTCACTTTTCTTTCTCTTTTTTTAAAACTTTTTTTTACTAAATCCCTTTTTATAACCCCCTATTCTCTCACACATTCCCTCTCTTATTTCCCTTTCTTTCTTTCACTCTCTCTTTTATCCTATCACACACATTCACACTATCTTTCTCTTTCACACACTCTCTATCGCTTTCACTTACTCTCTCTCTCTCTCTCCCCTATCTCTTTCACACACACACTCATATGCTCTCTCTCTCTCTCATGTTCTCTCAATCTTTCATCTCTTTTTCACACTCTCTTTCTCTTTCACACATTCTCTATCGCTTTCACTTTCTCTCTCTCTCTCTCCCCTATCTCTTTCACACACACACTCATGTTCTCTCTCTCTCTCTCTCATCTCTTTTTCACACTCTCTTTCTCTCCTCTATTTTACACTCTCTCCCTCACTTTCTCTCTTATTTCCCTTTCATACACTCACCCTGTCTTTCTTATTTTCTTTTTATACCCACCTCTATTCAGATTTTCCACCTTATCTGTTTTGTCTTCTCCCTGGACTCTTCTGGGTTTTTTCTTATGTCTCCCCACCTCTCTCCTCTTTATCTATTTATCTCTGATTCCCCTCACACCTTTCTTTCTCTTGTGTCCTCTCCTTTTCTCTCTCTCTCTCTCTCTCTCTCTCTCTCACACACAGGTTTCTCCCCCTCACCATCTTTCTACTTGCTCTCTCGCTCATCCCCTTAACAATCTTTCTTCTTTCCTTTTCTTTAACCTATTGTTCTCTTCTTTATCTCCATTGAAAGATATTTATTTTTGTTTCTTTCTTTTTATCTCAAAGAGAATGAAAAGCAGCAGCAGCAGCAGTAGTCGTAGTAGAGCAGCTATGATTTTTTTACTTCCTCGTCACTACTTTTCATTCATTCATTCATTCATACATTGTCTCTCGTACTCTCTTCCTCGTAAATGCATTCATTTTTTCTACTGTTTCTCAGACAAATAATTTATACGTGAAGAAAGAAAACTTCAACAAACGGTTTTCTTTTTCCCCCCCTTTTTTTTTTTAAATTTCTTTCCCTCCCTTAAAAATATCCTGGGATTTTATTTTGTGGTGGTGGTCACTGACCAGTTCCTAACAAACAAACAAACGAAACCCTCATCTCAGCGATGTTGAGTAGATTATGGGTAAGTATTAAAGGCACGTGGTATTTTTTTTTTTGTCTTTAATGGTAAATCTGATTCATTCAATTTTTTTAAATATTTCTTCCAACAACTTTTTAAAAATAGACTAAAACACCGGTGTAAAATTTAAGCATTTAAAAAAAAATTCATCATGTTGTGTCATGTGATGTCAAAATCGTATTTTTTTTCTTTTCTTAAATGTTATTCCGCGGGTTCCATCTAATAAAGAACTTTATTATCGATTCACACACACACACACACACACACACACACACACACACACACACACACACACACACATATATATAGTTATTATTGTTTTTGTTTTTTTTTTTACAAATCGTATTACGCCCCTTGACCATATTGTATTAATATTTCAGCCCTATTACCATCAGTGAGATTAGAACCCACGTTCTTAATTTGATATTTTGATGCTCTTCTCTCCGCTTTTGACATGCGAAGAAAAGAACCACGAAGATTTTTATTTATTTCTTACTTTTTAGAATTATTTTCCTGTGCTCGTATTACCACTATCAATTATCCATTACGTATATTATACAATCACGACACACAAAAAGTGTATATCTGCTCGGATATAATGCTGTAATTAATTACTAAATCGGTTGTTGATAATTATTCAAAATTAATATCTTAAAATCAATTCTCTTCAAATAAGACGTTCCATTTTAGAAATAATTTTATTTTATTTTTTTTGCGGGGGTAATATCTAATTGGAAATTGTTAGGGGTTGGCTTTTTTACTTGGTAAATATATTACAGTTTAGCAATGTTTTCGGGATTGCAATTTTTAATTACTGCATTTAGTCCTGCTTGTTTGAAATGTAATATTGATATAAAAGTAGTATCAATAAAGAGGAAGAATGCCTTCAAGACAATGGGTAATAATACACCTATGTTTTCCTTTATTTTTGATTATTGTTTTATTGTATCACCCACCTCCATACGTACACAACCCTTTTTTTTATTTTCTGCCCTAAATTTTATAAATAAAATACATGTTATTTAATGAAAAATCACTTTGGCAATTCTTTCTTCCGTCAACATTGTCATATTTGTCATTTATTTCACAAAAAATAGTTGTCAACTGTGGAGGTGCCTACGTTAAGGGATTTTTCAAGAGTTATAATTTTTGATAAAATCCTACTTTACTCACGCGGCAAATATAATCTATTTCAAATTATAATTATTCAATTCATTTATTTTCCTGCAAGTGGAAGGGGATATTGTTCTAGATCCATCCTATAAGAAGAGTATAATTTTATTTTTAAGCATTTTTAACAAATAATTACAAGAACCCTAAAGTTGGGAAAATATAATCTACTACCGGCATCATTCGATTTTTTCTTTTGAAAAAATCGAAATACGCATACGTAGTCACGCGCAAAATTGGCGGTTTATAAAACACCATTAAAACAACTTTTTGTTTACACAGTTATCAGGATACTGAGTTTTGTATTTTTAAAGATTTCTGTAATTTTAATTTAAGGTTACTAAGGGATTTTTACTTAGATATCCATTTTTCATGCAAGTTTCGATTGTGTGTTAATTTTGATTTTTTTTTATGTGATAAACTAAGTTTATCTTATTTTAGAATTATCCCTTGTGGCAGGTGTACAAAAGAATCTGAGACATTTTTTAAAGAAAAGTCTGTAAAATTCAGTATATTTTAATTCATTTGCCGCGAAAGTAAACTAGGATTTACGCACCTTTTTTTTTATTTTTCTACGACACGTGAATAAAAGAAAAAAGTTGAATGAATGAAGTCTACGAATTTCTCTTTATTTTTATATTACTGCCGCCTTCTTTGCCTTCGTTATACACCTTCTTTTTTTTCCCCCTTACATATTTTACTATTTATAGTTCAATAATAGATGCAAGAAGTACAAAAGAATATATTTAAGTTTTTTTATACTGCAGTATTTATTAAGTAATTGTTTATTGGTACTAATATAGAGAGGGAAAAACCCAGAGATTCTTTCGGTGTCTTGTTGTTTGGTACATTGTTTGTTTTTTTATTTTATTTCGTGCACTGCTAGCACCACAAAGAAAACCCCAAATCTATCTTTCTGTTTTTTTAAAGAACGCAAGAAATCGATATTCGATCATCCTGAAATATTTTCTTTAACTTCACAACACTTTTTGTTGGTAAGAGTTTTTTTTTTTTTTTTTTTAATGGATTAATCATTTTTTGACTACATTCATTATTAACGTCTCAAAAGTTATCAATGCGACAATGTATTCTTTGTTTTTCTCTGGGACTTCTCTCTCTCTCTCTCTAGTAAAGTATTTGATATATTATATCAATCTCTCACAGAATTAAAGTTTTATTTCCTTAAATCACGAAGAACGGTTTTCAAAACTAATAAGATTTGCTACCGGTGAGATTCAAACTTATGATCAGCTTACCCCCCCCCGAAAACCAGCAATTTTCATTCTTCAAAAACCAAAATCATTTTTTCAATACAGGCATCTCTTTTTATTGCTTTTTGTCTATTTTAGTGCTAATTTGCAAAGGGGTGGGGCACCAAGCAAAATGATATTTTCACCAAGAGTCGAATGATCAGGAATCACGATGAATTATTATTATTATTATTATTTATATGTGGGTGTTTGTATACAGCGCGCACGCACGCACACACACACACACACACACACACACACACACACACAGAGTATGTAGATAGATACGAGTCTTAGACTTCATGCCTATTTGAAAAATCAAATCTAATGGTCTGTGAGATAGCTCAGTTATTGGGATATCCACCGTTTTTATTTTTTTCATTTTACTACTACTGAGCCAATAAATCTTCCTGAAGAAGACTGACCGCCACGGGAAGGGGACATTATTTAAAACTGGCTAACATACTGCTTTATTTGGGGTAGTATTATTCATAATAATAATAATAATAATTCGTTTCTTCTAAATTCTTATTTATTTTTAATTTACAAATGTCTAACATGTAAAATTCAATTCCAATTACTAGTAGGATCCCTAGTAATTATAAAAGTAGTAGTAGTAGTATCCATAATACCTCCCTTCAAATCATGTCTTCCCTTTTTATTTGCAAAACCAATATAGAGATACCAAATTGAATAAATCAAACTGTTCTTTCTTTGAAGAAATGCTCTCTTCCAACTATTTTTCCATAATTTTAAAAAAAATCAACATTGAACCTATTAAACAAGAAATGTATTTTTTTTGTCTGTTGGAATGAGGAGGATAGAAGTTTAGCTTACTGTAACAATGATCCCTTACTTCCTCAGCACCTGCAGTGATCTACCTTAATCTCAGATTTTGGGTTGCTCGGGCATTTCCTCAATGTAAGGAAATATATTTTACTGCTTTCCTACGATTCTGGAGAGGAAAATTCTGAGATTCCTCCTTGATAGTTTTCTATTAAGTAGGAACATAAAAATGGTTCAGTATGAAATAAATTTATCCTCATCAATGAAGTATTTTTTTATTGATTGTATCAGGTTTATTAAATTGTTTGAACTTAGAGAGAAGATTATTAGTCAATAAATGGATCATCCTTGTGGTAAATATTCAAAAAAGATTGCTCTCTCTTCTAACCAACAAACACAGTAAATTTTTATCAAAGTTTATATATATATATATATATATATATATATATGCTGATGGAACCAAGCTATTTTTAGTGCTACCCCCTAATCATGCATTTACATGTAGGAGGGTCTCCTCTAAAAAAAACTATCCTGTGTAGCAAAGAGGTGGGATAAATCATTTAGTTTTAACAAGTTACTATTCTTCTCTTTTTTAATATCTACTTTATGCCCTATTACTTTTGCACTCTCTCTCTCTCTCTCACTATATATATATATATATATATATATACACTTGTCCAGAATATTCTGGTTAGGGTCTGCAGTAATATACAAAAAGTTATATCGTAGTGTATACTTACACGAATCATTCAGATAAGAGTAAATTTCAGTCATAATTTTTGGTTTTAAATGAACATTTATATTCAAAAACCACAATTTAATTTGCTGTGGTTCACCTACCTGCCATATTTCTTTCGATTTTTTCCTCTTTCCAACCACTTAAAAAATGGCAACTTATAGTGGATTGTCAGCACATCATTTTTTGGTTTTAAACTGTTCAGTTAAAAAAAACCCCAGAGGAAATGACTGAAACTTACCCTTATCTGGATGGTGAATGTAAGTATTACATTTCTATATAATCTAGAAAGATTATTACTGCAGGATAATGTGATACTCTGGACAAATACCACACACATATATAATAATCAAATATATATTAGTTTTTTTTCATGATGTCATGAAACCTGTGGTTGCAGTCAAGCTTCCATGTTATTAAATATATATATAAACTAATATATATTTACTTATCATATAATAGCTCTATCACAGATATTGAGCACTGTCCAAACTATACCTCATTTGGTCTGCCACAAGCCCAGGTAGTGACAACCAACACTGTTATATAAAAATGCCATTCTGAAATTTTCTTTCTCTTCTGTTATAGATATATATCTATAATATATATCAATTCAAGTTTGACTGCATCCTTCTCTAAGTTGGGTTGAAAGTGACTTTTTTTTACCTCCCTCTTGTAGAGAGCTTTCTAAATACTAAGAATCATCCATGAATTTATTTATGACTAAGAATTTTCAGTTGGTTAATCTGCCATCTTCAAGACCAGAAGTTTAAGCTATTGTCTGCCTAATTATGTTCAATTTAAATTTTCTCATTTGATGATATAAAAAAAAAAGTTGGCGACTGTTGTCGAAGGTGACTCAAAGGCTCCCTTTTCAGTAGCTACTACACTTAGGTGTATGGAGCGCGCTAATGATATCAAATATGCACAATATCCTCTTTTTTTGTTCTTTAACACAATGTATCTATTATTTATTAAATATATTCAGAATTCCTGCATTCTAGATTTTGACTCGAGTTTGTTTTTTTTTTTTTTGGTCATGGGAGTTTTTAAGAATCCTTTTTGATACACCCAGCCTCGTATAAAATGCAAGTATTGTTTACAAAGATCTAGTAAATGGAAATGATTATGGGATATTACTAGCACTATGTAGTCTTGAATCATATTGAGATTAATATAGTCTTGCACAATGATAGATAGGAGTAATGAGTGATTGGAAGAGTGTGTTGCATCATTCTTCTTCAAAGTGAAAAGAATCTTCTTGTTACATATACACTTGAAGTCCATTTCTTGAAATTTCCTTTGGAACACACAATCATCAGATATATTTCTGTCTGATGATTGTGTGTACCATCAGAAATTTCATGTAATGAACTTGAAGAGTTCATAATTCAAATATTTTTGGGTTTTATACCTGCTCTGCTATAATACCATCGAGCACTTTTTTGATAAAATCTTTCCTTATTTGAATTTCTTTTATTTGTTCTTTCTTTCACTTATATATATATATATATATATATATATATATATATATATATATATATATATATATATATCATGAGCCTTTTTTTCAGTTCATGCTGATCAAAGGACTTTTCCAAGGTCTGTAAGACATGGCAAGTAATAGCCCTGCCACACGCACTGAGTGAAATGGTTATCATTGTAAGAAATTAAATTGGTAACCCAAGTTCAAATCCTGAGCAAGGCTGTTTCTGTCTCACTTCACATTCTAGTCCTTCTCTCTCCAGCTATGGGTAAATGGTTGAGCAAACTGGGTTCTTTAGCTTTAGTCAGGCATCCAGTGTAGAAGGAAGACTGTATTTAAACCAGCTTTACTCCATTTAAAAATTGACCTTGTGGCAGTAGGGTTGCTATGCTAGGTTGATCTATTGATGGGGGATCTGAATTCAGTTTTCTCTTTTTTCAAAACTGGTTGTCCAACCAAGGCAAGAGAGCCCACTCTGTTCATTTTTTACCCATAGCTGAATGGTCAAAGGGAATATCATTTTTGAAGAAAAAGGTTAGGAGTGAACCTGTAGGCTTATATATATATATATATATATATATATATATATATATAAGCTAATTTTAGCCTGGTGAATGTGAGGTTTAATGTAAGTAGAGAAGCCATTCAGAGGTGGTTGTTAATGTTTATATTCAAAGCACCAGCAGCTTTCTCATTGCCCAAAGGTTTCATTTTGAATATTTGGCTCCACAGCAGAATCATCAATTTGTTTTGCCAATTCACTTCTCTGACTTAAACATTGCCAACAATATAATTATTATAATAATCAACTGCTTATGTAACAACCCATGATAAGATTTTATTCTCTTCAGGAGACTTAGAACATGCTATTTCCTGTAGAAAGATAAGACCCTCCCTCCAAAAAATGGATGTCCTGGATATGACACTAAACTGCATTTAATGGCGAGGCTCCAATTCTGGAGCTCTGGGAAATATGGACTTTATCTTTTCATTGCCATTACTCTCAGGTTCACTCTGACCTGAAGTGGTGTAGTACCTGTTCGGTTCCCATCTATGGGTCAAATAGATCTGCTTAAAAATTTTCATATTTGATAGGAATACTTGATACTATATAACTGTAAATTATTTGTAATAAGAATAGTTACTTGAAACTATTATTGCTTAGTAAGGATTGTTATTAATTGCTTGAAACCATAAAACTATTTGCAAACAAATGACTATTATTAGATAGAAAGAATTACTTTAAAAAAATATAATTATTAGTAGGAATACTGTTATATACTCATAATCATAACAACACAATAATAACGATGCAATGAATAACAGACGAGTGAAGACTTCTTTACAAATTATGTGTACCTCTCACTTTATTGTAAGGGTTCGAAAAGGGTTACTCAAGGTTTGCGTGTGAGAGGCAGCTGGAGACCAAACAGAAACTGCAATATTTTGACCCCACTCTTATGGCCGTCAGCGTTGTGTCTTTCTCGTTCTCCTGATGCTCAACCGGAGGCCCTGGGGCCCACTCTGCTGGGTTATGGCTTACTTTACTGCATCTTCTCTGGACCCCAATTCAATCGGGGGGCCCCGAGCCCCTTCGGCCTGGTGTGGCTTTCCTTACCACATCTCGTCTATAACTCTGTCCAATCTCTAACTGCAACTGCCTTGACTTTTGTCTTGGCTGAGTTATATAATAGTTCAACGCCCACTCAGTTACCTATTCGATCTTTGAAATCGCATGTTTGATCGGCATCAAGTGGAAATAACTGTCATGCAGTTCACAGGCCACTCTCTTCCGGTGCATCAGTCTATGAGTGTACCATGGGAATTTTTTTTACCTCGTCCCATTTCGTCAGCCAATTTCCGCCCACGCGATTTCCTCTCATAACTGCCATTAGAATGTGTCACTTCCTTCCGGTGCATCACCTTGGAATGGCATTTTTGGCCGGGTCGAAGGCCAAAATACAACAATACTTGAAACTATACAATTGTGTGTAAATTATTTGTATTAGATAGGAATACTTGATATATAAATGCAGAAAAACACTTAAACAACTGTGCAAAAAAATGTGAATACAAACATACAATGAATGCAATTACCTAACCTCTAGGCATAAAATAACCCTAGATAGGTTAACATGCATTTAAGATGTATGAATTACCATGATGGGATTTATTCTAAAAAGAAAAAAAATGTCAAGACTTACCAAATAATTTTCAATTTATTTGTCACTAATGATTTTATGAAAGAAATTCAGCATAAAGTTTAAAGTCCTTTCCACTCTATATTGTCATTGGCAGTTTTGTATGGACACCAAATTAAAACTTAAATGTAAGTTTACTTTATGTTCAATGAACCTGCTGAAGTTTCATTTTTATTCATAAAAGGTAGACAAGAAAATCAACCATGTTAACCAGTTCTAGATATTAATCGGAAAAACAAAAAAAAAACCATGGAACAAAGGATTTCAGGAAATGGATTTCTCAAAGAGCTGACCAATTGTCCAGACATTTGTGGATTCTTCTTACAGTTGTTGCAGTGGCTTTTATTTTGGGAAGTTGATATTTAGCTAGTAACGAACACCTGCTGCTGCTAAAAAGTAATACTTAAGATGAAGGGAATAATAGAATTGGTAAGGAATGAATGAGATGAAGAAAGAAAGGAAAAGATGAAAGAAATGAAAGAAAAATTTGAAAAAATAAAATAAAATTAACAAAAAAAGAAGAAAATCGATTGGTGAACAAAATAACTATTATTTCTAGGGACTGCACATCACTTATTGGTTGTCTATTACTCTCTGCAGTAAATGGTTGCTTAGCAACAGCCAATAGATTTGTACTCCCCCCCCACTTCCATTGACTCCAAGTCTTCTGCAGATATTTAAGGAATCCCTGTCTTTTTTTTCTTTTTTCATTCATTCCTTCATTTTAGATCCGACATGAGAAAATCCCTTTGGATTGAGAAATCTATTCTCATATAACCTTTATTGACTTGGCTAGATTTGGTGCAAGGCCAGAAGTATAGGGCACCTAATGAGAATCAAACTCACTAACAATAGTCTTTAGCCTATCTCATTCACCATTTCATTATACAAAGCATCCTAAAAGAAACTAAGTATAACTTAGATTTGGCATAAACCTGCAATTAAGGATCGCTTAGTGAGGGTTGAAATTACTTTTCAGTAATAAAGGGTCTGAAAGATGAGCTTGCTCGCCATTACACCCAGACAAAGTGTCCCCTTTACTTTTGGCCTTGTGTCACAACTAAAATAAAATTAGTAAATAATTATTGACTTAGAGAATAATTCATGAAATGCTTATTTATTTATTAGATGATAGTCTTTTGTGGTATTGATTTATATTAGAAATAATAGTCAATTTTTAATGTATTCTAATTTTTTTTTGTTTTTACTTTTACTAGAGAAAAACAGTAAATGTTTCTCTAAGTTACTAAGATTAAATACTAAGAAAGATAACTTATTCCATCATAATAATAATTTGTACTGCTGAGTTTGAAGTTTGGATATTGTAAGATAAGATTGCTAGACTGTTTTACATTTATTAACTTGATTTTTTTTTTTTATCACAATTTGCCATGTACATATGTATTTTATTACACACACACAGAGTCCCTTTTCAACCAGTTGCTGCACCAAGGTTAAAGTGCACATTCAGTTTTACTATTTACACATCACATAGTGGGGGAGAAGATAATGATTCGTACCTCTCTGATTAACATTGTTAAATTATTTCATGTTGAAGGCATTTTGATAATTATAGTCTCCATGGTACAAAAATGGACCTTCACAATCATTTTAAACTGGTAAATACTTTGTACTTAGTTTCAATATCAATATTTTAAATGCAAATGTACATTAATTTAGTTCAAAATCATTTTAAACATTATCTCAAACAGATCCATTTGATCTATATACTGGATCCTAACAGGTACTACCACTCCCAGGAGTGATGACAATAAAGGGGTTACTCCAAACTCCCCAGAGCTTAAGAAATAGAACCTTACCACTGGATACTATTTACTATCATACAGTACAGTGTAACTCGGATATGAGAGACCCGGATATAAGAGAGATTTTCTCTGGTCCCAAATTAGGGCCTGTGTTACCTAAACAAAATAGACTAAACCTGGATATAAGATACTTATTCTCCGGTCCCGACAGCTCTCTTATATCCGGGTTACACTGTATTAGTAGAAGAAAAAATAAAGGCAGCAACAATAATCCATATATACACGGGTCATTCAAAAAGTCCTAAGCCGTGCCCAGATTTTTAGATTTATCGCACACTTCTCACCTTTTGTATAGACCTCACCTGCACTGAAATTAAGACAGGAATCTGAATTAGTTATGGTAGTATGTTGCCACAACAAAAATGTTTGGCTATAGCTCTCTGGGTGAGGCTGACAACTTTTGAATGACTCCATATATAAAGTCCAATGTTTATCCATATATCAGATTATACTAATATAGAAGTTAAGCTTTGATTTATTATTAAAAAATATTAGTTTTTGAAGCCAAGGGTCTTCTTTTCCTTCTTGTTTTATTTTCATGTTTACAGAAATTTTACCCATAGATCAACCCTCACAAAATCACTAATTCATAGAATTAATTCTTGAAGCCAAGAGTTCTTCTCACTTCTTCCCATTTATTTTTGAATTTCAAACTTACGCAATTATAACTCATTGACACCTAGTTTTGTCTTCAAAATTTGACCTATACATTGTGTATATATATGTTTTCTATGTATATGAGGAATGTTGAAAAGTTCTTGACTTAACCAAGGGAATTACCTTGAACCATGAAACATACATGTTATGTCACTAACTTATCCTGAAGTTCATCACACTTGGCACATTGTTTCTCAAGTTTCTTCAATAAAAATTCAAACAAAAAGGGAAAAAAATGTTATTCTCTTCTTGGTTGGACTGATAACTTTTCTGCAGTCTCTTTTGTGTTTGGGTGTATTTATACACACACACACACATAACAGTTTTCATAGGGGACACAGATTCTACATTGATACTAAGCTGAAATACCATAGAGTGACAATATGATCCTTGGTAGAGTGACCAGAAAGTCTTTCAGCAGAAATGTCAGTTCATATGTAAATAATCCCATCATTTTTGACATGTAGTATGCGAGTTATAATGTATTCTTTCAGATGGCAGTAGAGTTTGCTCTTTACCAGACTTTTAATGGCCTCAGGGAAAATCCAGACAAGTTCCTGGGTCATGAAGTATAAATGACTTGGAAAAATTCCATTTTTAATATGTGACTTAGTGTAAGGTACATCGTGATACTCAGAGAAACAAAAGAAAAGAGGAGAGACAAAATGTTTTAATAAAATAAAGTGACATATAATTTAGAAAGATTCTATGCTTACAGCAACATGAACATGACATAGATACCTAAACAAATTTCAAGCAAAGAAAATTGCTGAGAAGTTCTCGGCCCAGCCAGAAAAGAAATAATCTTGAGCTCTACTTCTCAAGTTGTGTGGTATGGTGTACCAGCAGGATATTTTTCCAATGTGCCACGAACTGGTTCAGTATTTGCATGATATTATTATTTGTTTATGATCTTATTAAATAGTTTGAATATCCATCGTGATGTATAAAAAAAAAAGAAAGAAAAATATAATGAATATGATAAAATTGATACAATTTTTTTATATTCATTTTGCATATTTAAAAAATTTAAAAATCAAATTTTATATACATTTTGTAAACAATTTTTACAATATTAAAAAAAATTAAACTAACAAAGCCTTTTCATATAGTTATTATTATAAACATATGTACACCAATATATATGCAATAGACAGAAAAAATATGCATGGCTTTGATTTTCAATCAAGTTCCAAGTATTTCTATCTGTTGTATTGTGTATCACAACCTGTTAAATATTAATAAAGAAACTTTATTTTCATTTTTATTTTACATGTTATAAATATTATGTGAAACTGGAAAGTCCCCACATACCACTTGTTGATGAGTTGCATACCAACACTGGTATGCTACTTTGAGTAGTGCTGGGCTACAGCTATGAATTATACAAACTACTCCACATCCTAGACCTTTCCCAAAATAAAAAAAAAGGTCATTCTTTTCTAGGTTTGGCTAAGAACTTTTAAGCCCCCAACTTGTGTGTGTGTGTATATATATATATATATATAATTTTTTTTTTATTCGTCCAATGAGAGAAAAGTTAATCCTTTAAAATGAATAGCTAGCTTTCTGAAGATGACTCTAAAGTCAGAAACATGTGTTAAAAATAAAAAACCTAAAACCAAATTCACTTGTGGACCTATTCATTTTAAAGTGTGTAATTCTCTTCCTTATGTTGCTTCCTAAGCTAAAGGGCTAATGTTCATTAAACAGCATATGAACTCTTTTCATCTCAAGGAATGTTTTAAAGATAAATGAGAGGGGTGCCTGGAACATTATCAATTAGATTTGATCTGGAAGGTCAAAACAAATAAAATGGAAGAGTAAAATCAGTCAGAAACATCTAATTTCTAAAGAAAGCAAATAAAATTGATATTTACAAGAATGGAAGTTTAAATTAATCAAAGAAACAAATTAAAAAAAAAAATCCTATTGTAGGCTGACCTGCTACCCATGGGTAGACACCAAATTTTGAGGGGCCTTTTATATCCTAAAAGATAACAAAATATCTCAATTATATATCATTAGCTATTAGAACACATCATAATAGTAGATATTTGTTTATCATTTTTACTGATCTTTACTTGTATTAATGAAAGATTGTTGTCTCATTATACTCATCTGAGTATGACATTGATTTATGCTTAAATTTTGTTAGTTGTTTATCTTTTTTTTAGAATTATAATTTCAAAATATCAGTTCAATATGCTCCCGCAAAACATACATGCTTGGAAAGAAAACCTTTCATAACTCTTGTAGAATAAATTTTTGTTTAACAAAATACACTTTAGGATATTATTATTTTTTTTTTTTATCCCAAGTGGTGTTGGGTACTTTTGCTAGTATAGAAACTCTAGTAACCTGGTTTGGTCTACTACACATGTTGTGCTCCTTGAGCAGGAAGAGGTTGGTGGAGCCCATCCCTCTCCAGTTCTGTTTTGAATTCAGTTTTCCTTCTCATAAACTGGTTACCATATTAAAAAGAGTCCTGTCTGTCCTACTATTTACCTATAGCTGGAGGGAGAATACATTTCCCAGTAGTATCAACACTATGTGAAATGTAAACAAGTCCATTTCCTATGATAACCGTTATGCTACAAGTGCCTCCAAGTCTGTGTGTATGTATGTATGTATATATATATATATATATATATTCATTTTTATCAATAAATTATTACACTCTAGAGAGATAGAGTAAGAGGCAATTTGATATTTTATTTAAAAAAAGAATAAAACAAAGTTTCAGGCAAGATTTTTCTACAGAGCAATTAGTGGGGGTGAAGGAAGAAACCTGAAAAGAAAATTACATTAGTTCTTTCCTTATCAGCACTTTCCGTTACCAGTATTCAGTCCCAGGAATATAATAAAAAAATACGAAGTTTAATTAATTCTGGTCTCAAAGTGCAAGAATAATGCTGTTGGCAATTTGGATATATAGTAAAGAGAGATTATAAAATGGATTCCTTTGAGTAAAAAGGTGAAAGTTTTCGAGTTAATAAGGGAAAAAGGAAATGATATTGTTAAGACTTATGAAAACAAATCTCTGTGTGTATGTATGTGTGTGTATATATATATATATATATATATATGCGTGTGTGTATATATATATATATATATAGAGAGAGAGAGAGAGAGAGAACAGCAGCAAATTAGAAAAGTTAAATGAAAAGTGCTTGATGCTATAACAGCAGAGCAAGTATAAACCTTAAAAAAAAACTTAGCATTATGGACACAATAAGCCTTTTACTTAAAGTTTCATTTTCACTATATTTTGGTAACATGCGGCCCAGTTTGGCAGTTTTGAATGATCTTAACAGATTGTGAAAGTGACAAACAATACTTTAAGATGCTAAGTGCACCTAATACTTCCTTAGTGCAACTTACCAAATCAAAATTACTTACCAAAGTTGCCTCTATTGCTTGAAGCATGGCCTCAGAATTCTTGGTTTAAGGCCTAACTGACCTTGCCTGATTGTCAAAATTCTTGCAACCCAAGTGAAAATCTTTGAATCATCTGATTCCTATGATGAACTGCGCCTTCACCTTTTACAAAGCAAATGTTTTGGGTTGCTTCTATAGCATTATAACCTAGTTCTGATTCATAAAACGAATTCCTGAATTAGACTTTGTTACAAGTTCATGATGATACACAACAACCATAAAACAAACCACAGCCTAAACTGCTTTGGTCACATGACTTACATATCATAGACTAGCATATACGAAAATATTGCAAAACTTCTTGATTCTCCTTAGTATAAACAAGGAAAAGAACTTGGTTTGAAAATATACTTATTACATTGAATCTTGGATAGAGGTATACTTTTTCATGGACTACTATTTATTCATATTCATATTTTTGGTTAGGGTTTTAGTGCTGTAGAATTTGATAATAAATAATACATAATTATATCCATTTTGATTGTACAATGTTTTACTAGATATAAAAAAATCCTGGTATCTTTGATTTAGAAGAAAATTAACTTTTTATATAAAATTGTTAGGAATGTACTATTTTATAGGGGTGTGTATGTATGTATGTATATGTGGGTGTATATATATATATATATATATATATATATATATATAGTGTATTTAGTATAGGTGATTTATTTTTTTAGTACTTAGTGGGAAATATATAGTGTATTTAAGTAGATTTTCTTGTAGGCATATTTTGTTAATTCCAAATTTGTATTTGCCCTCTTTGAGTTTCTTTAGCCTTTTCATCCAGGCAAGCAAAATGTTGCAACAGGAAATGTTGGCCATTTAAAAATTGTCCGAAATTTCTGATGTTTTAATCTGAGTTCATGTACTTTTAATCATCATTGGTCATTGTCAAGGATGTGGCTATGACCATAAAGTTAAAGATGTTTTCTGTGGTCGATGAATTTTTCATCACGTGCAGTTGACATCATGTTAGAAGGCATAGTCTGTTAGTGTTATGTGATGATGAATTACTGAGGCTGTAGAACTCTGCACTTATGTCAGATGCATTTAAGTATTCCAGCTCCTAAACTAAGAGATTTTGTTATGTGTTCATTAAAAGTATGGCTTCTAATATTTAAAGTCTAGTTTTTTACAATTTGAACTCTATAGGAATTTTGTGTTTTCTACTGAAATTTTCATATTTAGTAAATTTAACCTATCCTTCTCAAAACTGAGTTTTATATTTCATTTTTTGTTAATAACATGCAAAGTGTCTGACATCATATGAGTATTATATTCTAAGAAATAGCTCAAAATATTCAATATTCATAGGTGTGCTAATAATTTTGTTGTTGACTATATATATATATATATATATATATATATATATATATGCATCATGGCATACTATACTAATTTAGACTGATTTCACAGTATTCAAATTTTCCCTATAAAATGCTAAAAAAAGGTTTTCAGCTATTTCTCTCCCCCACTTTTCAAAGTTTTACTCAAATAAGTGGTTGAGTTTCATAACACAAAAGGAATTTAAAAATTTTTTTATTGGCCTCAACATTTTGGCTAGAAATGTGTGTGTGTGTCTGATAGTTATTTTTGTGGCATGACTGGGGGGGGGGTCATCAATATAGTATGAATATATTTCCACCCCACCTTTTTTTTTTTCTTATTGAGTTTCAGTGTTGTAGAATAAAACCTGTTTTGACTGTGCAGTCATCTACTGGAAATAATAAAATGTTTTTATTTTTGTTTAAGGAAAAAATTAACTCTTTATTTAAAAAATGAAGATATAGGTGTACTTTATTTATGGGTGATATTATACAAACACTGGTACCCCCCTCCCCCTCCTTTTCTGAGATTTGGCTTTCACAGAAATAATCAATTCATAAGTTTTGCTTAAAAATACTCCCAAAGTACAAAAATAGTGATGTCTGCAAATTGTTTAAATTTAATCTAAATAAGATCTGCTGTAAGAACAAAATGTTCCTGTTATTTGAATAATAAAATTCATTGCTAATAATTTTATTATAGAAATATATTGAAAATCAACAAGAGATTGTGAATGGTACTTATATATTCAGTTTAAAAATAGCTTCTTTTTTTTTTTTTTTTTTTTAATTTCTTTTATGTTTACTCATACAAATTAGCATTTGTGATGTCATTCAAAGAGCATAACCTCCATTTTTATTCCTTTTATTTTCTATTGCATATTTTATCATTTTACCCTGCTTGGCTAAAAATATGTTCGTTTTTTTTTAATAAAGAAATTATATAATGTATACAATATCACCCATAAAGTTTACCCTTACTAATGCCAAATTCTGCTTTTTATATATATATATATATATA
Source organism: Sepioteuthis lessoniana (assembly GCA_963585895.1). NCBI lineage: Eukaryota > Metazoa > Mollusca > Cephalopoda > Myopsida > Loliginidae > Sepioteuthis > Sepioteuthis lessoniana. The sequence continues at coordinate 90,157,857 of OY757926.1, read as the reverse complement.
TATATATATACCTTTACTTCCTTTAAGAAAAACAAAAACCGGTCACATTAGGATTATAAATTTATTTCCATCCTGTTATGGGTATTGATATGAATCAATAACACCAAAAATAACAGGACTCCTTCAGAGCCAATGAATAAAATAATTACAGTCAGAATAGACACATGAGGGAAGGGTGGGAAGTGGGGTAGAAGAGGGGTGAAGAGTTTCCTCCCTATTTGCCCACTTCCGGTTTTTCTTTTTCTTACTGGTTGGAATCACAATATATATATATATATATATATATATATATATATATATATATATGTGATTTATAAACACATTTTGTAGATACACAGTTAAATGATCAAACAGTTTTATTTCTAACAATTCGATTTAGCATAAGTCAACAAAGTTAAATGGTTCTAAGTATATCTATCTATTTCTAATAAGTCATTTGCACTCAGTTTAAATGTCAAATAGTTCTATTTGACCCATAGATAGGACTCTATTAGGTGCTACCATTCAGAATGGACCTGCAAGCAATAGCAATGAAGGGATACTCTGCATTCCCCTAAGCTCCAGCATTACTGAAGACTCACCATCAGATTGTTTAGTCATATCCTGGACACTCATGTTGGGGGTCTTACCCCTTCAGTCAGGGTATTCTATGGACTGTAGAATATTTGGCAGCTCTAAATCAAACTATTTGTCTGTCTGTGGAGGACAGACAAACTCTTTCAAGTTATTAGTAGAGATTATTATAATTTTTTAATGTTATTTATTGCTGTGATATTGATAATAGTATTTTGCCATCATCTATGAAATAACTATAAGGTGTGATCAAAAAGTATTGAGACTGAATCTTGAATTTAAAAAAAACTTGAAATGTTTATATAAATTACATTGCTTTCCTGCTGAAGAGTTCTGCTATTTGATATTAGGTGATACAAAATATCATTATGTACTTTGTCCACCAAATGGTTCTGTGAATGACCACTAAGAGGTGTGGTCAAAACTGCATGCAATAGAAGGATATGCTAAAATCAAATTCTTTTCAACCACAACAATGTCTTGAAACAGATCTGACTCTAGTTCCTCTGAGAAACAGAGGTTTCTGCTCTCCAACAACCTTGTGTTGTATTGCCCACAAATGGATTTGAACAGTACATTTTTTAAACATGTAAATTTTCATAAAATTTCCATTTCTCCTATACACACTCAAAAGACTTTTTTCAAACACATTAGGACATCCCATTTTACAAATCTTTATATACTCTTTCTTCTATCTCATTATTTTTCCTTCTATTGATTTGTTTGTGTTCTTTTGTTTTATGGCATATCAATTTTTGGGGGTTATTTAATGCCAAATATATCCTTATAGGAGAACTATAGTGGTGCTATTTAACCCATAACTGGAAGGATGAGGGGATTCACATCTTTTCCAAAGATACTAGTCCAAGAGTTAACCTGATAGTGTGACTGGAATTTGAATTTGCTTACTATGGTGTCACAGTCCAGCATGTTAGCCACTGTGCCATGGAGACTCCCTCTATTCTTATTTCATTGCCTAAGCAAACTTAATATGTTCTTGTTAATTAATCATAAATTCTTCTTGCATTTATTCTGCCCAAGGAAATATCAAACCACACGACCATTCCTCCTCTGAATTGTTACTTCTTATTCTTTTAATGTTAGCATCAGCTGTAATATCTAAATATGACATCTGTACAAGACAAGCGTCAGTCATTGATACTGTAGCCCCCACTATAGATGTGAAACTTCTATAATAAATTTAAGATGTCTAGACTAATCATCTTCATCATCATGTCGTGCTGCCAGCCTGGATATCCCTGACCCTCTCTCGCCACTTCTCCCTATCATTCATCGCCTCTGGCAGGTCTTCAGGGCTACATCCCGTATCCTCACAGAGCTGCTGTATGTATGTTCAAGTTGGCTGTCCCGCTTTTGCTTGGCCATATGTGGGGGTCCATAGGAGTACATCACTTATGAGCTCGTCCCTGCTTCTCCAGCAATGTCCCGCATGTCTGGTTTGTCTAACTTGGATAGTTTTCGTGATGGGAGGTAGATGGCCGTATAGTTGGTGCTTTGTGGGGTGTTGCCTCCAGGACTTGTTCAATATTTCTAGCAGCATTCTTGTGTAATTGCCGTCTAGCTTTTTCTCCAGCCATTTTGTTAGCGTCCAAGTAGTGCATTTATATAGCAGTATCGATACGACTGCTGCCTGGAAGAAACTGCATTTCATTTTATTGGTCAGGTCTGACTTCCATATGATCGATAGCTTGTCAATAGCTATCCATACCTTCGTTAGCCACATGTCGATGTCTTATTTGGTTGATGAAACACTGCTTCCTAGGTAGGTGAACTTGTCTACTAGTTTCAGAGAGCTTCCGTCTAGTGTGGAAATGTTGCCTGTTTGATTAAAGGACATGTATTCCGTTTTGTGTGCATTGACATGGAGGCCAATGCCTGCAGTGGCTCGTTCCAAACTATGCAGTAGTGTTTCGGCTTGGTTGGGTGTATTTGCTAGTAATGCTATGTCATTGGCGTAGTTGGCATCGGTAATTGTTTTTGTGCGGTACCTTCTGCTTCTTTTCTTTGTCAGCTTGAAGCCGTTTTCTCTGATTTTATCAATCGATGTTTTAAGCATGTAGTCTAGACAGATGATAAAGAGGTATGGGGCTAGCGTGTCTCCTTGCAGTACTGCTGCTACAATATCGAAGTATTCTGTCTTTCACTTTGGTGTTTCTATAGAGAATCGTTGTTGCTACAACAGTCTCTTTTGGTATGCCACATGCTAGTAGGATTTGTTCTATCTTCCCTCTGTGAATATAATGAAAGGCCTCGGTAAAGTCGACAAATAGTATTGTCCCCTGTTGGTTTTTTTGCCCGTATGCCGCCAGTTATTGATACTTTTTGGATCAGCAGTTCTTGACTGTGCAAGTGCAACAATCTCCACTCTTATCAGACCTTCAGCTCCATGCAATTTTTTTTTTCTTATTTCCAGTTGGTTGGAGCTGTAGAATACACAGACTGATCTATGCAGAAGGGAAGACACACCTCCTCACCCCTGCATCAACGAGTGTCCTAGATATGACTCTAAACAATCTGATGGATCGGCTCCAGTAATGCTGGAGCTTTAGGGAATGCAAAGTACCCTTTCATTTCCTTTGCTTCCAGGTCCACTCTGGCCCAGAGTAGTGTTGTACCTGATAGGGTCCCATCTATGGGTCAAACAGGAGAACTTCGACATTTAAACTGAGTGCAAAAAAAAAGACTAATATTGAATAGAATAATTAGTGTGAGATAGTAATATTTGAAACCATTTAACTGTGCAAACAAATGATTAACAGTAAATAGGATTATTCATATTTTATAGAAATACTTAAATCCAATTCACTGTGTGCAAAAAAAGAGAGCTCAGGCTCATTTAAAAATGTTATAAACAAAATGTTTACAAATCATATATATTTAATATATATATATATATATATATATATATATATATATATATATATATAGGATTTGGCACTAAATAACTTTCAATGGTTGATATGCCATAAAAGCCAACCAATCCAAAATTGATAATTCATTTGTATGGTAACATTTAAGGATATGGAGGACATTAAAAGAAATACAATGAAACAAATGTACACTCTATCAAAAGAGAAGTTTCAGAGGTGCTTTGACTAGTGGAAAACTTACTGGAGTAACTGACGGGTGTGTTTGTGTACATATACCCCACACACACGTGTAAGTGTGTGTGTGTATATATATATATGTATGTATGTATGTATGTATGTATATGTATTTGAATACCTGCAGAACCAGAAAAAAATCTACCTAGGTTTCACTTAAACGGATCATCAGGACAATTCTGGCCAAAGGAAGGTTGGACCAAACTACATTTTATTGATTAAAGAAACTGCTAGGAAGAATAAAATTAGCATATAATTAAAAAGAAATTAATAAATTCTGTTGGTGTTTTTTCTTTTGGCTAGGTATTTGCAATTGGTTGATTATTTTCTAGTAGTACCTATGCTTTTAGTCTTTTTTTTTTTTTTAATGCAATTTTTTCCCCAGGTACGAGTTTGTGTAATATGTTTTTTATTTGCAGATTGTACTATCTGGGTTTTTTCACACCATCAGAATTATCATACTTACCAACCCCTCCGCTCAGGCAGGATATGGCACAAGGTCAATTTTTAAGCGGAGTTTAACAGGTTTGAATTCAGAGTTGTCATTCTCCTAGACTAGTTGCCTCACCAAGGATGAAGAACCTAGTCTACCCTACTATTTACCCATAGCTGGAGGGAGAATAATTGGATTCATACCTTTCCCAAGGGTATTAGTGCTATGTGAAATGCAATCAGTCTCGTCCAGGATTTGAACCCATGTCGCCGTGTCCATTTCCTACAACGATAACCATTACACCATCAGAATTATAGAATAGTTCATACAAAGAACTCATTACTTATATATATCGCTGTGACTCCTGTCCCTCTTATAGAGCAGTAGATAGCAATTTTGTCTCACAAATCATTTCTTAGTTTAATGAGTTTGATTCTCAGTGGATGCCCTATTATTGTGACCATGTGCCAAACATTGTGATTTAAGAATTTAGACTATCATGCCAGTACAAGTTTAATGAATTTCATTCTCACTGAGTGACCACATTCAGCTGCTAACTTTTTAATCCCATCGTAGAAAAAGCTATTCTTTAGTGTTTGTGTCATTTTTGGAGATTTCCATTAGTGATATGCTCTTGATAATGAGATTGAAGATAATTGCAAGAGAAACATTATCATTTCTATTAGTGATATGCTCTTAATTGAAGATAATTGCAAGAGAAACAATATCATTTCTATTAGTGATATGCTCTTGATAATGAGATTGAAAATAATTGCAAGAGAAACAATATCATCCACTTTCTCAAGTTCAATTTTCTGGAACTGAAAAAATAACATAGTTATGAATACAAAAATTTTCTATGTAATTATACAAAGATTTACACTGTTAATGAATTTAGTTTGAACTCTGTAACTAATGTCCCTGTGCCTTATGCCATGAACTTATTAATCACCTCTAATGTATGGTTTTCTAAGAAGGTATGTAAAAACAAGTTCAGGGCATGATCAGAAAATCTTTTAAAGAAGTATAACTAAAATTATTCTTTCTCTGTATAAGTTCCATCAATATCTTTTCATAATTTTTTTAGACAGTGCTTCCCACTTTTATAATCTGTTTTGATAAAATTAAATTGGAAAACATTTAAATAACATTTCCCCCAAAAGGTATTTATATATGAGAGTTTTCAATGAATAAGGTGAAATATTGCCTAAGGAGTTGGCAATAGAAAGCACTGTTTAAAGTTGTACCTTTTTCAAGGAAATCAATTGTGATGGGTCTTTTCATATCTCAGAAGACTGTCAGCATTACCTTCTTTACTGACTGATGTGCCTGGAACTTTTGCTTTACCAGAGAGTCAGTGGGTTTCTGCTCCATGGACTGTCTTTTTGATTCAGACTCATAGTAGCAAAACATGTTTAACCCATTTGTAAACATTTTTAGACTCAAAACATGCTTCTTTGCACACATCACACATTCTTCTGTAAACTTCACATGGTTCGCACTTCTCTGCCACCAAAAATTTGATGGCAAACTCTGTTGAAACCTTGAGCATTCTGTATGATTTGCCCTCATTTTGAATAGCCTCAAAACAAATATTTTTGTGAGATTGAAATAATTTTTGCTTTAAACCAATTCCAAACAATGCACTTATAAAAAAGATTTTGCTTTTTTTAAAAAAACTTCCCTTAATTATTGAATGACCCTTGTATATAGCGTGCACGTATAATTGAGAATAATGATATTCTATAAAAGAAAAAAATATTTTTGAAAAATATGCATGCACTTTCAACTTAAAAAAGCAGAAAAACCTTACTCAATAAAAACTTCATTGACAATGGCTTTGGAATTGACTTTATGCCCAAACCAGGTGATTCTCATCCATGTTGATCATCATATCCATAATGATACATTCAATGAATCTTTGGGATCATAGGGTTGCTAGTTGGTCCCCACCCTCAACAGCAGACCAGATTTTTATAGTCCCAAGATATTCAAATCAGAAGAGCTAGCTGGCCCTATTTTATAGGTGACATAGCTATGGAAATATTTGACCAATTACTCCAGCGTTACATAGGTCATGTGGGAGAGGCAGTGACCTGCCAACCCATGATCCAGGGTTTGATAATAACTTTTAGTAAAATTATATGGTATCAAGTATTCCTGACAAATACAAATAATTTTCTGACAAATCTATTTGACCCTTAAATGAGACTCTAATAGCTACTACCACACTGGACCAGAGTGGAATTGGAAGTAATGGCAATGAAGAGATACTCCCCACTTCCTAAAGCTCCAGAACTGGAGCCTCAACCTCAGATGCAGTTTAGTATTTTCCAGATCACACTTTTTGGGTGGGAGGTTTTATCCCTCCTGTAAGAGGACTACAGTCAGCATATTCTAAACCCCACTGTCAGGGCAAAAAAAATATGCTGGTTAAATGAAAAGTTGAACCTAGGAAGATAGTTTATCTGACTATGTCTTAAACTCTGTTGCCCAGTCGGCTGGGGCTGTAGAATACATTGACTGCACCTCTGCAGAGGGGGTAACCCCCCCCCAATGAGTGTCCTGGATATGACACTAAACAGTCTGATGGTGAGGTCCTAGTAATGCTGGGGCTTTGGGGAATACAGAGCACCCCTTCATTGCCATTGCTCCCAGGTCCACTCTGCCCTGGCGTGGTAGCACCTAATAGGGCCCTATCTATGGGTTAAATAGAACTAACGGCATACTTATACGAAACTGAATTGTTTGATTAAACTGAATAGCTTGAAATAGAGATGTTTTTGACAATTAAATCGTACTTACATTTAAACTGCGTGCTTATGCTAAACTGAATTATTTGAAATAGAACTGTTTTTGACATTGAAACTGTATTTACTCTAAACTGAATTGTTTAACATTGAACTGTTTTGACATTGAAACTGTGTGTAAACAAAATCTGTACTTATACTAAACTGAATTAACTGAATTAGAACTGCTTGACTTAACTGAACAGCTCGAAATAGAAATGTTTTTCACAATAAAACTGTACTTACATTTAAAATGCATACTTATGCTAAACTAAGTTATTTGAAATTGAACTGTTTTTGACATTGAAACTGTACTTACACTAAACTGAATTGTTATATATAACTGCTTGAATAAACTGAATAGTTTGAAATAGAAATATTTTTGACAATTAAACTGTGTACTCATGCTAAACGGAATTGTTTTGAATAGAACTGATTATTTACAAAAAATTGAATTGGCATTATATAACCGACAAAGGTTGATATGCCTTAAACTCTGAAGTCATTCAGATGTTATTTTTCAAGTTTATATTGTAATAATCATCTGCAGCAGCTTTTTCGTTGCCCAATAGTTTCACTTTGAATATTTGACTTGACTCTTCTATTTCTGGTTTCATTTTGAATATTTGGCTAAACTCTTCTATTTCTGGTTTCATTTTGAATATTTGGCTAAATTCTTCTATTTCTGGTTTCATTTTGAATATTTGGCTAAACTCTTCTATTTCTGGTTTCATTTTGAATATTTGACTAAACTCTTTTATTTCTGGTTTCACTTTGAATATTTGGCTAAATTCTTCTATTTCTGGTTTCATTTTGAATATTTGGCTAAACTCTTCTATTTCTGGTTTCATTTTGAATATTTGACTAAACTCTTCTATTTCTGGTTTCACTTTGAATATTTGGCTAAATTCTTCTATTTCTGGTTTCATTTTGAATATTTGGCTAAACTCTTCTATTTCTGGTTTCATTTTGAATATTTGGCTAAACTCTTCTATTTCTGGTTTCATTTTGAATATTTGGCTAAACTCTTCTATTTCTTGTTTCATTTTGAATATTTGGCTAAACTCTTCTATTTCTTGTTTCATTTTGAATATTTGGCTAAATTCTTTTATTTCTGGTTTCACTTTGAATATTTGACTAAATTCTTTTATTTCTGGTTTCACTTTGAATATTTGGCTAAACTCTTCTATTTCTGGTTTCACTTTGAATATTTGGCTAAATTCTTCTATTTCTGGTTTCAGTTTGAATATTTGGCTAAATTCTTCTATTTCTGGTTTCATTTTGAATATTTGGCTAAACTCTTCTATTTCTGGTTTCATTTTGAATATTTGGCTAAACTCTTCTATTTCTTGTTTCATTTTGAATATTTGGCTAAATTCTTTTATTTCTGGTTTCACTTTGAATATTTGGCTAAACTCTTCTATTTCTTGTTTCATTTTGAATATTTGGCTAAATTCTTTTATTTCTGGTTTCATTTTGAATATTTGGCTAAATTCTTCTATTTCTGGTTTCATTTTGAATATTTGGCTAAACTCTTCTATTTCTTGTTTCATTTTGAATATTTGGCTAAATTCTTTTATTTCTGGTTTCATTTTGAATATTTGGCTAAATTCTTCTATTTCTGGTTTCATTTTGAATATTTGGCTAAACTCTTCTATTTCTTGTTTCATTTTGAATATTTGACTAAATTCTTTTATTTCTGGTTTCACTTTGAATATTTGGCTAAACTCTTTTATTTCTGGTTTCATTTTGAATATTTGGCTAAACTCTTCTATTTCTGGTTTCACTTTGAATATTTGGCTAAATTCTTCTATTTCTGGTTTCATTTTGAATATTTGGCTAAACTCTTCTATTTCTGGTTTCACTTTGAATATTTGACTAAATTCTTTTATTTCTGGTTTCACTTTGAATATTTGACTAAATTCTTCTATTTCTGGTTTCACTTTGAATATTTGGCTAAACTCTTTTATTTCTGGTTTCATTTTGAATATTTGGCTAAACTCTTCTATTTCTGGTTTCACTTTGAATATTTGGCTAAATTCTTCTATTTCTGGTTTCATTTTGAATATTTGACTAAACTCTTCTATTTCTGGTTTCACTTTGAATATTTGACTAAATTCTTTTATTTCTGGTTTCACTTTGAATATTTGGCTAAACTCTTTTATTTCTGGTTTCATTTTGAATATTTGGCTAAACTCTTCTATTTCTGGTTTCACTTTGAATATTTGGCTAAATTCTTCTATTTCTGGTTTCATTTTGAATATTTGGCTAAACTCTTCTATTTCTGGTTTCACTTTGAATATTTGACTAAATTCTTTTATTTCTGGTTTCACTTTGAATATTTGACTAAATTCTTCTATTTCTGGTTTCACTTTGAATATTTGGCTAAACTCTTTTATTTCTGGTTTCATTTTGAATATTTGGCTAAACTCTTCTATTTCTGGTTTCACTTTGAATATTTGGCTAAATTCTTCTATTTCTGGTTTCATTTTGAATATTTGGCTAAATTCTTTTATTTCTGGTTTCATTTTGAGTATTTGACTAAATTCTTCTATTTCTGGTTTCACTTTGAATATTTGGCTAAACTCTTTTATTTCTGGTTTCATTTTGAATATTTGGCTAAACTCTTCTATTTCTGGTTTCATTTTGAATATTTGACTAAATTCTTCTATTTCTGGTTTCACTTTGAATATTTGACTAAATTCTTCTATTTCTGGTTTCACTTTGAATATTTGGCTAAACTCTTCTATTTCTGGTTTCACTTTGAATATTTGGCTAAACTCTTTTATTTCTGGTTTCATTTTGAATATTTGGCTAAACTCTTCTATTTCTGGTTTCACTTTGAATATTTGACTAAATTCTTTTATTTCTGGTTTCACTTTGAATATTTGACTAAATTCTTTTATTTCTGGTTTCATTTTGAGTATTTGACTAAATTCTTCTATTTCTGGTTTCATTTTGAGTATTTGACTAAATTCTTCTATTTCTGGTTTCATTTTGAGTATTTGACTAAACTCTATTTCTGGTTTCATTTTGAATATTTGGCTAAATTCTTCTATTTCTGTTGTCAACCCAGAGTTTTGTGATTATTGATATGTTTGATTTTTGTCAACACAAGTTTTTGTACTCACAATGGGTATGGACCATGTAAGAGTTTTTCTTCCTGTTTGGTTTTCAAGTTTTAGTAAATTTTATTACTAAAAGTGTCATTGTTTTTGTGTGAGTATAACAAAAACCTATCAAAAACAATATGCTCATCACCTTGGTGTAGGCAGTGGCACTGACCATGAAACCCTGTAGAATGAAGTGGGCTACATAACATGGTTTTCATTTTTCAGAAACCTCAGAACCATTAATATGGGTACTTTCATAGGATTTGTGCAGAGCCATCCAACTGCTTTCAGAGAGCTAGCTATCATCATGCCATTGTGGAAGATGCCATGTTAACACTATTCATAGGTCTAAAAGAGAAAAGAGAATGTTAAGATTTGCCACATGCCATGCAAATTTTCATTATACAACGTGTGAAAGCATGTGCGATACTCTGCTCTCATCAGCCGCCAACCAGGGGTGATAACACAGTTTCAGTAGCTCAAGGCAGTTCTGCTCCTCCTGGTGCTACCAAGCAGCTTTTGCTAGCGGACAGGGTATTAAGAGAATTTTATTTATAAATATATGTATACATATATATATATATATACGCCAGATCAATTAAGAGCAGAGACTACATTGGATGTTAATCTTCATTTTCAAAATCTTCATTATATTTATTGGTCTTCCCATATATGATCTGCTTAATGTATGTTCTCAAATACCACTCCCATCAAATTTTAAAACTTGTAAGGTTTAAATGAATTGATAAGACTTATTAGGGAAACTCCTTTTTTAATACCTAGTCATTTTATAGATCAGCATATGTATGTAAAATGAAAAGAATTTTTAAAAAATCCCACCTGAGTTGCCTAAAAAGTTCCTTTGTAACCTTTTGTTTTTTGTTTTTTTGTTTTTTTTTATTTATTTATTTTTTTTTTTGCTGAAAAGAGGGGGAAAAAATTAATTCTTGCCAAACTAAGATTATGTTTTCAACAAGGCAATTATGTTTTTGTTTTTTGTTTTTTTTTGCACCTGTCAATCCTACACTCTAACCCTAACTCCATTCTTCCTATCTGCCAAATGTCTGGCCAATTGGCATTTCTTTCCATTTAAACCTCAAAAAACAGAATCGATACCAAGAGCATAATTGTTTAATGAAAAACCAGAGAATCATTTTCGATCTAGCACCAAAAGTTAATAGCTGGATTCCAGAGAGTCTTCTCTCCAAGCAGCACCTGCCTCCTTGCTTAAAAGGGGTAAGGAGTGGGTTTATTGCCTGGTGCTTGAGGTGACCCTCAATGGGGAATTCCAATGGAATTTCTAAACTGGATGCTTACTTTAAAAAAATGGTGTAAATAAATCACCTTGTGTTAATTTATCTTGGTGAGAAGCTTTAAAAAAAATAAATGCTAAAAATTGTGGGATCAAAGTAAAACATAATATTGATTTTTTTTTTTTTTAATTCAATTTTATGCCTTACTGATAATTTGATTTGTAAAACAATAATTTTTTCTTTTCTTTTTTGTCAGTGTGTATGTGTTTTTGAAAGATGAATGTATAGAATCTGTTTTGTCTTTTTGAAAATATCATTTTAGAGTTTCTATTCTTTGTTTTGCTTTGTTTTCTTTTTTCTTTTTCATTTGAAGGAAAATTATATATACTAGCTTTTTTCTTTTTTTTCATTAAAATAATTTTTTTTTTTCCTGAAGGCAAATTATATATACTAGCTATCTATCTCCCTACTCCCCAGCTATTGGGCTGACTCGATTCTTAAGCCTTGGTTAGACAACCATTCTAGAATGAAAACACTGAATCCAAACCAGTTGTACTCCACTTAAAAATGACCTTGTGTCACATCCTGCCCATTGTGGAGGAGTTGGGTAAATACGTACAAGTAATATTATACAATATTTCAACTCTATAAAATGGATTAAATATAGATAGTAGAAATTTCAGGTTCATTTATTAGGAATCTTGACTTAATTGAGTATAGAAACTCAATAAATTATTAAGGAGAAAGTTAATTTGCAAACTGATATTTATTTAACTGTGGACAACATCAGATAACCTTGCTGGTATATTGATTAACCAAAGTTATTTTTCTGTTAGTGATAAAGCCAATACAGTTTTCATTGAACAATGCACTTTATAACTGAAGATGGCTGTGTACTCAATTGCAGTGAAGCAGTTGTATGCATACGTGTGTATGTGTGCGTATGGGTACAATCATAGCAACATTGCATTTATAAAACAGGCATCTTTTTTAAACATTTTTTTTTGTCTATTGTAATACTAGAGGGAATCCAATAAGCATTTGGTATTTCTCATTTTATCATTAAGAAATCAAGAGAAAAAATAAAATATGATAAAAAAAATTGAATAAAATCCAGTTAAAAGCTAAGAATATTTTATTTTATTTTTACTTATTTATTCAAATATATATTTTTTAACATGATATTTTAAATGTGACACGCTTATCTTTTTCATACTCGAGCTTTGTGTTTTTTTTGTTCAGTTATTTAAAATATTTTTTATCAGATTTTAAAAACCATTTTCATTAAATTATTTTAAGCTATTATCAAAAGGCGGTCTTGACAAACTTTTATATACTTTTTTAAATCTTTGTTGTTAATGTATTTTCTACTTATTGAATAACTAACGGCAATATCTAGAATTCTATTAGTTATCTAACGTCTTGTGCACTGTTGATTAGAATCTACATCACAATATCTGTACGCAACATAGACTTTTATTGGTCATCATTTAGCATTACCTTAGCTGTAAGGACTGGAAAGCACTAAGTAAAGAAATTATTTATTGACTTGTATATGTCTGTATTTAACCCCCTCCATACACACACACACACACACACCATGAGTCGGATGTGTTACAAGGTAAATTTTTAAGCAGAGTGCATAGTTTTCCTTTTCTTAGACTGGTTGCCTAACCAAGGCTACTCTACTCTTCACTCAAAACTAGGAGGAGAACATATGGATTCATGTCTTTCTCAAGGGTATTAGTGCAAAGCTATTTCCTATGATGGTAACCATTAAACTAAGAGCACCTTTTGTTTGTATATGTCAACAGATCTTAAAGGCACTTTCACAATTGAGAATTGAAACTGGATTTATCACTGGAAAAAAAAAGATCTAGATCTGCATTAAAAAAAAGGACAAAGATTACCAAAAATCAATTTTATTGTACAGGGTCTAGCAGAATGATCTCTCAGATTTAAAATTGCCACCACACAGACACTTTCCCACCCACTCATTGCTATTAGTATGTCTTTGAGCAGAAGTTGACATCATTGCACATCTGTTATTTCTGAATTTTTTTCCATATCGGACATGTTCCGTTCCTATTGCTTCTTTCTTAGAATTTCTGCACAGTAAATTAGATTTGGGCCATTGGCCTTGTGGGTAGTGTTTGCCAATGGTCCGGGAGACTGGGGTTCAATCCCAGGTTTGAGTCATACCAAAGACTCAAAAAAATGGTACTTGATGCTGCCTTACTTAGCTCTCAGCATTATAAAGTGAAGACAAGGGTAAAGAGGAGTAATCCTGGGAATGGAGTAGCACCCTCTCCTACACCTCAGTGTAGTAGCTATTGGAAAGGGAGCCTTTGGGTCACCCTCGATTAAGGTTGCCAACCTTACTTTTTACTTTTAGATTAGATTAAACTACTTGATTATTTTTTCCCTCACAACTACAACCTTGGACGTTTTAAATCCTCAGTCTTGGTTTAGATTTCAACTTTATTGTCTCGCTGTAATACATATCTGTTAAATTCTTACCCTTCATTTGTCATTTTGTTAATCTTTGCTTATAATAGCCAACTGGTCTTGCTTAAGGTGACTTTGAGTATTTAAAAAAAAAAAAAAAGAAAAAGTCAGATAATACTTTTGGTAAAAGGTAATAAAAAGGAACAGAAATTTTAAGAAATTAGTTTTTAAAAAAATATCACCTAAATTAATTGACTATTAATAAATTGTTTCATGATAAAAATAAAACCTAATTTTCAAGTTTTTCTTAGGTGTAATACATAAAAGAAAGCATTTAAAGCCATTACTGTCTGGTCAGTTGTTGAATAAACTTTCTTTTTATTTTAACTTGATACTTGAGCCAAAATGGCCCGAATAAATTTATGATGACATTAATTGCTATTTTACCATCGCTTTTACTCTCTGACATTTGAATAGAAACTCTAAATAATTTCTGTCTGAAAAAGATGTCAATTTTTCAGCATCACCTATTGTTACAATGCATGGTTCATAGGTTATTTTTAGAAGCCTCTGACAGTTTTTATCACTGTCTTTTTCCATATATATAACCTTGGGATAAGTTTTCACATAAATATTTTTTTTCTTATAATCGTGGAATTATTGTTTTGGCCATTTGGATAAGAATTAGGAGGGGAAAAATAAAGAAGAAAATTCAGTCTACTTCATTGAGTATGTAATTTAAATGAAAAAAAAGTGAAGACAGTATTGAAAATTAGATTCCAATGTTTTGCTAGTGGAATAGTGTTATCAAAATGAATTCATTATTCCACAGAAAATAAAATCTTACTGTAGAGAGAAAACAAAATTTTTATCAAAACTAATGTTTGAAAATTATTAGTATTAGATAGGAATACTTAAAACCATATAAATGTGTGAAAATTATTTGTATTATTGAAGCTATAATTGTTTACAAATGATTATTATTAGTTTCCTCCCATCATCGAATAGTTACGGCCAAAGTACGACTAAGCCTACAAAAAAACGCCACACGAAAAGCGACAACCAAGCACTATGACTGGGCCCTACTCAACAACAGAGATATTAGAGACAAATATGCATTAGAATTAAGAAACAGATTCGAAGCACTACAAGAGAAGGCAGAAAAAGGTACCCCAAATGACAAATATGAAAATTTTGTAGAAGCACACCTTAAGGCGGCATCAAAGTGTATTCCAACAAAACCTAGAACTAAATATAGAGTCCCTTGGGAAACGCTAGCTGTTGGAGAAAAACGTGCACTCATGAAAACTGCCTCCAAAAGCTATCAAAAGAACCCAACAAACACAAATGCCCGAAAACTAGAAAAGGCACAATATCAATTAGCAGGAATATATCTAAAAGAACAGGCAGAATACATACAAAATCAGATAGATAAGATTAGAGACTCGGTGGAAGATAGACAATCCAGGATAGCCTGGCAAACAATAAACGAAGTAAGTAGAAGGAAGAGCACAGCCAAAGCAAAATTGAAAGCTGCAAGCCAACAAGAAAGAGTAAAACTGTGGGAACAGCATTTCAAAAATCTACTAGGAAACCCACCGAAAATAACGAATGAACCGATCATCAGAATTATCAGTAAGCAATTAGACATTAAACTAGGTCCTTTCACCAAAGAAGAACTCAACTCAGTTCTTAGAAGAATTAAAATTAGGAAAGCTGCAGGGCTAGACGAGATCCCCCCAGAAGTGTGGGAGACTAGACAATTCGACGATATACTGCTCCGGCAATGCAACGCAGTCTATAGTCAAAATAGGATAGAAAGATGGACGAAGGGATGCATCCTTCCTTTCCCTAAAAAAGGCGACCTCAGACTAGCCAAGAACTACCGAGGGATAACACTTACATCCATAGCAGCCAAAATCTACAATGCCCTACTACGAAACCGCATAGAACCCAAAATAGACAACATCCTTAGGAAAAACCAAAATGGCTTCCGGAGAAATAGATCCACAACCTCACAAATACTGACCATTCGTAGAATCTTTGAAGGCGTTCGGGCAAAAAACCTTCAGGCGACATTACTATTTGTCGACTTTACCAAGGCCTTCGATTCCATACACAGAGGGAAGATGGAGCAAATCCTACTAGCATACGGCCTACCAAAAGAAACCGTAGCAGCGATAATGATTCTCTACAGAAACACCAAAGTGAAAGTACGTTCACCAGATGGAGACACGGAATACTTTGACATTGTTGCAGGAGTACTACAAAGAGACACACTAGCCCCGTACCTCTTTATCATCTGTCTAGACTACGTGCTTAGGACTTCGATCGACAAAATCAGAGAAAATGGCTTCGAGCTGACTAAGAGAAGAAGCAAAAGGTACCCGGCAAAAACAATCACGGACGCCGACTACGCTGATGACTTGGCGTTACTGGCGAATACGCCTAATCAAGCAGAGACACTACTGCATAGTTTGGAACGAGCCGCAGCTGGCATTGGCCTCCATGTCAATGCACACAAAACTGAATATATGTATTACAACCAAACGGGCAACACTGCCACACTAGACGGAGCCTCTCTGAAACTAGTAGACAAATTCACCTACTTAGGAAGTAGCGTCCCATCAACCGAAAAAGACATCGACACACGACTGACGAAGGCATGGACGGCTATCAATAGGCTCTCGATCATATGGAAGTCGGACCTAACCGATAAAATGAAACGCAGTTTCTTCCAGGCAGCGGTTGTGTTGATACTGCTATATGGATGCACTACATGGATGCTAACTAAGCGGCTGGAGAGGAAACTAGACGGAAATTACACAAGAATATTGAGAGCAGTATTGAACAAGTCCTGGCGACAACACCCCACAAGACACCAACTATACGGACACTTGCCCCCCATCACGAAAACTATACAAGTTAGACGAACCAGACACGCAGGACATTGCTGGAGAAGCAAGGACAAGCTCATAAGCAATGTACTCCTGTGGACCGCCACATATGGATGTGCAAAAGCAGGACGACCAGCACGAACTTACATACAGCAACTATGTGAGGACACAGGATGTAACCCTGAAGACCTGCCGGAGGCGATGAATGATAGGGAGAAGTGGCGAGAGAGGGTCAGGGATATCCGTGCTGGCGGCGCGACATGATGATGATGATTATTAGTTACTTGAAACTATGTAATTGTTTGCCAAAAAAAAAAAAAGAAATTAACTTGAGTATTAAATAACTTAACAAGCATTGGCATATCCTGTTAAATCAATTAACTGAGAGATTACAAAATGTCGAATAGTTAAAGGAAAGATTAATATTATTCAAGCTGGAAAGGTGAGTAGATGTCAATATAAATTTACAGTGACTCTCTAATTTGTATAAGTATTAATGAGGAATTGTACTTATTTGTAAGAGTAACTCCTGAAATGTACTTTTTTTTTCTTTTTTTTTAACCATGACTAGTTAATTTGGCATCACTTGTGTGCGATGTGAACTGATGGCTTAGTGGTAGAGTTTCAGCTCTGCTTTCTGTGGTCGCTGGTTCAATCTACAGTGGGGGAGATCACAGTATACACTGCTGATGAGACCTAATAAGGTCAAAATAGCAGTCCAGTGTTTTCGTATGTCGCACGCAAGTGTTTGCCAGATTTTCTGGTCATGGTAATTCAATTCACAACTCCTGAAATGTTTCTCTTTTTACAAAATTTACTTTTCTGTTATCAATAAAAATTTTGTTGGCAATGATCTTCAACATCTGCTTGTTTCTTTATATGTAGCTCATTAGAAAATACAACTAGTGAGAAATATTTTTAAGAATAGCAATCTTTTCATATGTACTGCATCGATCAGATTTTGTGGACATTTTTTTAAAGAATTACTGGCATTGGGAGAATGATGCGCTTGCAGACATTATCTTTTTATGAACTTTTTAAAAATAAACATTTTTTTTGTTTAAAAATTCTGATAAATGGAATTTTTTTTTTTTTTTGTTTCAATTGTAGATATTTTTATTTCTACATACAAACTGAAAATAATTTCTTATTTTATGTATAAAAATTCTCATAAATTGAATTTTTTTTTTTTTCCTAATTTATTTATTTTTGTGTGTGTGTGTGTGTGATGTTTTTATTCTATATATATTTTATATTTTAACTAATACTTGAAGTGATACCCTTGGCAGGTTTTATTCAATAAAGTCACTTTTTATTAATATTAGCTTTAATTATTTGCAAATACCAATTATCACTTAACTTTTTTTTCATTATTTAATTTTCAGTATTACTTTTGGTTTCTTGTATTCCTTAAGCCAAGTCTTTACTTAAAACTTAGGGTAAGAGAAGATAATGATTATATGTGTTTGTTGCTGCTGCTGCTACTTTTGGGTTATATTCTTCAGTCCAATTGATAATATTCTAAGGAGATAAACAGTTCAGCAAAGAACAATTTTTTTGTATTTTATATATGCTGGGACTGCCAGGTATCTTGTTAATGTGTTTATCTGTCCCTTTCTTGATCATACCCAGTGCTCCTACTATTACTGGCATGCTGGTAGTTTTAAGGTACCACTTTTTCTCAATTTCTATTTCCAGGTTTTTGTATTTGCTTATTTTATTGTCTTCTTTGATTGATATGTTATTATCTGTTGGCACTAACATATCAATTAGAAGGCAAATGTCTTTCTTTTTGACCATAACCCACTATATCTATTGCTCTTTATTTTTCTATCGGCTTAGATAGCAAAGTCTTAGAGAATCATAAATTCTTTGGCTTCTGTTATTATTGGTTTTGGTTGGTGTTTATACCATTTTTCAGTATTTCATGGTATTTGCATATTTTCCAATGAATATCTTATCATTGTTTCTTTATATCTTAACAGTATTAAAATTGGGCAATTGAACACTAAGTGGTCAATTGATTCAGTTTTTTGTTTGCATAATATACATATTCAGTTTGTGGGTTTTTTAAAAAATTTTTTTTTTATAATGTTTGCCTGATAGTTTTTAGTTTGTAGACTCTGGTCCTGTGCTGCTATTATTAACCTCTGTGTTTCCATCTTCTGTCCAGTATTTTTCATTTATCAATTAGTTTTTTACAATATCTATATCAGCATTTCTAATTCTTTGTGCGTATCATCCATGTAGAGGTTTTTGTTTCCAGATGTTTTTGTTTTTTTAATTGATTTAATCCTTGTGCTTTTCCTTCTTTGTTTTTTGCTGGCTTTATTGCTTCATGTCTATTTTTTTTTTTCAGTGTAAAGTCAAGTTGATTAGCAAATTTATTGCTTTCTTTACTAATTGAATAGTTTTTATTGTCATTATTATTATTACTACTTGTACTCGAGAGGAAAGCCTAAATGTAATAAAAACAATAAAAATGCAGATACTAGACTAAATCACTTGTGGATTGGTAGCATTAAAGCACTAAAAAATAAGATGTGATAAAAACAACAAAAATTAAGACTAAAAGACTTGTGGATTGGTAGCAGTAAAAAATAAGATTAAAGGGGGGAAAAAAGAAAAGATTAAAAAAATGATTGTCATGTCTCTTTTACTCATGGCCCACATGTAACAACCATTGATGTTCAGTTTTTGTGAATCAAATCCTGAAGTTGGAGTCTAATTATACAAGGTTCTTTTTGAATGAGTTTTGGGGGGATGCTGTTGTATCATCTATTTTTAACTGAAACTTTATCATTATCTCTTTCTTCTATTTGACAATATTCCACATTGTTATGCTGACTATTTCATCACTTTCATTCTAATCTCACTGCTTTCCAATAAGAGAAAGATCAATAAACATGAAAGACAAATTGACTTTGTACAAATAATTGTCTTCTTGCTATTCTCTCATTTTATATGGGGAGAAAACCTCTAGAAAATTGCGCTGATTACTGTGGAGCATCAAAATTGAAACATCTGTCACTAAATAGCACGGATTTGTTTGGCAATGACATAAAAACAAAGTCGTGTCTGATTTTGTTCCTTCCTTTTATGCCAGTACAAAGGTTACTTAATTTTAGGTACATTTATATATATATATATATATAATACAAGAATTGAACATTGTTCTTTTTTTTAATTTTGTTTTTTCCTCATTTGGAAATTATTAAAAAGAACCAACATTATTTGTTTATTTGATAATACTGTAATTTGTCTCCTCTCTTTATATAAATAGAAAGATAAGAACTGATTGAAACAAATGAACAGAAACAGAGAAAAAGACCAAGACTGATATCTAGGGATGAGACAGATAGGAACACATGGAAATTGATAAAGAGAGAGGTAGTCAAATTGAGAGAGAGAGAAAGAAAAAGTGATAGACATATATATATATATATATATATATATATATATATATATATATATTATGGTGACAAGAAAGTTCTTGCGGAATTTTTAATTTTGATTTCAAATTATGAATTTTCAAATAAGTTTTCGTTATAATACCTTGACTTTATATGTCATTTTAAAGAGCGTTTTTCACTCTATCTAATCGTTTAAATTACAATCGTTTTAAAACAATTATGTCTTCTTTTCAGAACGTTGAATACAAAATGGAAAAAAAGCAAATTCGCACAATTTTCTTATTTCAATTCAAGCTAGGCTGAAACAGCTCGCGCTATCAATGAAGTGTTTGGCCCAGGAACCACTACTGAATGCACAGCACAATGGTGGTTTAAGAAATTTCGTGGCGGTGACGAGGGTCTTGAAGATGATGAGCGTAGTGGTCGGCCATCGGATGTTGACAACGATCAATTAAGACCCTTAGTCGAAGCCAATCCACGCACAACTGTTCGAGAACTTGCTTCTGAATTAGACGTAACGTATACAACGATTTCCAACCATTTGAGAGAGATTGGAAAGACAAAAAAAAACTTGATAAATGGGTGCCTCATGAATTGAACGACAACCAAAAGAATCACCGTTATGAAGTGTCATCTTCCTTCTTGTACACAACAAGATCCGTTTCTCGACCGGGTTGTGACTTGCGATGAAAAGTGGGTTCTTGCCGAAAAAGCTCCACGACACTTCCCAAAGCCAGAGTTGCACCAAAAGAAGGTCATGCTGACAGTTTAGTGATCTGCGACCGGTCACATCCATTACAGTTTTTTGAATGCAGGCGAAACCATTACGGTGGAGAAGTCCACACGTTGCTAAACTGACCCTGCAGAAGTTGAACAAATTGGGCTACAAAACTCTACCTCATCCACTATACTCTCTAGAACTCTAACCTACCGACTACCACTTTTTCAAGCATCTTGTCAACTTTCTGCATGAGAAATGCTTCAAAAACCTAAGCAATATCAAGAATGCCTTCAGCGACTTCATCGCCACCAGAACGCAAGATTTTTACGTTACTGGC
>OY757926.1:89714789-90124789 GCA_963585895.1 Sepioteuthis lessoniana | reverse complement strand
AAATGTAGTAGTTATTTATAGTTGACAATTTATTCGAAATAAACTTTAATCCAATTCATGAATTTTATGACTAAATTACCTTTAAAGCCTATAAACTGACTTTTGGTGAACAATACTTGATTTACGTTTTTAGAGGTTCCAGTAGCACTGGTCTTTACGCTTGTCAATAAATTTTTATTACTCTTACTTAAAACCAAATATTGACCCCTTACTCACCAGTTGACAGAACTTCCGCAATGACAAAATTCTTTTAAAAATGAAAAGATATTTTTAACAATTTAACTTTTTTTTAGAACCATTTAGCTCGAAAGAGAACGAATGAAAAAGTCACATTTTTTACGTTTTTTTTAATAGTTTGTAATTTTTTAAGTTTGTTTTTGTTTTCAAAATTGAAGGTTACACACACACAAAGCCTGACGTTAAAACATTAAAATCTCACATTTTATATAATGAAATAATTGAGACCATCTTCTATAAATGAGATATTGGTCTTTTTTGTTTATTTTATAATTTTTGAAGGAATTCACTTTCATTGGTCAGAGAAGGAATGAACATCTTCCTGGTTATTGTTTAAGGTTTCTTCAAATTGAGTGTAGAATTTCAAGAATATTGATAAAGATCGGACACTTTGATTTTGCGAAACAAAATAACATGTAAAATTTGGTCTCGAAAAAAAATAATTAAAAAAAAAAATATTTTGCATTTTCGGCTCTTCAAAGCCAAATACCGTTTTAAGTGGCTGTAAAAAATAATTTAATGGATAAAAGCACATACAAATTACATATTTACACAAGATTATTTTATTTTCTTTCCAATCATATAAATATTTTAAAAATTGGACCAGAAATACATGAGAAATTGCAAGTTGAACCGACTAAGTTTCAAATTTGTTCATCTCCAACGAAATCAAATATCATTACACAAGAAAATGAATGGTTTGTTTAGAAAGCAAAAATACTAAATTAAAAATGGAAAAACCAAATCGAACACTGCGGTATCAAGGAGGGGGAATGAAACAGATATCGAAACATAAATTGCCGAACCATGCAACTAATATATATATATAGGTCAGCAAATGAATGTGAATATCGTACTCTTGGTTTTTGTTTCATATAATTAAGCTCTACCTTACTTTATGGACATCTTCAGGTGACACATACTCATAAACGATGCAAACATACACACACACACACACACACACACACACACAGGAACTATCTTGCATTCAATTCAGGGAAGAAGAGAGAGAAACGAATAAACAACAACAACCCTGAAAATATATAAGTGTGTGTATATGCATACACACACGATACATTCTTATAAATACATCTTCAGAGGCTAAATGTTTTCACAGATCATGAAATTCAACTGGACATTCACTGACTCAAATCCTGGGATTAAAATGAATCACAATGCTATCAAAATAATCTTCATTATAAAAGTCAGAAAAAAAGACTGCCTTAACAATTATTAGTTTCCTGAAGAAAACCATAAAGTCAGAAACACGTGTAGAGCATAATCATATGAAATAAAAACCTAAAGAACCACATTCTAATTCATTTGCGAACCTGTTCATTTTAAAATATTCACTTTTCTTTGGACTAACAAAAAAATACATTACATGGTGGTGTCTGTGACCTGAGGTTTCATGCTTTATGCATTCATCAGAGTGAAAAAAATAAAAGATACAGCTAATATGGTCAATTTTTTGTGTTGGTGGTGTTGAAAGGAGGGAATGTTTGCGTATGTGTGCTTAAGTTTGTAAGCATTTTAATGTTAGTGTGTTTGTGTATGTGCTGTTGTTCGCACATGCATATATATGTATATCTGATCATATAATGGCATGCTTCTTTACATATACAAACATATTTCCACTGTCTGTCACTGGAAAGACACCACCATGTAATATATATATATATATATATATATATATATAACAGCTCTATCATTGATATTCAGCACTATTTGATAATACCGCAAAATTTGGTCCACCATTGACTCCCAAGTGAGCTTGTGATAATCATGAAATATTACAATACTATATATATATATATATATATATATATATATATATATATGAGAGAGAGAGAAACAAACAAATATATATATATATATATGAGAGAGAAACAAATGTGTTTTATATATATATATATATATATATATATATATATATATATATATGAGAGAGAGAGAAATATATATATATATATATATATATATGAGAGAGAGAGAGAGAAATATATATATATATATATATAGACAGACAGTCTGTCAAATATATAAAGAGAAAGAAATAGAAACAGACTAAAATGGATACTGAGAAATTTATAGAGAGAAAGAATTCTGTGTTAATTGAAGTATTTCCAAATAGTGCTTGTGGTTGGTTTTATACCAAGGTAAAAGATTTCAATATGTAATTTTTGAAGCAGTTAAGTAGCAGTTGTTCCCTAATTTCCTACTTTATAATGTGCTCAATTTAATCTTTCTCACTAATAATAAAGATGTGGATGTTGTAACAGTTTGAATTGTATGGAAAGGAACTTGGTAAACTGAGTTTAAATCCTAGGTAAAACTGTTAATGCTTCACTTTGCACTAATTCTCTTGGTAATAGCATAAATCCATCTTCAGCCTTATGCTTGCCAAAGAGGATCACAACAATTTTTCAAGTAGAACTGTGTGCTTACTAAATTACTCCAAAAACCAGTATTGAAATTCTAACCTTTTTTTTTTTTTTTTTAAATTTCTTTTGCTTTTCTCCTACTCCTAGACTGGTCACGCTATCAAGGCTAAAAATCCCAGTCTGCCCTACCATTTCCTTGTAACTGGAGAGAGAATTGATGAATTTATTAGGCATTTCTTAAGTCCAAAATGAAATACAAAAACAGTCTTTTTTGGGATTTGAACTCAAGTTGCGTATTCCATTTCACTAAACACATCTCCTACTGTAGCATTTGTGAACAGATCAACTTCAGTTTTCCTGTTTGAACCACCTCCCACTATCAGAAAGCGCATATGCTATCTATGTGCACACACACACTGTTAAGCTCAACTTAATCAAATTTGACAGCATGATGTGGCGTTCTTCCCTTATCTATACTTCCCTGATGGTAATATACAAATTTGTTTACCATATTTACCAACCCCTCTGCTCGGGCAGGATATGACACAAGGTCAATCTTTTAAGCGGAGTTTAACAGGTTTGAATTCAGAGTTTTCCTTCTCCTAGACTAGTTGCCTCACCAAGGCTGAAGAATCTAGTCTGCCCTACTATTTATCCATAGCTGGAGGGAGAATAATTGGATTCATACCTTTCCCAAGGGTATTAGTGCTATGTGAAAATGCAATCAGTCTCATCCAAGATTTGAACTCGTGTCACCGTGTCCATTTCCTAGGACGATAACCATTACACCATCCATTCAAGCATGTTTCCCATCACCTGTTCATGAAACAGTTTTAGTCACCACCCCCTCATAACTTATAACACCTCCACCTCCAGGGAGTTTTACAGATCCATTTGGGAAACACTACTTTAAACATTGGCATATGCAAAAAGTAGAAAAATAACTCTTCTATAAAGCTGACTATAAATAGCTAAAAGGTGTAGTTATGAATAGTGCTCTTAAAACCAGGTGGAGTACATTGTATTCTCCTCTTAAACTGTCATGGATCATTTCTAAGAAACTTCTTTCATAAGACACTAGCTGAAGTACCCATATCTGCTGGGTAGGAGGTCAAGACTTGGATCACAGATACAGCCAGTGTAATAAACAAATGTTGGAGATTCTCTGCTCAGAAAGCCCCTCCTTCTCTCATTTTCCCCTGAGGAATGAAAAAAAATGATCTTTATTTTTCTTAGCATTCAATAAGTATACAAACCAAATTTGGAAGGAGGGGTTAGGTAACTACATTCTTACCAAATTTGGTTGCTCTTTATGAAACTGTTTGGCCTTCTATAGAGAGCAGACGAATAAACTCTCCCCAAGTTTTAATATAGATGATGATAATAATAATACTGATGATGATAAATATTCATAATTTTAACAATTGTACTTGTACATAAATATACAGAAAAAAATACCTATTTTTATCTAATTCTCACATTGAGCATAAGTTAATTTTTAGATATATACTTTAAATTAGCTTTGGGGTAAAAATCTGTATAAAATGAAGATACTTTTAATATAACCTAGAATATACACCCAGCAATTTAATATTAACAAAAAATTGCCTACCTAGGGCAATGGTGCCTTTGTATTTTTCAAAGTACTCCTCTTGGAACCTTGTACACTTATCCCAGAATCTCTTCTACTTTTCAAAACACCATGCAAAATCTTCTTTCAGGATTGTCATCAAGTGCCTTATCAGGTTTTCCTTATGTTTTAATAATGATTTTATATTATAAACTGTTGATGTGTAGACGTCTAGACGACTGTCCAAACAAGGCAATCCCATTATTTGTTTAGGAAACTTGCTTTTATTTATTCAGTTTATTTGGACTGTTGTCTTCATCTTTATTTTTATATTCATAACTTTTCGGCTGATGTGTCCTTCGTCTAGCAGGACATATGGTATAACAGATGTAGGCGTTTGGTTAAAGAGCTTTGAAGTAAAATCATATAGAGGTTGCAGATTCAATGTTGACTACACATAAATAATGAGGAATACTTACTATAACTGAACTCTTGTATTCAGTTATGGTCAACGGAATTAGAACAGTCTATCGACAATAAATAAAGGGTTCCATTCAAAGTTCCATGTAGCCTCCCAAATTCAACATGAAAAACCTGAAGGATGCATCAACCAAAACACTGTGAATATAACAATGAAGATGAAGTCAATAGTCCGGATACATTAAATAATAAAAATAAAATCTGTCACAATTTGAAAAAGAAAAAATGAAGCCAGGTCTCAGTACTCTTTGAACCAGATGTTAATAGCAGACCACACTATTAGTGCAGCAGGTTCTATACTCACCAGACTGAGCTCTATGTAACTTTTTAATTGATTAAAAATAGCCTACCTAGGGCAATGGAGCCTTAGTCCTCTTCAAAGTACTCCCCTTTAGGACCTCACAGACTTATCCCAGTATTCTTTCCACTTTTCCAAATCAACCCTAAAGTCCTTTCAAGATTAACATCAGCTGCTTTATCACATTCTCCTTAATCTCATCCATGAAATCTATTCCTTTTTCAACAGTGATTTTTAGCTTATATAAAAGTAACTGACTATTGAAAATGATAGTAACTGACTATTGAAAATGATAGCCTAATGAAAAACTAGAAATCATAAAGAATTGAATCTGGGTTGGAGTTGCAGCTAGTAGAGCCTTACCTAATGTGATCTTTTGTTAATAAACCCTGTCGGAAATATGAAGAATCTGCTTGTTTGATCACTGTTAATGTGATAGTCACATTAACTGTACACAAACTTGCTCAATGATGGATCACTGCTGGTTAAAAGTGTTAGTTCATGCATGTGCAGTAAGGTCCTTTCTGATTTGTTATCAAGTTTCAATAAAACTAAAGAACTCGTTCTCAACACTCAAAATAGAATGATAAGTTTCAGACAAGTAAAATATATGAATAAAAAAAATTTCATGGCAGTTTTGTTTATTTTTCCCAAAGAATATGAAAAATAATCTTTCCCATGACTAAAATGATTTTTTTTTTTTTTTTTTTTAAATTTCTGTATATTTTTCTTTCCAAAATTAGATTTTCCATGTCAGTTCATGTTGCAGATTCATTTTTTTTTAATCGTTTGTTTGAGAGATGCGTTTCCAAAATATTACTCAGTACCATTCTTTATCTGTGTCCTTCATTTGTGTCCTTCTTCCCCCCTAAGAGATATTTCCACCTTCAAAAACATCCACTCTCATTCCCACTCTAACCCAACAAACATGCCCCCCCTCTCACTACTTTTTCTTTCCCTACCATCCTTGTTTTTATAAGATATTTATAATTTTTTTCTCCCTCTTGGTTTTCCTATGATCTGCGCTCAAAAAGCTTTGACTAATCAAACCAAATTCTTGTTATAGCAGCTGCTGAATATTCTATCGTCTACTGCAAAGGAACGTTTGGCTGAAGTGAGATGACAGTAATTCTATTAACAGACATCATCAGCGGCAGAACACAAAGAAAATAAAACCTTTCAAATTCATCGTTTCTTTATCAAAAATTTCAAATTCTTATAATAAAATATCCAGATAAGAACTATTAAAAAAAATTTCAAATAAAAGGAATTTGCAGGGTAACTTGACATTTTTCGGGTTTGAATGAATATCAAGGTATCATCAACTCTAATTTCAATCTATGTGTCCAATTTTAACCTGTTTGGTCAGTAGTGTGCTACTCATGGAGTGTGTCTTAGGCAGGAATAGTCTAGCACAGTCCATTCCTCTCCAGGTCTACAACTGGTTGGAAGTGCCCGTGGTGTAATGGTTATCATCGAAGGAAATGGACATGGCAACACAAGTCCAAATTCTGGACAAAGCTGAATGCATTTCACAAAGCACTAATGCCCTTTGGAAAAACATGAATCCTCTTATTCTTCCTCCAGTTATGGGTAGATAGTTGGGCAGACTAGGTTCTTCAGCTTTGGTTAGGCAGCCAGTCTAGGAGAAGGAAAACTCTGAATCCAAACCTGTTCACTAAATTGACCCTGTGTCACATCCTGCCCAGGCAAAGGGGTTGGTAAATACTTACAACTGGTTGGAATTCAGTTTTTCTTCTTCTCATACCAAGGTTAAAGAGCTCAATCTACCCTACTATTTACCCAAAGCTAGTGGTAGAATAGTTGGATTCATTCTTTTCCCAAGGGCATTTGAACTGTGAAATGCAAACAGCCTTATTTAGGTTTTGAACTCTGGCAGCAGAGTTCCACTTCTTATGATAATAACCACTTAAACAAGAGTGTTTCCATAATGTAGTTGACAGGGAGACAAAAGGATAGTCTGCCTTATATATATATATATATATATATATATATATATATATATATATATATATATATATATATAATTGAAGAGATTGAGTTTCTTTAATTGGACTATTTTTCCTGTGATGCTAAATGCAAGCAAAACATGGCTACCACAAAGGAAGAACAATGACTGATTACAACACAGTTGGCTATGGAAAGATCTGTGCTGGGAATATCATTGTGTGAACACATTCAAAATAAGGTAATTTAGGAACAGAACATAGTGAAAGATGTTATCATGGAGTACTGAAAGCAGTTCTGGTGGGATGGATATATCATATGGTTCTCAGACCCATGCATTTGTCTTGTAGAGACTGGAAATAACTACTTGGAAGACCGCAATGATGAGAAAATGAAATTGTCAAGAAATTTTAGTCAACATGGAGAACTGAATGGAAGTGCATTGTGGCTAGTGCTGAAGAAAACAAGATATCCTAGTGAATAAGAGAAATATCTATAATAGGCATATATTCTGTTTATAGTACTTTCATTTATTCCTGATGTCTGACAATCTCTTACTTCCTGATTTTCAAGGGATTTATATAATAAAATCATTAACAAAGCATTTATATTATACATTTAATAGGCCTTGTATATCAATAATTCTTTAGTTAATTTCTAGCCAATGATTCTTCCTGAGTTTTAATGCATTCTTATAATAAGTAAAATAAAGTTGGTGACCTTTGTCGAGGGTGACCCAAAGGCTCCCTTTTCAATAACTACTACACCGAAGTGTAGGAGAAGGCACTACTCCATTCCCCGGGTTGCTCCACTTAACCCTTGATCTGTACCTTATAATGCTGAGTGCTAAGCAAGGCGGCATCAAGTACCATTTTTTGAGTCTTTGGTATGACTTGACTTGGGATTGAACACCAGTCTCATGGACCATTGGCAAACACTTTACTCATCAGGCCTATCCCTTAATAATGATAAAAAAAAAACTTTATAAATTATTTTTAACTAATTTCCAAAGCTTAAGTATGCTTAGTTGTAATTTTAAATAATTTCTTTTGCTAAATGCAATGTGTGTGTGTGTGTGTGTTTTTTATATATATATATATATATATATATATATATATATATATATATAACACATTGCATTTAGCAAAAGAAATTATGATAATTATAATAACTAACTTGGTTGATTTGTTGATCATATATATATATATATATATATATATATATATATATATATATATATATGATCAACAAATCAACCAAGTTGGTTATTATTAATATAAACTCTGAAATCATTTCAATGGAATGTTTTCAAAATTAGTTGTATATTTTGTTTGTTTATCAAATATGTTGAGTATTTTCAGTATTGTTTTTATCATGCATCTTTAAATTGTCTAGACAAGGAGCAAGGTCTGGACTATAGGGAGGCTGAGGAACTGTCTTGATGCCCATCTTGGTCAAATAGCCTGTGACAAGGATGGAGTTGTAGACTGGTGCATTGTCCTCGTGGAAATGCCACTGACCCGATTTGAAGAGTGCTGGCCTCTTCCCAAGGAATCTCTTCCTGAACTCCCTTAAAACCTCAGCATAGTAACCCTAACCCTAACCCTTTGGCCAATCAACTCTGGTCTATTGACTTCCTTACTCCTCCCACACCTCTCATCATCCCTCACAGACTCCCTGCCTTCCTTGAATCTCTTATGCCACTCAAAAACTGATGCTCGATTCATGCAAGACGGTTGAAAAGCAGTCTGAAGCATTCCATACGTTTCTGTGGCATTTTTTCCAAGTTTAAAACAGAATTCTATTGCATATCGTTATTCTAAAGTGTTCTCACATTCAGATTGCATTTTTGAAATTCACTAGCTGTGACAATCAGGCTTTAGTAGGGTGTATTCCAATTGCTGCTATAGCTGTTCATTTGAACCTGAAATCATAAAAATTGGTCAGTCATCTCATAAGATGTATAGCAATAACATACTGAATTTTCAAGAGTCTACGATAATTTTAAATACCAGTACAAAAAGTCTGGAAACTTATTGAATGCACCACGTAAGTCATATGGTAGCTTTTTAAAGTGTTATTTTTAATTAAATGTACTTTATATACACCAGCATATATACTATTTTATTTGTTGATATCCATAGTTCCTTCCATACGTGGATTTAAAAACTCCTGACACCTTCAAATATAGACAAAATTTACTATAAAATGAATTTTTCAATGATCACATTATGGTTTAAAATGTTACAAAATTTATAAGACATTAGGTTTTTGGTAAGATAAACTGCAAATGATGATAATTACAATATAACAAACAACTTTATTAAAGTGTAAATGAATGAAAATATATTGTCTTCAAAAAGAACACATATGCTTATACATGGATGAAGTTAAAATCTAAGGTAAAATGAAATTCAGTCCAATACCTTCTGGGTAAAGTTCCTTTTGGTTACAATTAGTTTTTATGTAACACATATATGCATTAAGATGGCTTTTGCTGAAAAAATAGGTATATATTCTGCATGAATCCAATGGATGAAGGGGTTCATGTTGCCTCAAAGGCAGATATTTCAATGTGTGTCAATGACACAAGGCCACCTGCACTGGGTGTTCGATAGAAAAATTAAAATAGTCATCTTCTCTTCACAGCATATGAGAAGAAAGAATTAATTTTTCCCTCTCCTTCTTTAAATACCCAACTGTTTCACTAAGGCACCTAATTGTTTCATCCTTTAGCAATTGTTGTGAAAAAGTCCCTTTTGAAGGAGAAGGGCAGATAATCCAACACTATCAAGTGATGTTCTGTGTTTGCTCTGTCATCTGAAACAGTTGACAGTGTTGCTAAGGGAAGCATTTGCCTGAGGAAGATCAAATTACCAAATGTCACATGATTCAAACTAAATCTGTTTCAAGTTTCAAAAAATAAAGTTCTGTGGAAAAATCATCTGTCACTTGGCACAAAAAAAATGATAAATAGATCTGCTCATGTCTGCATTGGTTGCTAAGAAACTCTTCTCTCACAAGACTCTCCCATTCTTTCACCATACCTCAGCTTTTTGTTAAGCTTCTTTCAACTTTCAACATTACCAGCCCAGATCTATTACCATAATTATTTGTGTATAATACGCACTTTTTTTCTTAAAGAATATAAAGTCTAAAAGCAATGAGTGCATGTTATACATGAGAACTAAATATTATAATTAGATATTTTTTTGGCTTTGTGCATAGTCATTATTCAGGATGGCGTGACTGAAAAGTTCATTGGATGGCATCATTTTCCATTGGGATCCAAGTCCTGCAACACCTATAGAAGAAGTATGTGGACCACAAGGGGGACTGCTAAAAAATAAACCTCATTTGGTGACATTCCATGAGAGTTATTTGGTCAGGCTAAGAACTTTTCTGCAAACCCTCATATCTATGGTTCAAACTAATGTGTAACAAACATTTCTGCTTTTTATTACTACAGAGAAATAAACACTGGGATGTGTGTTTGTTTATAATTTGTTTCTTTTATTATGAATTTGTTTTCTAAAAGTTGTTTATATTTTCATGTGAACATGTCCTTATCTTTTCTCTAAACATGGTGTAAATTTTATGTTTCAAAACATTATGTAAACTATATGAATTATTATTTTTAGTCAATTCAAACTGGATAATAAAGTTGGATTAATGTTAAATTTAATATAAATTTAGTTTCTACAAATTCTAAAAAGTCAATGTGTATTGAGAGATGTTTTTTTCCAGAATTTCATAGCCGAAAGTTGGATGTGCGTATTATACCCAACTAATTATGATAAAAATAATTCTCACAGAGTGAAATGAATTTTCTGAAAATATTAATTTTTCTAACATGTCTTAATTTATATCATTTTTTTTTTTTTTCTTTTAATCAAATCTTATGTGAGTGTTGATTTTTACAGACCAGGCAAATCTCAGACACCAGAGTGCTATTTTACATAAAGAATTTTTTTCGGATAAGAACAGTTCCCAAGAGTATAATTCTTAGAGTTCTGGATATGGTGCATCCACAATCTGCTCAAAATGGTTATTAACTTCTTTATTAATTATAGTTATCTTTTTTATGTAAACTTGTAACAGGCCAATTTGTTTTTAGCACACCAATCAAATTTTGTCCCATGTATATGTCAACCTACCAGTACACCAGTCTAATTCCACCCCCCCATATGTATCCTAGCACACCATCACATCAGTCTATATATATATTTTAGTTCAGCACAAGGCCAGAAGTGAGAATCAAATTCACTAACAATAGTCTGCGAGCCTTAATCACTATTACATCACTAGTTTTTTTTTAAACTAAGATTTTGTACAAGGATGAAAGCCAAAGTTACCTAGTGAAGATTCTTGTTTTTTATTAAACTTAGTTTACCATTATTATTTGTATATAAGAAAGTAAAGTTGGCAACTGTAGTCGAGGGTGACCTGAAAACTCCCTTATCGATAGCTACTACACCAAGATGTTGGGGAAGGTGCTACTCCTTTCCCTGGATTGCTCCACTTTACTCTTGATCCTTACCTTATAATGCTGAGTGTTAAGTAAGGTAGCATCAAGTACCATTTTTAACGTCTTTGGTATGACTTGACCTGGGATTGAACCCAGGTCTCCCGGGCCATTGGCGAACATTATTTTTCTAGATTTTTCAGCTCAAAAGTTAAGAAATGTATAATTAACATTTTTTTCTTGCCACATGCATCACCATATTCAGGAAGGAATGACCAAAATTAGGTTTATATCTATGGTCCAAACTAATGTGTTTTATGCTGTTAGAGAGAAATATCCACTCGAATGTGATTGTTTATAATTTCGTATCTCTTAATATGAACTTATTTTTGCTGCAAGCTCGTTGCATTTTTAAATGAACATGTCCATGTGTTTGCTCTAAATAATGTATAAATTTTGTGTTTTAAGATATAACATGAACTATATAAAGTCTTCTTTTAAGTCAGTACAAACAGATTAAAAGTTGAAAAAAATGTTAAATTTAACTGCTACAAATTCAGTATATGATTTTATTTATTTATTTTTTTTTTCCTGCTGAATTTTGTTGTCTAAAATTAGGGGTGAATGTTATAGACAAATAATTGTTTAGCACAAGATTAAAAGTCTCCAACTTAAAGTGAGAATTGAGCTCCCTAAAAATGGCCTGCTAACCTTTCATAACCATTATACCACAGAATGCATTCTAATGTAAACTCTTATTAATCACTTTGCCTGACAAAAGTTCTTTGTTTCTTTTGGGGGGGGGGTCTGAAAATTTCTTAATCAAACTTACAAGTATCTAATTTACTTTTTTTTCTTTCTATGAATAATTACTGTCAATAAATGCAATGTTTCATTAGCATTTTTGTTGCCACATACATTCATTTTTCTTGGAATTAAATCAGCAGCAGTAGTTTTTTTTTTTTTTCTCTCCTGATTACCATGTTTTTGTCTTTGAATTGGACAGACAACAGCATCAATTTTCCATGTGGCCTGCAAAAAATCAGTAATAAAGAAATGAATGTCATCTCTGTCTTTCACGGCAGGATAGGAATGTCTCTTTAGTTTTGATTTACAATTTTAGGCATAAATAGCCAAGTTTGAATATTCCAAGGAATAGATAGAAATTTTCGAATGGTGTTTTTTTTTTTTTTAACACATCTCTATTAATACCCAGGAACATTTTATGCCTTTGTGGGGGTGTTGAGGTGTTGGTTTTCACATTACTTTTTGTACAAAAATGTATGATGAAGAAATTGGTTTTTCAAGAGTTATTGGAATTGTTATCAGTTATTGGTAATGGTTGGTGCTAGGGAGGATATTTAGTTACCTTCCCACTTATCCAAGTCTAATATTAGCATTTGTATATCCAATGATACAACATGTACGCACATATAGATTTAATACATATATATAAGATGTATTACAATAATACACAAACCTGTCTCAACAGATGAAAAATGAACATTATTATTTGTCTCTTCCTCTCACCAGACAGGACTTGACACAAGGTCAAATGACCCGAAGGTTGGATTATAGTGGAAGGGGGATCAGACCCAAGCTAAGGCTCGAGCTCTGCTGGTCATCGGCTCACTTAGTGCAATGTGAGCTGATGAGCCTAGCTGGACATGGACCCAAATAGTCCAGGCACAGATCCCTAATTATAGCTTAAACTGGACAGCAGCAAGATCCAGTGCTATAATGCAGCTCATCCACATAAAGGTGGCTCAGCTGAAGCCAGTGGCCTTTAGGCCTCAACTCTGCCTTTGCTGGACAAAGCTGGCTGGGGTCAAAGCCAACAGCAAATTAATGCTGTTGGTCTTCATATACTGCTTGTACATTGTTCCATGTACAAGTAGTATATAAAAAGGGGTACCAAAAACAGTAAGAAGTCAACTTGTATTCTTTGGTGTTCAAAGCCCTGTAGGCTTTATGACGATTCAATGCTGAGGTGAGACAAAATCTCTTCTATGAACTGAGATGAAAAGCTTGTCTTAATAATTCTAAGAACAAAGATAAGAAAAACCATGTCTTTACCATCTGAAAAACCTGGGACGAAAGAGACCAATTTGAATTATGGAATTGGCCCATGATGTCCAAAGACACATCTTCAAATCCAAGAGAAGACAATTATTGTCTCCCTACTACAAATGATAAACTATGCATTAGTTGTACCTGTTAATTATATTTATATATTCATAATATTTTTCATAAATAAGTGATTATATGCCAGACTATGCTTTTTAAGTGCAGTATCATCTATGAATAATTACACCCCAACCAATTTTTTTATGAAAATTTGATTTCCTTCTAAAACCTTAGATACCAAGATTTTATTATTGAGTTAAACATTATACATTAAAATATATTATTTGTGATTATTTATTACCCAACCAAAAATATGAATATATCAAAGTCAAAAATAAGTACACCTCTTATATTTATGCCCTTTTATTTTAGCTTACAGATATTTGATGCTGTAGAGTTTGGTAATAAATTATACCTAATAATATCTGTTTTGATTACGCAGTGTTTCACTAGAAATAAAATCTTGGTAACTTTGTTTCAAAAGAAAATAAAAAATTCTATTTTTAAAATTTTTAGCCATAAAATTTTTAACTTAAGATTTTTATGAAATTTTAAAAAGGAAACAAAAATTACAAATGCTCAAAATTCTGCTTATGACTATTATTTTAAAAGTTTGGGGGATACAATAAAAGTAGAAATTCCTGAAATAATAATTTATAGATGATATGATTTATAAGGGTTGTAATTTAAGTTTATTTTTACTTTATAGCAATATTTGATAAATTTCCTATGATTCCAAAATATCTATGAATTTATTAAATATTACTAAAAACTTTATTGACCCCTAAGTCTTGGAAATCATATCTACACATAAAGTTATATTTACATATTTTTTGTCACTAAATCTGAAAATAGAAAAAGATCTCCATGTATCATGATTTCCTAATAGAACTTTTCCTATTTTGCTGCCAAAAGCTAATATTTATAGACCAAATCCCCAGTGCTTGACTACACATTAAAAGGTAGGTGAAGTCCCCTTGGCATAGTGGTTTACATAGCAGCGAGTTCAAACTCTACTCATGCTATTACGTTCACTTCTGAACTAATATCTTTAGGAAAGGTATGAACTCACTTATCCCCTCAGCTATCCGGTAAATAGTACCATTACTGCCCTTCTAGAATGATTGGTTTGATATTAAGTGACCCATGAAGGACTAGACCCAAAACGTTATAATGTCGACTTTCTTTTACATTAAATTCTTCCCTTTGGATTATCTTGTTTTTCAGTTTTTCTCTATATTGTCAGATTCATTTCCATTATTTACTTCTATTTATTGACCAATTACTAGTCTTCAATGGCAAACTATAGGAGGTTAGATTCTACACTCCAAACCAAAAATATCAGACAAAATTTCATAAAGGTAAATCAGTTTTGCCTCTATACAACTTAAAATTAACATGCAATTAAGCATTTAAAAAGAATATTTAAACATTTGCATTCACTGTACCCATATTTTATTATTTGACCGTTTTAGCCCTTTGTTTAGAATGCCAGGAATTGGGGGTGGTCGGTTTA
The DNA here is from genome assembly GCA_963585895.1 of Sepioteuthis lessoniana. Taxonomy (NCBI): domain Eukaryota; kingdom Metazoa; phylum Mollusca; class Cephalopoda; order Myopsida; family Loliginidae; genus Sepioteuthis; species Sepioteuthis lessoniana. Next base: position 90,109,744 of record OY757926.1, on the reverse strand, counting down.
GGGCAATGAATGTCTTTTTCTGTTGTATTTATCATATTTGGTGGCATATAAGGTCCCCTGCCCCATTTACATTTAATAATTAAAGTACTGTCATAGTTTTTTATAATAAATCACTTGTATAAATGAACCAAAGAATAAAAACATTGAAAGAAGAAAGTAAAGAGAAAATGAATTGAATGAAAATAGAAACTGTAAAAGAAGAAACGGGAAATGAAGTAACAGCAAAAATGAAATGAAATTAAAATAAAATATGATTAAAAAAAAAAAAATTATGAGAACAGAAAAGTTTTGGTTACATTTGTGTTTCTATGAATTTTTGTTTTTTTGACAGAATAAAATACAATCTTTGTTACAATAACAACAGAATTTCTCTTTACCCTGCAGTATTATAAAGTTGCTTGAATAATATAAATTATATTCTTATATATATAATATAAATAAAATTATAGTCTGACTAGGTATGAATACTAGTAATACTAGTAGTCTACTGAGTCTGGATAAATATTAGCTTAACCCCACTTCGCTTATAAGACCCATGAGTTTTTAAAAAAAAAAAAAAAGTCTTATACATATGATGAAATACAGCGCTATAATTTGAAGGAGGAGAAAATGCTCTGACTGTGTGCACTCAGCTATATTATTAAAACTCTGGAACTAATTCATTTCAGAATACCATTTCTCTTTTTTTATGGCATCTGCAGATTTCTTTTTATTCCTGCAATATACTTAGCTTGGTTGGCTTTACATTAAAAAAAGTTTTCATCTTTTTTTTTTTTTTTTTTTTTTTTATTCTTCACATTTTATGTCTGCATATCTTACATTAATAAACTCACTTTGTAGACACCAGAATTTTTCTCATTTTGTTTTAATTTTTTTTCTTTCTTCATATTTTTTTTAGTTTTTGTTTTTAACACAGCATTTCAACTTACATATTTCTTTTCTGTGTTGTTATACAAATTCTATTCCATTTTAGAACAGTAGTTAAGGAATAAGGGTAAATTACCTCTGATTAAAATTCTTCTTAACAATTTTCTTGTCTTCAATTTAAATTAAAAAAAAAATTTATTCTTAAATCCCATTATTTTCTTCTTGTTCCCCAAATAAAATGCTTTCCAAAGCTCTTGGGTTATGACATACCTAACTATAGTCAATTTAGAGTAATAGTAAAAAAATATTCTCCTACTATTGTCTTAAAAACCTGGCTCATTGGCCTAGTGGGTAGAGTGTTTGCCAATGGTCTGGGAGACCTGGGTTCAATCCCAGGTCGTGTCATACTAAAGACTTTAAAAATGGTACTTGATGCAACCTTGCTTAACACTCAGCATTATAAAGTAAAGATCAAGGGTATATTGGAGCAACCGGTATAGTAGCTATTGTAAAGGGAGCCTTCTGGTCACCAAATTTACTTACTTATTGTCTTAAAAGTTTCAAACAATACAATAAGGCTAAAAAAAATAAATAAATCATATTTACCAACCCCTCCACTCGGGCAGGATATGACACAAGGTCAATTTTTAAGCGGAGTTTAACAGGTTTGAATTCAGAGTTTTCCTTCTACTAGACTAGTTGGCTCACCAAGGCTGAAGAACCTAATCTGCCCTACTATTTAGCCATAGCTGGAGGGAGAATAATTGGATTCATACCTTTCCCAAGGGTATTAGTGCTATGTGAAATGCAATCAGTCAGGTCCAGGATTTGAACTCGTGTCGCCGTGTCCATATCCTGTGACGATAACCATTACATTACATTAAAAAAATAAATAAATAAACCCAAATTTTTATGTACTGATGTACTCGGATGAGTGTACTCATGTTATTCCCAAACCCACTGGGATAAATTGTCATTATGCTTTTATCAAATAATTTGTTTCATTGTCCATTTTAGGAGGCCCCATTGGCATAACAATGATCACTGTAGAAATGGTCTCAGCAACCTGAGTTCAATTCTTGAACAAGGTTGTTGCCTTTCACTTTGTGCTAATGCCCTTGAATCCATCTGTTCAAATCTTGAACAAGGTTGTTGCCTTTCACTTTGTGCTAATGCCCTTGAAAAAGGCATGAATCCATCTGTTCTTCCTGCTATGGGTGAAATAGTGGGACAAACTAGGTTCTTTAGCCTTGGTTTGGTAACCAGTCTTGGAGAAAGAAAACTCGAAATTCAAACCAGATATACTCTGCTAGAAAAATTGACTTGGTATCTCATTCTGTCTGTGAAGAAGGGGTTGGGTAAATATATACTTCCTTGTCAATTTGTCGTAATGTCACTTCAATGTCATTGTTTGTAGTGTAAAGGTAATCATCTTAGGAAATAGGCAAGACTGTTGGCATTTCACGTTGCTTTTGCTAATACTCTTGGAAAAGGTATGAATCCTACTATTCTCCCTCTATCTATGGGTAAATAGTAGGGTAGACTGTGCTCTTTAACTTTGATATGATATGATAACTGGTCTAGAAGGAAAACTCTGAATTCAAACCTTTTAAACTCTGCTTAAAATTTACCTTGATTCCTGCTTATGTTGGAGAGGTTGGTAAATATGTCCTATTGAACTGATGACTGCCAGTTAAATGGGTATGCTTTAAGAGCCTTCAATCTAATGTCACTTGTCTGCCTCTTTGATTGAACCAGAGTAGAGAACTTAGAAGTTTATATTAATAATAATTTTTCATCCCAAAAATTTTTGAACCAAATGTTGTCTTAAAAATAACAGATGAATATATAGCCTGAATATGGAATAACAAAAATACCCAGAATTTTAGAAGATGGACAAAATTTTCATAATAAACAACGAAAAAAAAAAAACAGCTTCTTTTTTTCTGTTTTGATAAAAGATAAAATATATGGATATTTTTCTTTCTCAAATTTCAACATCTGCGACTTTTCTCATAAATCTTTACAGAAATAAATCTATAGCATTCATGTTCTTACACACACACACACATATATATATATATATATATATATATGATAACCAAAGAAGATGATTTGGGAATGATTCTATTTGAGAATATATGAGAGGATTCTTATAAATCTCCAAGAGTGCTCAATGTATGATAATTAATATATAAATTTATAAATTTCATTCATAGCAAATTTATATTAAAAAAAAAAAAAATAAACAAACCGTCTTTTGGTTTTTTAAATTTATTTCAGCTGGCCATTTCATAAGAGAAACCAACCTCTTCAGATATCCATCACACAATGGAGAGAAAAAACTTTTTTTAATTATAAAGATATTCTTTCAATGGATTCTTACTCGTTAAAAAGAGATGGGTAAAAAAGATACGGGCTCGAAGTTGGTGTCAAAACTGGATGTAATGTCATCGTCTGGTGTCATATATCCTTATGTAACTAAAACAATTTTCAACACAACTCACAAAACTTTCAGTAACTAAAATCTTATCAATAAATTAACCTATTTTATTTCAAGAAAAAATTTATTTATTTATTAAGGAAAATATGGTGATAAACACTATTGCTAATATCAAATATATCTTGTTTAGTTGAAAAAAATTTAAGTTCTTATTTGATTTCCATTTAAGGTTATAATTTAGTCATTATTTCTCTCTCTCTCTCTCTCTCTCTCTCTCTATATATATATATATATATATATATATATATATATATATAGCCATTCTAATTACTGTTAAAATCATTAATATTATAATTATTCATCATCATTACTATTATTACCATTATTACAAAACCAATAATATCAATAGTAACACTGATACCATTAATTCCATCTTCATTAGCCTAATAAGTAGAGTGTTCGCCAATGGTCCAGAAGACCAGGGTTCAATCCCGAGTCGAGTCATACCAAAGACTCAAAAAATGGTACTTGATTCCACCTTGCTTAACACTCATCATTATAAGGTAAGGATCAAAGGTAAAGTGGAGCAATCCAGGGAATGGTATAGCACCCTGCTCTACATCTCAGTGTAGAAGCTATTGAAAGGAAGCTTTCGGATCACTTTTGACTAAAGTCACTAACTTTGCTGTTGTTATTACTATCAATTTTTCTATGAACATTTTTCATATGAACTTAAATCTGTTTTTATGACAGCATTTAACAATTAGTTCATTGTGTTTATTTAATTGTTGGCTAGTAAATTTATATCTAATGTTGCTTATTTTTTCTACTGTTGAAGCTTCCAAGAGTAGAAGATTTCTTTATAAATCTCCCCTTCATTTGTGGAATTAGATTCCCTCTCTCTCTCAAATGCCAAAACCACCTCGATAAGGCTGTTTGGTTTCTGAGTAAAGAATTGGAAAAATGGTGTTTATGATTATAGAACCTCTGTTTCCAATTTTCAGCTAAGTTTCTAATATAAACGCTCTCCTCTTTTCTATTTTCTATGGGGAAAATAGTTGCTTGGTAGATCACTTTCTCGGAATTACACAATCCTCTTATGAGACATTCTTCTTTATTTCTACAATTACAAAGTAATTTATTTGTTTGCTGATTATCTCTTAGCGATTTGTCTATTATATTCTTATGATTCTAAATTATTTTAGATATATTATTCATGCAAGAGTTATTAATTCTTGTGTGTTCCTATTAAAAATTTTATTCAATGGGTTGTCCTTGTTGAAATGTTTATCTATTAACTTAAGAAAGAACTTGCTTATATTAATATTAGAAAGTTTAGGCAGGGGAGTTAACCAGATTGCCTTTCCTATGCTTAATTTTTTTTATTGTTAGAATTGATATTATTGTCACTATCTTTAAGTCTATAATTACAACTATTATTACTACTATTGTTTATGTTACACTGTTCAGTAACTTTATTATTTACAAATTGTTTTTGGTATTCTAGCTCATTATAGATCCAATTATTTTCATTGAAAGTCTTTTTGTTAGAAGATGATTTATCAATCCTTATGTTAACCACATTTAGTATATGTTTGATTATTGATGGGGGGGGGTTGAATTGACATTAATGTAAACAAGTGTTTGGTTATCTTGGCTAAATGGTTTAAAAGTCTTGTTAGATAAATTAAAAGTAATGTCAAGTAAGTTAACTATTTTAAGGTTAGATGATATTTCAATTTTAAATCCTGATAACTTAAAGGCTCTTATAATTGTCTTATGTATTTTCAAAGTTTTGGTTGTCCAGTTGGCTGGGGCTGTAGAATACACCGACTGCTTCTCTGCAGCGGGGTAAGACACCCCCCCCAACAATGAGTGTCCTGGATATGATACTAAACAATCTGATGGTGAGGTTCCAGCAGTGCCGGAGCTTTGGGGAATGCGGAGTACCCCTTCATTGCCATTGCTCCCAGGTCCACTCTGGCCCGGAGTGGTACCACCTGATAGGGTCCTATTTATGGGTTAAATAGAACTAACAGCATACTAATGCTGAACTGAATTGTTTAAAATAGAAATGTTTTTGACAATTAAACCGTACTTACATTTAAACTGCGTGCTTATGCGTAACTGAATTATTTTAAATAGAACTGTTTTTCGACATTAAAACTGTATTTACACTTAACTTAATTGTTACATATAACTGCTTGAATAGTTTGAAATAGAAATGTTTTTGATCATTAAACTGTGTACTTATGCTAAACTGAATTGTTTTAAAAAGAACAGATTATTTACATAAAAATGGATTTGGTATTAAATAACCAACAAAAGTTGATATGCCATAAAACCCAATAAACCAACCAATCAAAGTTTTGGGGTCATTACTATCTGGGATGAAGATGAGGTCATCATCTCTATATAAACTTTCTTGAGATCTATTATCCTATCTAGAGTATCTAATATATAAATACCTATCAAGGCAGCTATTTGTGCAGAATTGTAAACACTCATGGGAATGCCAAAGTTATCTATGCAATTTTTTATCCAAGTCGACTTTGTATGAGTAAAAATATACTTTCTACATGTCTTTCTGATTATAAGTCTCCTTGGATAAAAAAATGGATGGATAACTTTGGGTGTAGCACCTTTAAAACTCCTTTTGTTATGAAGTTTCTCCATCATTTCTCTTGGATTTTCAGTTCATGAAACAGGAAAAAGTCACACAAGAGCTTAGTCTGATATGGAGTGTACTACACTTGCACAAACCCCTATTTCACAAAAATATTTTCTTGAAAAGTATCAAGAATGGCTTCTTTTTTTGTTATTTTAAATAGTCACTAATTCATCTAGATGTCATTTTATTATGCAAGTTGGTCAGCCATGCACAAATGTTTGTTTAGATTTTGAAATAAAAATACATCTCAGTACATAAGTGCAAGAATGGTGAAGGAAATCTTCTTTCTTAGGAAGAAACCAAAATCAATAGGAAAAACAAAAAATGAGTAGATAAATCAGGTTAAAAAGACAAAAAAAAGAAAGTAAAATTGCTAAAAGACACACCTAACAAGAATGGTTTGTGTACATGCACATGCCAGATTATAGAGTATGTAAAAAATAAAACTTGTGGGGTAAAGATCATTGTCATAGAAAATAGACACGGCAACATGAGTTGAAATCCGGGACAAAGATGTTTGCATGTCACATAATGCTAATACTCCTAGGAAAGGTATGAATCCAACTATTCTCTCTCTCTCCAGCTCTGGGTAGGTATATTGGGCTCTTTAACCTTATGTCAACCAGTCTAGGAGAGGAAAGAATTCTGAATTCAAACCTCTTTAAAATTGACCTTTTGTTGTATCCTGTCCATAGCAAAGGGGTTGGCTAAATACATACATACAAAATAAAACTGAATGATATACCTGTGACATTGAAGAATATTGAGGTTGGTTGTCGTGGTTTTCTAGGACACTCAGTCATTTCGTTTTTTTACAAAAATAGGAATCACTGGCCGCAGTTTGAAAGTTGCCTCAAATCATCTTCAGACCACGGCGCAACATGCATCAAGTTGGATTTGGTCGAAAGCGAGAAGTTTTCAACATGAATGAAATGCATGCAGAACCACCATTCCTGTGTGATTGCATAACACCAGGAAATGGTTACTGTAAATGCGTAATGACGTCAACGGCTGAAAGTAAATGCGCTTTTTTTTGTTTTTTTTTTTAAATCAAAAACTGCAGACTAAGAATGAAGATGAACGTCCAATGTAGTCTCTGCTATTGATTGATCTGGCATGTGTATATATATATATATATATATATATATAATTCTTGAATACCCTGTCCGGTCGCAAAAGCTGCTTGGTAGCACCAGGAGTGGCAGTACCGCCTTGAGCTACCGAAACTGTGTTATCACCCTGGTTGGCGGTTGATGAGGGCAGGGTATTGCACGTGCTTTCACACATTGTATGATGAAAAAGAGGATTTCACAATACATGCAGAATCCGACATTTTTAAAACAATGAAGGAAAATTGACAGAAGCAGATAAATAAAATAAAATGCATAAATGTTGGAATGAAATATGGAAGTGCCAAAATAAATATGACTAAACACCAAATTGGCTAGGAAAAATTAGAAAAAATACTTCCTAAGAATCTAAGTATGGAAGACATGAAATTAAATGCATCTATTTTATTTTATTTATTTTTTTTTTTTTTTTAACGAAAAAAAGGGAGGGAAATGAAAAAGGGAATATAGCCAAATGGAAAACATCAGGTCCAGACAGAATCTGAGGTTATTGATACAAGGAATTCACTTCCTTACACAACACAACAAAATAGCTGAGTAATTTAAAAATGACTTTAAGGAAGAAGTGCAAGAATGGATGCTCAAAAGTAGATCAGCTAGTATCTAAAATTATGCTGGAAAAGTGACTTAACTAAGAGATAAAACAAAAACTATCAACTGCTTTGTGAGTGGGGGCATAGAATATGCTGACTGTATCCCCCACAGAGGGATAAAACACTCCTAAAAAGGGGTATCCTAGGTATGAAACTGAATTGGTTATAAGGTTCTATTTTTTTTAAGCTCTGAGGTGTATCTCTTCTTTGCCATTACTCCCATGTTCACTCTAACTCAGAATGGTATAGCCCAGTCAGCTAGAGCTGTAGAATACACTGACTGCAGAGGGGTAAGATCCCCTTCCCCAATGAGTGTCCTGGATATGACATTAAAACATCTAATGGCAAGGCTCCAGCCTTGGAGATTTGGGGAATGTGGAGTGTCTCTTCATTGCTCCCAGGTCCACCCTCACTTGCACTTACTAAGGTCTTATCTATGGGTCAAATAGAACAAGCTATGTCTGTAAACAAATGACCAATTTTAAATTGTGGCTGTTATATAGCAATATTTGAAACCATTTAACTGTATGCAAAAAAGTGCTCAGGCTTGTTTAAGAATGTTATCAACAAAATGTTTTTACAAATCAGATGTATTTTTAATATATATGTATAAACAGGATTTAACATTAGATAATTTACAATGGTTGAGATGCCATTAAACCAAATCTGAATGGTAGTACTTGTTAGGGTCCAATCTATGAGTCAAATAGTTCTTTTGAAAAATTATATGTATCAGATAGGAATACTTGATACCATATAAGTTTGTGTAAATTATGAATGAAAAATACTTACTTGAAGCTATAATTGTTTACAAAGGATTATCATTAATTACTTGAAACCAAATAACTGTGAGCAAGCAAATGATTAAAAATAGAAATAATTACTTGAAATCATATAATTGTGTATAGAATATTAGTATTAGATAAGAATACTTGAAACCATACAGTTGTGTACAAATTATTTGTATTAGATAGAAATACTTGATACCATATAACTTCATGAAAAAGAAACTCTTAAGAAACAAACACATAAAAAATATAAATATAAACGTACAATGTACATGATTCCCTAATTTCTAGGCATAAAATAACCCTACACAGGTTGACATGTTAAAATCAATGCCAAAAAGTATCAAGACTAAGGCTTTAAATTTTAGATGAACTAGACATGTGGGACACTGCTGGAGAAGTAAGGACAACCTCACAAGCGACATACTCCAGTGGACCCCTTCACATGGACAAGCTAGGGCAGGATGACCAGCTAGAACCTATATACAACAGCTTTGTGGTGATACAGAATATAGCCTTGAAGATCTCCCGGTAGCAATGGACGATAAAGACTGGTGGTGCATGATGGTCTGGGAGATCTGTGCTGGCAGTGTGACATGATGATGATCATGACATATAAGGACTGATCAAAACGTATTGAGACTGAAGTTTTAATTTTTTAAATGAAGATTTTTGCAAGTTATATAATGACAATATTTGAGTCATTGCTAATCTAAATCCTTTTTTTAATTAGTATTTTCCATACTTTTGGGATGTAGTCTACATAGCGTTGTGGTTAATATACTAAACTGCATCATTGTAGTAATCAAGTTCAAACTACATTCACACAATTAAATTCACTTTCGGACTTATGCCCTACGGAAAGGTATGAATTCCCTTATCCCTCCAGCTATGGGTTAAATTGTACTGCTACTGTCCGACAAGGATGGGTCTGGTATTAAATAATCCATGATGGTTGATATGCTTTTAAAGCAAAGAAACCAATTGGTTTTCACAAAACTGTGCAAGTACAACACTTCCCATATTTATCAGACCTTTTTCTTCTTTCTTAAACTTAAAATTAATCTCTATTAAAATTTTAGGAAGTAGATATATAATGATACAGGGTCACAACAAAGAGAAGTTTCAAAGATTTTTTTAACCAATAAAACTTGCTGGAATAAGTGTGTTGACTGCCAAAGGAACTATTTTGAAGAAAATGAATATTCCAATTATTTTTAATTTCTATCTTGGTACATGTAGCTCATTTATTGATATTTTTTTAAATCATCTTGTACTCAGTCTTTTTTTTTTTTTTGTAACTTTGTGTGAGCAGAGCTGGATTTAGGCCTTAAAAGTTCTCTGGGCTGATAGAATTTGAGGCCCCTTCATTATATGTGCTTGCAATCCCATCATGCCTATAAAAAATATATCAAATTTAAAAGACCCACTCTAACTAGAGGGGCCAAACCCTAAATTATTTCAAATTAGTCCCATTATTTCTTTGTTCTTATATCATTATTGATTTTTTACTTTTATCAGCATAAATCACTGGATGTGAGTTATGGAATTTATTATATCCATCTTTGTTGTTTTTCACACATTTCATTTTGTATCTTTTTCAGTCTTCCTTAGATATATCTTGAATCCAGTGGGCTTTGGAAATTGATTTGTACTTTTTCCTAAAGTTTTTTTCTTACCACTAATAATAAGATTTAAGAATAAGATGCTATGGTCTTTGGGTTTACAAAGAACAGATATCAGTGGAAGAAAACAGCCACTTTTTCCTGTTAAGAAATTGGCATTGTGTTGACCTTTGATATATGAGGAATTAATGAGGTCTCAGAACCAGTGCCAAAATAGTTCCAAATGGTTTTTGATCTCTGATATAAGGGAAAATATACTCAGTATGCATTTTTAATAAAGTTGCCAGCCCTGTTCATAGGGGAATTAGAATATGCTGACTGCACCTTCTGCAGGGGGTTGGGGTAAGATCCTCCTCTCTCCGAAAAAAAAAAAAAAAAAAAAAAAAAAAGTGTCCTGGATGTAACACTAAATTGCATCTGATGAGTGCGGAGTACTCCTTCATTGATATTACTCCCAGGTTCACTTTGATCTGAAGTTGTAGTACCTGTTAGAGTCCCATCTTATTTGTATTCAATTGGGCCATGTGCAAAAAACACCTTAAATAATGATACAAAAATGTAAATATGAACATACAATGCATGTTATTCCATTACCTCTAGGCATATCAAGTCATTTTAATAAGTAAAAGTATCCAAATAAAAAAGTTTGAAGAAAATGGTAAGAAAATATAAAAACAACCAGGATAAGAATACTCGACTGGATAATCTGTAAAATGAATTCCTTTAAAATTTTCATCATACATTTCTTAATCAAGTTTTGTTATCAACTATAAAATTGTAATTTATTTTAATTTTCTTTTTGGCCTCTTTTGATATATATTTGCACAAAATCTGGAAACTATATTTTTTTTATAATATTAAATTCTGAATAAATGACCTTTTCCTTCTCTTATATCTCTCTATACAACATCTGATGATTAGTTTCAGTTTAAAGACCATCTGCGTCATAATCTTGGACTAAAGAGTACAAAGGGACACATCTTACCTCAGTAACAATAAATGATATCTTGATTAAAAATGAGAGTGGTTAAAAACTAAATTTTGTGGAGATTAATAAAGTCTGAATTAAAAAATTTAAAAAAATAAGATACAAAAATGAAATAAGAATACCCCATAATTCCACTTCTGCCAAAGTTTAACTTTCGGCGCTAAAAAGAAAGACTTGGTCTCTTTTGGTGTCTGCCAACTCATGAAATTGGCCACTGAAAATGAGCAGTTGATGCTATATAAATTTAATATTATTATTTCATGTGTTAAATAAAAAAAAATTTTTTTTAATTCCAAAAAGCTTATAATTTCCCACTCTTATAATGATGCACACACATAAATTTTTATTGCTTAAATTCTATTAAAAAAAAAAATTTAAAAAAATAAGCATAAAGATAAGACTACAATTTTCCTATTTTTATAATCTCCAATCTCCAATTCAAGACAACATTAATAAATAACTATTATTATCGTTAGTTCTGATCAGTATTTTCATTCATTTTTAATTTTACTGCAGTTTACTCAACGTCAGTAAGGAACAGTCTAAATTGGAAGCAATAATAAGTAAAGTTTTAAAGTTGGCGACCGTAGTCAAGAGCGGCCAGAAGGCTCCTTTTCAATAGCTACTACACCAAGGTGTAGGGGAGGGCACTACTCCTTTCCCTGAATTGCTTCACTTTACCCTTGATATGTACCTTATATTGCTGAGTGTTAAGCAAGGGGGTATCAAGTACCATTTTTCAAGTCTTTGGTTTGACGCAACCTGGTATTGAACCCAGGTCTACCGGACCATTGGCGAACACTCTACCCACTAGGCCAATGAGCCAGTAATGGAAGCAATAATAATAAATAAACTCTTGATGGGACTCAAACTTACATGTCCATTTGCCTTTGATGAAGTTATTTAAACACACCAACTGTTCCACAAAGTCATTGGTTTGCAGAAGCTCAAATTATAATAAATAAACTCATCCCTTACTCTGTTTACCAATTTTTCTTGGTGCCGTATTTGTCTTTGTTACAATTAGGTAGCATTTGCAATATAATGATTATTGTTATAGGAAACAGACCTGGGGATTAGAATTTAAATCCTGAACAAGGCTGTTTGCATAGCGCTACTACTCTTGGGAAAGATATTAATTCAGCTAGTCTCCTTCCAGCTGTAGGTAAATAGTAGGCCAGACAAGGTTCTTTAACCTTATTGTCATAACCAGCCTAAGAGAAAGAAAACTGAATTAAACCAGACCTGGAGAGGGATGGGCTCCACCAGTCTATTCCTGCCCAAGACGTACTATGTGAATTGCACCCCCACAACCAAGCTTGGTTATCAAATAAGTCTTTTTACAATAGTAGTATTAATAGCATAATTTTTGTCAACCATTAATAGTCTTTTATTCTTTTGACTGAAATTTTCTGTAATCTATCTCTTGCTCTCTCTCTCTCTCTCAGTATATTTTTAAAATGTTTTTTTTTGTTCATTTTGTTTTATTCATTCATTTGTTATTTTAATTTTTTTTAACTCTCTTTTGTCTTTTCAGAGACAGAGTTCTCTGGGCAAAGAGTTTCAGTTGCAACTGGACCAGGCCCGCCAATCGGTGAGCAACCATTCTCTGAGCGAGCAGGAAATGGATAACATGAAGCAGGAGCAAGATAAACAAGGCAAGGAAATCCTGATTCTGCGTAAAACTGTTGAGGAGATGGAAATCCGGATTGCAACACAGAAACAGACTCTAGCCGCCAGAGATGAAAGCATAAAAAAATTGCTAGAAATGTTACAAAGTAAAGGTCTCGGTGTCAAGCAACTGGATGCTGATCGTGTTGAGATAGAGACCCTCCGGAATATGGCCTTAGAAGAAGAAAAGAAAAGAAAACAGTTGGAATCGGTGCTCGAAGAAAAAGCCAAAGAAGTTGCAAAGATGAGGGAGGTTAGTACTTCGTTTTTTGTTATTTTTATGTGATTAAATTTGGCAACTCCTTCCATATTTATTTCTAATTACATAAGATGATATTTATTTTTAGTATTTCTATATGATTTTTTTATGTTTGATTTTAACTGACATTTTTTTAGAGGAGGGGTTCTACTTGGGTGCATTTTCATAATTGAAGACTCAAAACATGAAAATCAAGAAAGTGTTCAAATACTGACCAGTAGAGCATGGATAAAACCTAAAAAGAATCTGTTATTCTCCCTCATCCCCATTTTATATTGGCTTCATTACTTAGTTTGGTGCATTAAAAATATAATCATCAGATGATACACAGGAGTAAAATGGACAAAGAAAAGTTTTGGTTTGGTTTGATGGCATATCAACCATTGTAGGTTATTTAATGCCAAATCCATTTCTATACATATAAACAGATATATTTCAAACAATTCAGTTTAGTATAAGTATAGTTTTTGATTACAGTAAGTTAAATGTTAAAGCAGTTCTATTTCAAACAATTCAGTTTAGCATAAATATATAGTTTAGTTCTATTTGACCCATAGATAGGACCCTATCAGGTACTACCACTCTGATGGCAATAAAGGGGGTACTCCACATTCCCGAACCTCACCATCAGATTGCTTAGTGTCATATCCAGGACACATTTTTTGGGGTGGGGTGGGGTCTTACCCTTCTGCAGAGAAGTAGTTGGTATATTCTACAGTCCCTGCTGACTGGGCAAGACAAAGAATAAGATTATAAAATACTGAATATTCTTACATATAATGCCAGCTCACGTTGAACATTTGAAGCCTTCAAATATGATAAATTTTCAAAAAATCATATGAAGCTGAAGTTAGACTTTTGTAAAATAAAAATAATTTCTTTTTATTTTTTTTCCAAGGCCAAAAAATGTTGACAACATAAAAAGCTATTAACACAAAAAAACCCACTTATTTAAAAAAAGAGAAAGAAAATAGGTTACTACAAAAAAATGACATTGAAAAGGAATTAGTTTTTTATTTATCATGATTTGAATTTTAAAAGAGAATCATACAAATTAGCATCATTAGAGTTTTAAAAAATCACTATGAATAGAAATCAGAAACTTGTTTATCTTAAATGGTTTTTATTTATATATACATATGTGTATGTTTTTTTTTAAATGTATATAGTATCTGTGTGTATATTCATCGTTTGTGTGTGTGTGAGATATATGCACGTTTGTGTGTGTGTAATATATATATATACACACACACACACACACACACACACACATGTGGGTGTGTAATGTGTGTGTGTGTGTGTGTAATATGTGTGCATGTGTGTGTATACAATATATATGTATGTATGTATATAATGTGTGTGTATGTAATATATATAGGTGTGTGTGATATATATATATGTGTATAGTATGTGTGTGCACTATATGTGTGTGTGTGTGTGTGTAATATGTGCGTGTGTATGTATACTATATGTGTGTGTATATAATATGTATGTGTGTGTGTGTGCGCATGTATGATATATGTATATATATATATATATATATATGTGTGTGTGTGTATGTATATATATATATATATATATATATATATATATATATCTCATCTGTCATCAGAATTCATCATAATGATGCTACCAAACGTCTTGTTATGGTAACATAAAGTATGCTCACTAAAAGTGAACAAATTTCGTATTACAAAAATAATGGAATTTCAATAAAAAAAAAAATGAAATTAATAAAAGAATAGAAATATGATAAAAATTAAATTTTAATACATTTAGTATATTTTCTTCCAGAAGAAAAATCTATATAAGTGAAAAACTTTTTTTCTCTTCTCTACAAGTTCATGTAATAGAATACGTGTAAAACATATTTTTGTCTTTATAAATTTTTATGCTATATTTTCAGTTCAGTTTTAAACACCAGCCTTTAATTATCATCTACTATTGTTTTTCTCTTGATTAATTTAAGAAAATCTCAATTAATTTGCAATAATCTAACTACTAATTTCCTTTAATTCTGTTTCTCACTTTACGAATGTGTTGGAGATTCAACTTGGATGAACAAATTATTTAATTGCTGCTACATAAGTGAAAAGCAATTTAATCAGAAATACTGATTTCAGAAAAATACTGGGGTGAATCTAAAATTTTGCTATATTTCAAGTATTTACAGGAATATCGATTAGAAGTGTGCTTTGTAAAGGACCAAGTTCTGCCAACAATGTATGATTGCTTGTGCTTGGCTGTTGTTCAACCATTTCAAGCAAGGCTTCATCTTCCAAGACAGATGATCGCCTGGACTTTGTCTTGTCTGAGATATAGGCTGGTGTCACCTTCTCTTGAAACATTTGAACCTGTTTTGTGCCACACTGGCAGTTCCTGGCCTTTTCACCTTAATTTCTTTTGCCGTTCCTCTTGCTCTTTGTTCTTTTTTTCCACGGGTAGCATGAAATAGCTCTGCAATTTTTTTACCACACATTATGAAAGGTGTTAAATAAAGAATAAACAATTAATGTTTATATGTTATATATGAAAATAAACAATTCAACAATGATTGGATAAGTTATATCAAATTAAACAATATAACTTGGAGATACAATTTGCTGAAAATCATAAGTAAAAAATCTGTAAAAACTTTTGACTAAAACTTGGTAGCTTGAAATATAGCAAAACTTTTGACTCTCTCTAGTACATATATCAATCTTTGTTTTAGACCTATATATCTAAGATGTATACAATGTATATATTCCTATACTGGTAAAAAAACACTAACTTGCATCTGGTGGTAAAGCTACAGTTCTGAAGCCCTGGGGAATGTGGAGTAGTCCTTAATTGTCACTACTCTCATGTTCACTTCTTAGGGTCCCATCTATGGGTCAAATAGATATTTTCAGAAATCATTAGTACTGGATAGGAATACAGGAAACCATATAACTGTGCAAATTTTTTTTTCAATAGGAATATTTGATACCATGTAATTGTGTAAAGAGGTGATTAACATAAAGGGCAATTGAAAAAATGAATGGTAAAAATAATAATGATAATGATTATAGTCAAACACTTACAAATAAATTTTGGCATTAGATAACCCATAAGGAGTTGATGTAAGTAAGTTGGCCAAATATAGTCAAGGGCGACCCAAAGGCTCCCTTCTTAATAGCTACTACACTGAGGTTTAGGGGAGGACACTACTCCTTTCTCTAGATTGCTCCACTTACTCTTGATCCATACCTTATAATGCTGAGTGTTAAGCAAGGAGGCATCAGTTACCTTTTTTTTTTTTTTTTTTTTTTTTTTTGAGTCTTTGGTCTGACTCAACCTTGGATTGAACCCCGATTTCTGGGGCCATTGGTGAATACTAACCACTATGGCCACTGGCCAGAGTTGATATACTGTGAAACAAACCAAACCTATACAGGCCCAAGACACTAGTTACCTTACTACCTACAGATTTATTAATGATTCTATTCTGAAATTATATTATAATCATTTTTTTAAAAAAAGAAAAAGTGTGTAGTTATCTTCAGTATCCCTCTTCTCTGATGTTAAGTTTTGAGTTACATTTACTAAATCAAAAGAGAATTGTTTACATAATGCCTCACATTAGAGACGTATTCAAAAGAATAGTTGAACATGTCAGTTTTTTGAAAACAACATAATCCTTGTTCCATTTTTGTTTTTCACAATGGCCAGAGAATGGTCAAAAGCATTTGGACTTACAGAGAGAGAGAGAGAGAGAGGCCATGGAGAGTTATTTTTACTCTCCGAAAATCCTTATATACATTCCCTTGTAAGGAAACAAGTTAAATAAAAAGATAAGATGTGTGTGTGTGTATTTACCAATCCCTCTGCTCAAGCAGGGTGTGACACAAGGTCAATTTTTAACCACTTTTACAGGTTTAGATTCAAAAGTTTTCATTTTCTTAGACCAATTATCATACCCGTGTTAAAAAAGCCCAGTCTGCCCTACTATTGGATGCATATGCCTCTCCTAAGGGGGCATGAGTACTAAGTAAAATGCTAATAGCCTTGTCCAGGATTTGAACTTGGTTTGCCATGTCCATTTCCCACAATAATTACTATTACACCATGATCATCTCCGGGATTATTTAATGCCATTATCATGTCATGCTGCTAGCACGGATTTCCCTAACTCTCTCTCTCTTGCCATTTGTCTCTTATCATCCATAGCTTCTGGCAGGTCTTGTTGACTACATTCTGTATCCGTACAGAACTGTTGTAGATAGATTATATACATATATATCTCTGATAATAATAATAATATATATGTTGGTTTAACCTCAACTACCCTGTCGAGGAGACTTACAATGCACCTTTCTGACACAAGTTCAATAGCTCAGCATTTAAAAAAACATTCATGCCCAACAACACAACTACGAAAAATTCTCACTGACAACACAACAATATTAGAACATCAAAATAATAAACAAAAACTTCAGATTCTCGAAGCACTACATATTAGAAACCTGCAACCAACACTTAATAGAATTAATTTTCAAACCAGTGCTAATGTACTTAAATGTCTTTAGCTACTGGCACTAATTATAGAATTACATTTAAAAGCAAACGCCATAATTTTCAACGGCAAAGACACCCTTACACAGTAGTAATATGCTAAAACAAAAGTTACATCACTTTTGTAATAGATCCTCCCCTGATGATGGCCCAAAGTCGGGCAGTAAGTACTAGGGATACATACAACTATGGACAATACATAAATCAATTCCCCCCGAATACGATAAAAGTAATACGGGAATTCGAACGGATCCAGAAGAAAATATGTAGGCATAAAATGTCTATTATGTTTAATGAAATTTGCATTAACGAAGAAATGCTGCCTAAATATATATATATATATATATATATATATACACATACCCACACTAGAGTTATTCAATTAATAAGGTGAATTTTGCCTATGGAATGGGCAATAGAAAGCACTGTTTACAGTTGAACCCTTTTCAAGGGAATTAATAGTGATGGGTCCTTTCATGCTAGCATGTCCTCTTTTACTGACCACTGCACCCAGAACTTTTTTTTTTTTACTGGAGAGTCAGTGTGTTTCCATTCTATGGACTATCTTTTCAATTCAGATTCATTGTTGCAAATCAATATTTAGCCTACTTGTAAACATTTTGTAAACTAAAATGTGCTTCTGCATACACATCATTCATTCTTCTGTAAATATCACATGGTTTGCCCTTCTCAGCCACCAAAAATTCCAAGACAGACCTCTGTTCAAGCCTGGAGCACTCTATTTGATTTGCCACCATTTTGAATGGCCTTAAAACAAATAATGCAACTTAATTTTTTTTTAAAAATTTCCCTTATCTATTGAATGACTGTCATATATGATAAATATTTTGAATAATGATATCCAGTAATATTGTTAAGAAATGTGACCTTTGTAAGAGGTCTCATGTCATCAGAATAGAAAATCTAAATTTATTACCAAAAATAAATCTACATTATAAGGGAGACAAGTTGGATAATTAATGTTTACTTGATTAAAAAAATTTTTTCAATCATTTTTAACTGTATCATTTACTTTTATTCATTTTATAAAATTTTTTTTTAGTATTCCAAATTCTTTTAGTTTTGATTTGGTAAAGAAAAGGGATGTATGTTGTAAGAACCCAGATATAAACTGACTACCAAGAACTCTAGGTTTAAAGTACTTTCTGTACATTGTTTTTGGGATAAATTGTATTTGTTTTTTTGTTTTTTTTAGAGCTGTTTTTTTGTCCGAATTTTAGTTTAAAAAAAAAATTAGCATTCAAATGCTCAAGATTATGACATTTATCTCTTTTATAATGTAGATCCGTTTTTGGTTATAAATTCATTTGTATTTCATGCCCCTACACTTCTAGGGAAACATGTTAATTTGATTTTTCAAAATGAGTTTGTTTTTTCCTTTTCTTGGATTTCATTCCAAACTTTACTCTCTCTCTCTGTATATATATATATATATATATATACATACACACACCATGGGTTAGGGAGATAGTGACCTAAATTTTGTGGGTTTTTCTAAATCTTGATTTCTTATTATTTCTTTGTCTGAAGATGCAGATTGTTTGAAATATAAAGTCTGCTGAAATAAATATTATTACAAAAATATGAGTAATTTTTAAAGGTTTTTCTTTTATAAAGAATTATTTGCCCTGAAATTCGTTTTATTATTATTTTACATTGAACTCTTTTTTGAATTTTGAATTACATTGGATATTGCCGATAGAAAATCCGATAATAGAATCGTTCCCACCATCGGCTAACTTGGCGTTGGATAATATAAGGAGATATATAAGAGAGAGTTGGGGTGGGGGACGCTGACAATATCTGAATACAGCAATTTTTTTTCCTCCCTCAAAAAGATTGCATAAAACTTAAGGGAGGGGTGGGTAAGTGAACCTTGTTTATTTTTGGTTTCATCTTACTCTGCTAGCTGGTATGGAGCACTTTCTTCTTTTTAAAAATGTAAAAAAAAACTTGTTTACTTTAATATATATATATATATATATATAGCAGTAAGCCCAGTTGAAAAAAGAATTTACGAATATTTTTCTCTTGACTATACTTTCTTGTATATCATATAGAGCATACAAGGACTTTCTACATTTTTATATATATTGGCATAATGGTTAGAGTGTTCAATAGTCTGGGAGACCTGGGTTCAATCACAGGTCGAGTCATACCAAAATCTCAAAAAATGGTAATTGATGCCACCTTGTTTAACACCCTGCTTTATGAGGTATGAATCAAGAGTAAGTGGAACAATCCAAGAAAAAGAGTAGTACCTTCCCCTACACCTCAGTGTAGTAGCTATTAAAAAGGGAGCCCTCAGGTTACATTCGACTAAGGTTGGCCAACACACACACACACACACACACATATATATATATATATATATATATATATATATAGTGTTGGCAAATGGTCCGGGAGACCTAGGTTCAGTCCCTGGTCGCATCATACCAAAGACTTTAAAAAATGGTACTTGATACCTCCTTGCTTAACACTCAGCAATCTAGGGTAAGGAGTAGTGCCCTCCCCTACACCTTGCTATAGTAGCTATTAAAAGGGGAGCCTTTGGGTTGCCCTCGACTACAGTCACCAACTTTACTTATATATACATACAGAGAGAGAATAAAGTTTGGAATAAAATCCAATGATATTGCCAAATATTTAATTCTTAGAGATTTCAATAATTACCTTAGTTACTTTGGCAGTTATTGATGATTTATTTATTTATATCATAAGAATAAACAGAGTAGACATATTTCTTCTCTTTCCACACATTGCTTCTTCTTCCAGCCAGTTTTCCATCTGTTCATTTGTCAGTCTGTTTGTTAAATTCCTATGCACTTCACAAATATGTATTGACCAGCAAACTATTTCTTCTCCTTCCATGGGTGTCTATGGCTGACATAATCCTATAACAATTAGAAAATACAAACTTTTGGAAACTGGAAGCTTTAAAAGTAATTCTACCAACATTTTCCCTATTTGAATATTTATTTGCTACTTTGTATTGGGATTTATCATTAAAGGCTGTGTATTATGCAAGAATCTTTCTTACTGTGGATAGTGATTATGAGTGAACAGGCTATAACTCCAGTATGACATAGACTGACTTGTTAGGGGAGAAAAGTAATTTGTTCCAGTTGTTGTTACTATAGATCCATTGAAGGACAAGTCATTTTTAACCAGATCAAATGACTCTTACTTCTGATATAGTTGGTCTTGTACACTCAAGTTATCTATAGCTTTAATATTACTCTAGAATTTTGCCACTATGAACAGAGACAAGCTGTATCGACAATATAGATAACTTGAGTATACAAGATTGGCAATTGAGAAGAGTCATTTGATCTAGTTGAAAATTAGTTTT
Organism: Sepioteuthis lessoniana; assembly: GCA_963585895.1. Lineage (NCBI taxonomy): Eukaryota > Metazoa > Mollusca > Cephalopoda > Myopsida > Loliginidae > Sepioteuthis > Sepioteuthis lessoniana. Next base: position 90,088,797 of record OY757926.1, on the reverse strand, counting down.
CTTTCTCTTGTAACAAGCTTGCAATAGAATCTGCTAATCTGCAAGTTTTGATTTTAACTCCTTGGGGACATGTATATAAGGAAATGTTCATGGAACAACAGTTATTGTTCTTGGAAATAAACTTGGTAACTTGAATTCAAGTTCTGAACAAAGCTGTATTTTACATAACGCTAATACCCTTGGGAAAGGCATGAATCCAACTATTCTCTTTCCAGTTACAGGTAAATAGTAAGGCAAACTGTACTCTTTAGCTTTGGTTTAGCAACTGCTCTAAGAGAAGAATAACTCTGAATTCGAACCAGTTGTCTTTCACTTAAAAATTGACCTTGTGTCACACCCTACTCATGGTAGTTTGATCCGGTAAATTCATATATTTTTATCCATTTTGAAATAGGCAAAGTAAAAATATTAGTGTTCTAAACAGTTTTTTTTTTTTTGTTGTTAAAGTTAATTGTACTGTACTATGCAGGGTAACCTTTTCAGTTACTTAGTGCAAGAAACATCAAATGATATAAGATGGAAGTTTCATCATGCCAGCAAGTTGATGATGATGATAATAATGACATAGACAAACTATGTATGACAAAAAAAGAAGTGGTAAGAGGAATTGCTTGCATTGAAAACTGTAAATGCGGTCAATTCAAAAACTCAAGAAATACACTAAAAAGAGGAAAGAAAGACTAATTGCAGTAGCCAGTAACAGCAATATTAAAAACAGTAAAATAACAAAATCTAGAAAACAAAAATGGGAAGAAAAACAACTGTATAGATACTTCAAGTGACAAATTGGGGAAAGTTAACTTGGACATAGTTAAGCCTCAAGAAAAACGGAATCTCTTTTAAAAGTAGCACAAGATAATGCAATAAGAACCAATTATATTAAAACGAAAATTGATAATATGCAACAGAATAGCACGTTGGTTATGTAGAGACAAAGATGAGATGGTTAATCACATTATAAGTGAATGCAGCAAACTGGCACAAAAGGAGTACAAGATTAGGCATGACTGGGTGCGAAAGGTGATCCCCTGGGAACTGTGCAAGGAATTCAAATTTAACCATATTCTGAAATGGTTTATGTACAAATCAGAATCTTTGCTAGAATATGAGATCCATAAAGTTCTCTAGGTCTTTGAGATACAAATGGATCATTCAGTCTCAGTCAGAAGACCAGACCTAGTGTTGATTAACAAGAAAGAAAAACTTACTATCTGGTGGATTTTGCTGTTCCAGCAGACCACAGAGTGAAAATGAAAGAAAGCAAAAAGATTGACAAATACTTGAATCTTACCAAAGAGTTGAAAAAGCTGTAGAACATAAAGATGATGGTAATGCCATTAATAGTTGATGTACTTTGTAGACTCTCCTAGGGCTTGGAAAACGGACTGACAGAAATGAAAATCAGAAGAATCAAGAACATCCAAACAACAGTATTGTGGAGGTCAACTAAAATACTGAGAAAAGTCCTGAAGAGATGCACTGTCACTCAGACTCCAGTGAAAGACCTATAGCTGATACTGGTGTGAAAAATTTATGAGGAGTGAAATGACAATGATAATAATAAAACTTACAACTTGAGTTAAAAAACCACTATTTAAAAAAATGACTCTAATGGCTGATATTTTGATTAAAAATATTTGTTCTCAGAGGTTAATGTAAATTAAAAGCATCTCTTTTTAAGCATTTTGGCTGGGTGATGTAGATCAACCAAAGTCCAGGAGGTCATCTCCCCAAGCTGCACATGTCCCTTTGTCTAAATGGAGTAGGGTTGGGTTTATTGCCTGATGACTAAGGTGCCACCAAAAAGGGGAATTCAGGTAGGGTTGGACAATTTTTGTCTCTACTCACCAGGGAGGATCACTTTCTGAGATGGTACCCACATTAAACTGACTTTGTGCCACTGTGATGTAGGTGGGTATATCCTATCACTCAAATTAACTACTTAACATTTGAGCTGGGATTAAAGAATAGTATTTGTCCATGTTATTATTAGTGGGGCTTAGAATACACTGACTGTATCTCCTGCAGAGGAATAAGACCCCTCCCCCCCAAAAAAGGGAGGTGTCCTGGGTATGACACCACACTGCATCTGATAATTAGACTCCAGTTGTAGAGATTTGAGGAGTATGAGTACCCCTTCATTGCCATTACTTCCAAGTCCACTTTGGTCCAGACTGGTTGTAACTGTTAATGTCCCATCAATAGGTCAAATAGATCTGTTTAAAAATTATTTATATGATTATGTGTAAAAAAAACCTTAAGAAACAACTACACAAAATATGAATGTACAATGAATGTGATTCCCTAACCTCTAGGCATAAAATAAACCTGGATGTGTTGACATGCCACATAAAATCAATCAATTAAATACAACATAGTAAAGTAGGGTGGTGAATTCCAACCAAATACAACACCTTCCTATTTGAACAAAGGTGAATTTCAGAATAGGTTGATGCCATCATAAATGAACCATTTTTATTCTTGCCGACACATATACAAATGGACTCCTATGTTGAATGGATGGTGTGCTACATACTACCTTGGGGCAAGGAAAAGAAGTTAAATATGAAAAACTGTCAATTAAAGAAAAATATTTTGCTGATTAGAAAATCCTTTAAGCTTGCATATGCCACATGTGTAACTTAGGAGGAACCAATGAACAAAAACTATTCAGCAAACATTTTATACTTCTGACTATAAGTAAGACCTTTGAAAAAAAAAAGCAATACTTTATCTTTTAATTGACATTTTAATGACAAAATGCAGAGAAAATAAAGCTTAAATTTTCCTTTTCAGATTTTTATAACCTAAATTTGCTAGTTTGGTCACAATGTTTTCATTGGTCTGTTCTTCATCGGTTGTATGTTGCAGTCTTTGAAAAGTACCAAAGGCAGCATGTTTGTACAGGGTAGATGAAATTTAGATCCAAAGGGCCTTCTCTTCAGGCAGCACCATCCATCTCATTTAAAAGGAGTCAGTGCCCAAGGTACCCCTGAAGAGAAATGCTGGAAGAGTTTTGATTCCTGCAGGGTTATCCCCTATGCTAAATCAAGCTTGTGTCACATTTTGGCTTTGTGAGGAGCCAAAACATACATTATGTATGTATGTATGTAAGTATGAGGAACATTGGATATCCCATCAGCTGAAAAGCTGCAATGAAAACAAAAATGAAAATTCTGCTCTCCTTCCCTCTCTCTCTCTCTCTATATATATATATATATATATATATATATATATATAATGCTTTGGATAATATAAAGAGCTATTTATTCATTTTCCCACCAAACCAGAGTATGGCACAAGGCCACTTTATTATGGGGATCATACATGAATTGAGACTAATGTGTGGCAGGTGCAAAAATAACTTAACCCTGTCTGTATTCCCCTAATGGACACCAAGCAATGACTTAGTCCTGCAAGCCAAGTGATCTTATCTTTTCACAACCACCAGGTGATCAGCCTGTAGGCTTCAGTGCAAAGAGATAATATTAAGAAGACCAAAGAAGTCATTGATCAAAAGATTTTGAACAAAGTAAAGATGTAGGTAATGAAATAATGACAACTGTCTCTATTTCAGAACCTTATAGAATCATTGTTAAAAAAATATTAATTTTTCTTTTTCCTTTCCAGGAGAATGGAATCCTGTCCAATCAACTGAAAAATGCTCAGTTCAAAATGCAGAGTTTACCTTCCAATTCTCATACAATGCAAGCCATGCTGGAAGCCAAGGTAAGAAAATGCAACCTTTACCCATAATTCCTTGTAAGCATTAATTCTTCTCATATTTACCTTATTCCTCAAACTAATGTTATTCTTGCTATTTTTGTTTTGTTTTTTACAGGATTCCAGAATTTCTGCTTTAGAAAAGGATGTTCAGGTTTTGGAAGATAAACTTTTATCATTACAAGAAGATATTTCTGTTGGGGACAAGCCATGGAAACTTGATTTGTCTAGCAGCAAAGACACCAAAAGTAATGCTGATACACGAGCACTGAAGGTGAAGGTAACTATATATTAAATCTATTAATATAAAATTAATTTAATCTTCTATAATATTGATAGAGTATTGGACACATCAACTGGTAATGCAAGATCTTTAAAAGTTCTTGATTTGAAAGTTGGCCAAATGCTTTAGTTCATTTATTAACCCCTAAAACCCTAAACCCTTCATTCCCATACCCCTCAATCCACCCTGGGCTCCTGGCTGAAAAATAGCTGAAAATGTAAAATATTGTAATATATTATTTAACAACCTTACAGGGTTTTATAAATGATGGCAATATAGAAAGAGGGATTCCTCAATCAAAATTCAAGCTACATCAATACATATACTTTTAGGTAATAGTACAAATACCAGACACTTAAGTTCTAAGGGATAATAAGTATTGATATTTATAGACTGGAACTGCATTCCACCATCTTTAACTGCATGAATATGATATCTGATTGTGAAAATGTGATGTCTGCATACTTTTTTTTTTTTTTTTAAATAAATTTTATGAAATTAGAATTAAATTAAAATAAAGCAATTATGAGTTAAAATGCTGAAGTATTTCAGCACAAGTCAAAGTGAAGTGGAGAGGGATTGGCTGAGTCAAATATTACAGTAAAGTCATGGGAAAGCTGGTGTGTTGACTCATTGAAGTAAAAGTATATGTGTTGCATAGTTATGAGGAAGAGGTTAGGTTTTATTTATCTTTGTCTTATAGGCTGTTAATAGATTACAATAGTCTACATTCAATTAAATATATTTTTAAAAGATAAAATCACATATTGTAAGTAATGGTGATGTAGAAATGAGATTTCAGTAGCTCGAATTTAGACAACTTGGAAACGTACTTTTATCACTTGGGTTCCAAGGGTTAAAATTTGCTTTATTGTACACTGTTTGTACTCTTGTTATTGTCCTCATCTTGGTTTTCACTTTTTTTATCAAGGCTTAAAGTACACTGACTGCATTTCCTGCAGAAGTCTAAGATTCCCTCTTTCACAAAAAAATGTCTTGAATAAGAAAATACAATCTTTACCCATAATTCTTTGTAAGCATTAAATCTCTTTTACACGGCTGCTGCCTATAAAAACATTCTGAGGAACAACTAAACTGCATCCAGTGGTGAGACTCCAGTTCTTGAGATTGTGGAGTCTCTTCTTCATTGCCATTACTCCAAGTTTCACTCTGACCCCATGTGGTAGTATCTGTTAGGGTCCCATTTATGGGTCAAATAAATCTGAGATCATTTTGAAGTACATTAGGGTATTGACTGTTAAAACATTGATATTGCAACTAAATATCATTTTAAAATGATTGTGAAGATATATTTTTGTACTGTATATAATTGGAGACCATAATTAATGAATTACCTTTGGTACAACAAGAGTTAACATGCTGTAAAGCCAACCAATCCACCAATCATCTTGGTTTATAGTCCCAACATTTCAGCCATTGTATTCTCCAGCTTTCTTCTGATGTTTCTCATTGTCAATAACTTTCTAGATATTTTGAACTTAATACTTTTGCAAATGTCTTTGAAGAAATCTATTTCACTTGAGAATTAAAAGTTAGCTGAAGGAAGACTTTTTTGTTTCTTTTTGAGTGATTTGCTTATTTTTGTTATTACTTTTCATTTTTTTTTTATATTTCTAGATTGATCACCTGAATGAAAGCCTGGGTCGAAAGGAGACAGAGCTTTGTGGTCTTCGACTCCAGGTAGACACATTAGAAAAACAATATTCTGAACAGCAAGAATACATTCTAGTTTTGAAGGAACAGATTAGTGCTCGTGAACAACAAACAAGTATTATTGGATCAGAGGTAAATATCTTGTTCGTATGAGGGTCACTTAAAAAATGAACTGGAGTGTGTGTGTGTATATATACACACAAACACTGAAAAAAATTTTTTTTCAAAAAATATTCCCACTATTTATCGAATGACCCTTAAGAGAGTGTGTGTGTGTGTATATATATATATATATATATATATATATATGAGGGTTAGTCAATAAAGAATTTTTTTCGATAAATGTAAACACTGTATTGTCTGAAATTGGTTTATAGTGAAAATTATTTTAATTTCACAGAAATTTTGTTTTGAGGCTATTCCAAATAGCAGCAAATCAAAAAGAGCGTCACAGGCCTGAACAGAGGTCTGTCATGGAATTTTTGGTAGCTGAGAAGTGCAAACTATACAAAATTTACAGAAGAATGTGTGATATATTTAGAGAAGCACATTTTCATTAAGGACATGCTAGCAGTGTTCTGGGACATAGACTAAACCATTCCTATTGATTTCTTTGAAAAAGGTACAACAGTAAACTGTTTCCTATTCCCAACTCATTAGGCAAAATTCCCCTAATTTATTAAATGACCTTCTTGTATATTATAAATCAAATTTTGTTGTGAAAAAAAATGTTGTGAATATGATTCAGTGATAAATATCTTTATATGCTGTATTAGTCAACCCTTTATTTATGGTCACAAAATCATTAATTTATGAAATTAGTCTTAAAAGCCAAAAGGTTACTCCTTGTCCTTCACTTTACATTTGAATTTCAACCTTACAAAATTATTACTTGTATGTAGGCCAACACCAGTTTTTCCTTAAAAATTAGGTTGTCAAATTTTGATCTATACAAAAGTATGTGTACACACAAACACTTATATACAAAGATGAGCAAAAGCAGTAAAAAGAATAGTCAGATAATTTGTCAGTTGTAAATGTTACTGGTAATTTACAATGACATAATTGCTGGAAAACTAAATGTTGTTATCAATTTGAACCTTGTCCAAACAAAGGGAGAGTGCCTTCCAAATTCCTATTACCATGATTGCTGTGGTTCTAGTGGTGGTGGTGGTGGTTCTGGTGGTGGATTTTATTTTGGGTATGATTTGTCTGGCCTAAACCACATCTCTTCAACACACACTATTATTTGTGATCTTAGAAGAGAAATACAGGCAAAAGGCCAGCCTGTAATGTTATTTGATTCCTTTCTTTTTAAAAGTGATTGCATGTAATTGTTTTTTTTTTCTATTGTACGTTTGTTTAACTCCTCTCTCTCTCATACATATGTATATATTCTTATCTAAAAAGTGACTAATATTCTTAAATACACATGCATACACATTTATTATATATATATATTGCTATCTAAGGAATGCTTTATCCTTTTTAAAATCATGTGCACACAAATATCTATAGTAGAGTACTCACTTCATGTTACATCAGAATGATGCAGTTCCAGATTGAAATTTCAACCAATTGCAGTATTGATTTTTTATCCAGAACAGCATCATTCTGATGTAACATTAAATGAGTATGAAAAGCTGTGTAACAATTACAGATTTACCAGTCTTAAAAACATTTTGACAGCAAATGCACAGTGTACACCAGTCCAAGTCATGATCACAACTGAAAAAAAATTGTAAGACACTAGTTAGGTGGAGCTACCATTACCTCTTACCTAAATTCACTTGTATCCCATAAGTGACAGTTTAAAATACGGGAGTTATTTCTGTCGCACCCTCTGTGTGTGCGGGGTGGTGGATAGATGAACTAAAGTGATAAGACAAATAGGAATATTCATTTTGCTTTTTGGTTTTGATTGTTTTCAATTAATTTTGACCTTAGGTTTTATATAACACACACACACACACACACAATGCTTGAAATAGCTGCAGAGAATAGAATAGAAAGACTAAGCCAAGCTTTCGAAAATATCTTATCTCTTTCCCTCTCTTTTTATTATCATTATGCTGTTGCTTGAAGAAGCAAGTATTCTTAATTCTGTATAATATTCCGTTGCATAATTTAATGAATGTTTGCAAAGAACCTTGTGATTATATTCTGCTGCCAAGAGTGAGCAGCATCTGTGTTTTGCAGAACAAAGAATCTTTTTTTTTAACTTCCTTTTACCAAAACTGGATCCCACTTAAACACCAACTTCTGAAATTCCCTCAGGCAGATTCTCAACATCTTAGAAAATTCTTGGCCTAAGACATACATTCCTGATTATAAGTTTCTATATTATATATGAATTCCAAATCTTGTAATTTTGGGTGCAGTAAATGGCATCTAGCAGTGAATGTTCTGCATGAATTTGTCTATTTCTTAAGGCTGCAATAACAAATCTAGAAGAGAGAATAACTGCCAAAAAATTAGATTACTTTTTTTCTTTTTTATATATATAAAGATTTTTTTTGCTTATCTGACTTGCACTCATAGAATTAAGTCACCTGCTGCAAATTCATCCAAGTTTCTGGGGTACTGTTTCATTCAACAGGTTTAGACAATTTGATTGAAAGTTCTGATTCTTATAAACTAATGATAGGGAAGCTGCAGCCTAAAAGCTAACTGTAGCTTTTCACACCATCAAGTGTGGCCTTCCACAACCTTGTTAAAAGACCCATTTTCATTTTAGAATCTGATATTTCAATGCTTTCTCCCAAAAAACAATCCTTTAAAAAAGTCTTTAAAATGTTAGTTTTTCATTCATGCAATACTTGACCCAACCAATCCCTCTCCACTTCACTCCCTCACTTTTGCTGAAATACTAAAACATTATAATTCATAATTGCTTTATTTTAATTCCATAAAATTTATTCTTAAAAACAAAACAAAACAAAACAAAAATATGCATACATCACATTTTTACAACCAAATATCATATTCATGCAGTTCGATATTGTGGAAAACAGTTTCAATCTATAGATATAATTGCCCAGTTGGCTGGGGCTGTAAAATACCCTGATTGCTTCTCTACAGAGGGATAAGAAGACCCCACCACCACCAACAAGTATCCTGATTATGACACTAAACAATCTGATGGTGGGGTTCAAGTAATATTGGAGCTTTCGGGAATGCGGAGTACTCTTTCATTGCTATCGCTGCCAGGTCCAGAGTGATAGCACCTGATAGGGTCCTCTCTGTAGGTCAAATAGAACTAAACTGCATACTTATGCTAAACTGAATTGCTTGAAATAGAACTGTTTTGACATTGAAACTGTGTACTTATGCTAAACTGAATTATTTCAAATAGAACTGTTTCTTTGACATTGAAACTATGTACGAGAACTGTTTTGACATTTAAACTGCATACTTATGCTAAACTGCTTACTTTGAAATAGAAATGTTTTGACATTTAACTGTGTGTGAACAAAAATCTGTACTTATACTAAACTGTATTGTTTGAACTTTTATCAAAAGTTCGATGTTAAATGACCCAAAAAAGGTTGATATGTTGTAAAACAACCAACCAACCAACCATAAATATAAATACTTATTATCCCTTTGAACTTGAGTGTCTGGTATTAATGCTATTACTAAATAGTATATGTACCCTTTGACAGAGGAATCCCCCATTTCTACATTGCTGCTGCCTATAAAATGTTGTAATTTGTTACTTAACAAGCTGTAAGGCTGTTAAATAACAGATTACAACGTTTTACATTTTAAGCTATTATGAGATGCCTGTGGTGTAACAGCCATTGTTGGGAAAAAATGGACTTAGCAATCAAAGTTCAAATCCTAGACAAAGTTGTTTGCATTTCACATCACACTAATACCCTTGGGAAAGGTATGAATGCAACTATTCTCCCCCTAGCTATTGTAAATAGGGCAGACTAGGCTCTTTAATCTTGATATTGCAACCAATCTAGAAGAAGAAAAACTGAATTCAAACCAGTTGTACTCTGCATAAAAAAGAAAGTGACCTTGTGCTGCCTGTGTTTGATGGGTTGGGTAAATATATTGGCCGCAATTTTTCAGTCAAGAGCACAAAGTGGGTAGGGTTAACTAGCATGGCAGTTCTGAATTAACAAGTTCTCTGGCCCAGTCATCTGGAGCTACAAAATACACCAACTGCATCTCTGCAGAGAGAATTCCCTCAACAAGTGACACTAAACAATTGCTCTCAGGTCCGTTTTGACCCAGAATGGTAGCACCTGATAAAGTCGTATCTATGGGTCAAATAGAACTAAACTGTGTATTTATGTTAAGCTGAATGGTTTGAAATAGAACTGTTTTGACATTTAACTGTGTGTAAACAAAAATCTATACTTATAGTAAACTGTTTATATGTATAAAAATGGATTTGGCATTAAATAACCTACAATGGTTGATGTGTCATAAAGCCAAACTAAAGTAAATTTTTAATCCAATGTTATCAAATACAATTGTACATTTGGAGGATAAGTGTTGATTTGTTTTAATCTTGGGTAAATTCATTATATCAGAATAATAGAGATGTCAAATATATGACCCACAATCACATTCATGTTACCCTAACTATAAACCTTTTTTTTTTTTCTTTTTTTTTTTTTACTTGTTGGGATTCAAAATTTATTATCATCCTAAACTTGTATAACTTTTTATTAAATTTTTAAAAGCTATGATTAAATTCTGAATTTAGTCCTGAATAATTTACCTGTAATGTTTTTAACCAACTGAAGCAGTGCTGAGCAGTTGGACAATTGCTAAATGTTACAATAGACTTTTGGTTGTATGTAGAGTTGTAAAAAGCTGAAACGTCAACTTCTTTTGACTTTGTTTTCAGTGATAATAAAATTCTTTGTTTCTTTTGCATCCTCCCCCTGTGGAATAAAAACAGTGTTTACTAAAGACAACCTCGACAGTACTTCCTGCCTGTTTACTGTTTGCTTTTCATTAGAATGAAGTAAAAATGTTTTCCACCCAGAAGCAAAACAGCATAAGTATAAGGTGTGTTGCTGTCTGGCACTCATCCAGAAAGACCTCAGACCAATTTGAAACTCTGCCAAAAAGAACAATTCCCAGATGTTGTTCATCTCTCATAAGGAGAGCATAACACCAAAGCTGCTGTAACCCTCTTGGTAGGGCTTAGAATAGGCTGACTGTATCTTCTGCAAAAAGATGTCCTGAGCAGGATACTAATTGCATCCAGTAGTGAGGCTCCAGTTCTGGAGAGTTATCACTTCAGTGCCATTACTTCCAGGTCCACTCTGACTCGGAGAGGTAGTACTTGTTAGGGCCCCATCTATGGGTCAAATAGATCTGTTTGAAAATCATTTGTGTTAGATTGGAATACTTGAAGCTATATAACTTTATGCAAATTATTTATATTAAGAGTAGTTACTTGATGTTATAATTCTTTATTAAGGATTATTATCATTATTAACTATATTACAGTTACTTGAAACCATATAATTGCTTACAAAATTATTGGTGTTAGATAAGAATGCTTGCTACCATATAACTGTGCGCAAACACATGGTTATTATTTAATTGGAATATTTGCTGTAAACTAAATTGTGATTTGAAACTGTCCAAATATGTGCAGATTATTTGTATTTGGCAAAAATACTTGATGCATAATTGTGCAAACAAATGATTATTATTTAGAAATAAAAAAGATTGCAATGGAATATTGAAAATATTATGATTGTAATCAAACATTGACATTAAATAACCCATGAAGAGTTGAAATGCCATTAACCAAACAAAATTTACAAAAACTTTAATCATTGCTTGGTATTCATATACTTTTTTTAAATATGCTAAATGTATATGTGCGAATCCTTTTATTTTGTATGGCTGTCTTAGCTACAGGAATTTTTTTTAATATAAAGCAATTTGTAAGCTTACTTTTTCGTAATTTATTAAATTTTTTTTTAATTAGGTCATTTGACATGAAATGTTTGATTATAGATAGGAAATCAAAAAAAAGTATTTTTCTAAGTTTAACTTAATTTGACATAAAACCAGACTGATGTGTCACCCAGTGAGAATTGCACTCACTAACAATGGTCTGCTAGCCTAGCTTGATAAGTATTTTACTATATATGTGCCTCCCTTTTTTTTTAAAAAAAAAAAAACCAAATGACTTCCTCATTCTGAAAATTTTTATTATTGGTTAAAATTTTCAATGCTGCATCCTAATTTGTAACTCTGTTTAGTATCTGAGGACATCTTAGATTGAAAAATAAATTACCACATTATTTGCCAAAATTAAAAAGCAAGTGATTGTAACTTTAAGCCTTAAGATATTCAAGTGTCATTCAAGATTATTACTGTGAACATTATCTCAAATAGCATTTTCTCCCTCCCAACCAATTCAACTTGTAATGGAATTCAAAGAAGGAATGAAGAAAATGAGCATCATTCTGAAGATGAAAAAGCCAAATTAATCTATCAAAAGCTGAAGAAGGTGCACAAAGATGTTTTGAGTTGTCTATAATTCAAAAAAGTGTTTTTAATATTCCAAATTTTTCTCTGAATATATGAATCATTCCCTATCCTTTTTTGTCTGGCAGTGTAAGGTAAAAAAAATAAAATTATGCTGAACAGAAATTTTTCACTTTACATTGTTGGAAAAAGAATTTCATTCTTTTCATAAAGACAGAACTATCAGAGAAAGGCTGTAGGTTAACCAATGTGATGATAATATCAAAGAAGAGATTCAACTGACCCCCAAAAATTCAATAAGATATGTGATGAGCAGGATATGACACAAGGTCAATTTGTTAAGCAAAGTACAGTTGCTTTGAATGGTGAAATAGATCTCTTTGATTGGATATTTAAAATAATTTCAAACTACATTAAGATAAAGTAACCGGCTCATTGGCCTAGTGGGTAAAGTTTTTGCCAATAGTCAGGGAGACCAAGGTTCAATCCCAGGCCGAGTCATACCAAAGACTTTAAAAATGGTACTTGATACCTCCTTGCTTAACACTCAGCCTTATAAGGTATGTATCAAGGATAAAGTGGAGCAATCCAGGGAAAGGAGTAGTGTCCTCCCCTACACCTTGGTGTAGTAGCTATTAAAAAGGGAGCCTTAGGGTCACCAACTTTACTTTTTTCCATTAAGATATTTGCTCTTAAAACATTGATAAAAGGGCCAAATCATATCAATAACTTGAAAAAATGTTTTAAGTTGTTTATAACTTGTAATTGTGTTTTTTGATATTCCAAATTTTCTATGGACATTTCAATCTTTTGTTTTTTTATCAATAGAAGGCAAAAAAAAATATTTTGGCAAACAGAAAAAGAAATCTTTTCTTTTCATACAGACAAAACTATCAGAGGAAGAATAGTCTCACCAAAATGTATTGATAATATCAAAGTCACAAAGAAGAAATTCAATTGACCCCCCAAAAAAAATGTTGAATGTTTTGAGTCCTTAGTTTAAGCCAAATATTGTAGATTCACTTCTCATTAGAAAAAAAAACAAACTAACACATAGATTTCTATGAAATTTTCATTCAATGTGATTAGTTAAATTTTTTTTTTTTTTTTTTTGAGAATAAAAAGGATACTGTGAACAATTGATGGAATCAGGATAATAATGGTTCTAAGAATTTGAAGCAATATTTAATTATCATCTTTTCAAATATTTTCAAGTTTTCATCCAAGATAATAGATCCATTATTCAATAAGATTTTTTTTTTCTTTTTTTTTTTTTTTTTTTTTTTTTTTTTTCAAGTCTCTACATAATTGACTATTTTAAGTGAAGGAACTCGTAGAAAGTTGATCAGAACAAAAGCCTCCACCAGTACACTGAAAGAAATAATTGGTCCATTGCCTGATCACATTGTCGATATAATTAGAAATAAAAGCAACAATGCTAAAAATGTTAGTCTGAACAAAATATGGAATTATAAAAATGACTCATCTTAGAATTTCAAACAATATTTGATTTCATCTTTTTTATGTATTTTCAAAATTTCATCTGAGTTGCAAGGTTCATTATTTAAAGGAATATCATCTTAACTTTGTAAGATTTCCAAGTGTCTCAATAGTCAACCATTTTATATGAAAAGGAACTTGTAGAAAGCAGTTTTCATTTGCCTATGTTTGAACAGAAAATTTTTAAGTATGCACAAACCAACAAATTCTGTTTCATGTACTTAAGAGTTAAGTTTCCTGTGATTTATCTGTTTTCTTTTTGAATAAATTAGAAAATTGCTTTGTTTTTCAGGTGGATGACTTACGAAGTCGAATGAAGGAGAAAGATTCAACAATTGAAAGAAAAAGTAAACAAACACAAATGGCACAAAAAGAAAAAAAAAGGTTTGAAGCAGAATTGGCTGACCTCAGAGACCACTTAGACATAAAAGAAAGGAAAGTCAATGTTTTGCAAAGAAAGGTGAGAAATTTAGATATCATCCTTTTCTCTTTTTCATTTCTTTCAACCAAAAACACTAAATGACCCCCCCCCCTCACAAGCATTTGTGGGCATGAATTTCTGTTTAGATATGTGAAGAGTTAGGGTGAGCTGATAGTTTTGCAATGTTTTGGTAATATGAGGCACAATTAGATGCTTTTGCTGGGGTTGTAAGGATGATAAACCACACTTGACTATGGATGCTGAGCTCACCTGATACTTTCTCAGTGCTACTCACCAAGTTTGGCTTAAAGTAGGGTTTTGCAATCCACACTTTTAGGCCTACATAACCTTGGCCAACTATCAAGGTCCTTGTAATCCAATTGAAATTTCATCAACCATCCGGTTAATGTGCTGGGATCAACTGACCTTTCACCTTTTGCATAACAAATGTTTTTGGTTGCTTCCATGGCATTATGGCCCAGTTTGAACTCATAAAGTCTAAGTTGCTAAATTAAGTTACGTTGGACATTCATTGGTGCAGCTTTCAAATCACACACAAAGTGAAGCAATGCACAATGTGTCAGCACACCAACTCCTCCCTCCCAGCTTGAACTGCCTCAGTCACATGATATATGTGCAGCAAACTAGCATATACTACCAAAATATTGCAAAACTTTTGACTCTCCCTAATGAAATAAAATGAATAGATGTGATTTTTATCAGCAAAAGTGACTTGTATATTTTAACTTTATTTTATCACATAAGATATTTCATAAAAAAAATTCTTTGCCCTTGAGCAGTTGACAAAATATCTCACTAATATTTCAGACATTGACAAATCCTGTTATTATGCTGTGCTAAAATTATAAATTATAATAAAATCATGCTATGCTAAAAATTGTGCAATTTCATTTTACTATCTTGGTAACAAACTCCTGTCTAAATTATTAGTATTAGATCAGAATACTTAAAACTATATAACTGTGTGCAAACAAATTCTTAAATAAGAATAGTAACTTAAAACTATGATAGTGTATAAGTTATTTGTGTAAAATTTCTTCATTAAATAACTCCTAAGTTGTTGATATGCCTTTAAACAAATCAAACAAACTATAATTTCCTTCCAATAGAGCTGCATATATTATGTTTTATGTATATGTCATTGTTCAGTGTTTGGTAGGGTGTGTTGATGTTGTCACTTGATCCCAATATATATAAGCTGTCAAACTCCCTTTTTTTTTTTTTTTTTTATAACTTCCCATTTTTATTCAGATGTTTCTTCATTGATTGTTCTTAATGAGGTTTCTGTTATGATACTTCATTAGAAAGAGAGGAAAAGTTCCCTCATGATCGTTAGCATGGTAGCCTAAATAGTTTTAAGAAAAAACACTAAGTCCTAAGTCACTCAAATACATTTCTTTTCTTCTATGTCTCAACTCCAACAGAAATTCTTCTTATTGGTATTACATTTTAGATATATGGGCACTTTGGGTAGTGTAATGGTTAACAAGCTAGACTAGCAAACCTTCACAAGTGAGTTTGATTCTCATTAGGTGCCCCATTCAAGCAAAAAGCTTAGTAAACTACTACATTTCATATATGTTTTGATGTTGTCCCTTGATCCCTATATTTTTTTCAGACAGGTTGAAAGAAAGCTGATAAACTCATGTTTTTTTAATTACAATTCCCATTTATTCAGATGTTTCTTCATTATTCAAGTTAACCTTTCTTAATAGGGTTTCTATTTTGATACCATCAGGTATCTTAAAGAAAGAAGAAAAGTTTTCGAGCCATTTTTCATATGGTAGCCCAAATGGACAAAGAAAGAGTTAAAACCTTGAGTTACTCAAATCCGTCTGTTTTCTTCTATATCTTAACTCCAATTCCTGAAATCTAATTGAAAACTCAGCTTTCTGTCTTTGCTCATGTATTCATATTAACCAATAATAATCATTAAATCTTTTTGGTTTTCATCTTGGCTGAGGTGATACCTGCTACAATCTTCAAAACAGTTCAATAGTTAAAGCAGGTGTTGAATTGAGTCAGCTGTACCAAGTGTTTTCACTCACTATTTTACACACACTGAATATACAAGAAAATAACATGCATTTAAATTGAAATATTTTTTCTATACCCTAGATTCAGACCCTTGAGGATGAACTGGCTGATAAGGAAAACCAATTGAAAACTGCTCACTCACGTCTGACCACAATCACAGCGGACTCCACAGACAGTGCCTTATCATCTATGGAGGAATCCCTCTCTGAAAAAGAACGATTAATTGACCGGTAAGCAGAATTTTGCTGCTCTAAAAACTCCTAAATATTTCCAGGTCCACTCTGACCCAGTGATGGTACCTGTTAGGGTACCATCTGTTGGTTGAATAGATCTGTTTAAGATAAGGTTTAAAATGATTTTGAATTATGTTTAATAAATTGGCTCTTGAAATGTTTCGCTCTGTTGGCTTGGGCTGTAGAAAACTCCAACTGCACCTCTGCAGAGGAGTAACCCCCCTCTCCCAATGAGGCTACCTGTTGGCCATGGGTGGTGACCCATGATGCTTAAGGACAAGATCTTGTTTGTTGAGCAGTGCTTGGCCCGCCAACCAAGTGGTCAAGTTACTTGCAACACACCACTTTGGCCCTTACTGGGCTAAACAGGCAGTTGGATAGGCCTGATCCATATTAATTGGCTGGTCATGTCAAGCCCTTGCACCTATGTTTTATCCAGACTTTACTTTTCAATCTGCAATTGCAGCAAATTCCCAATCCAGTCGACTAGGAGCTGGGACTGTTAGATACACCGACTGCATCTCTGCAAAGGGATAAGACTCCCCCAATGAGTGTCCTGATTATGAAACTAAGCAATCTGATGGTGAGGCTTCAGTAATCCTGGAGTTTTGGGGAATGTGGAGTACCCCTTCATAGTCATCACTCCCGGGCCCACTCTGGCCCAGAGTGGTAACATCTGATAGGGTACAATCTATGGGTCAAATAGAACTATTTGACATTTAAACTGTGTACTTATGTTAAACTGAATTGTTTGAAGTAGAACTCTTCAGTACTTGAAAACATTAAACTGTGCTAACAAATGATTAATACTCAGTAAATTTATTTATATTAGATAGAAATAAGTGAAAGCATAACTGTGTGAGAAAAAATGAGCTCTGGCTTGTTTTAAAATGTGATCTACAAAATGCGTTTAGAAATCATATATTTAATATATACATATAAAAAGGATTTGGGATTGAATAAACTTCAATAGTTGAGATTCCATAAAACCAAACCAAACTTTACATTGCAACTAAGTGTTTATCTATTTAAAATGATTGTGTAAAATTGGAGACCATAATTGTCTAACTGGAGGTGCCCGTGGTGTAATGGTTATCGTCGTAGGAATTGGACACGACTATACGAGTTCAAATCCTGGATGAGACTGATTGCATTTCACATAGCACTAATACCATTGGGAAAGGTATGAATCCAATTATTCTCCCTCCAGCTATAGGTAAATAGTAGGACAGATTAGCTTCTTCAGCCTTGGTGAGGCAACTAGTCTAGGAGAAGGAAAACTCTGAATTCAAACCTGTTAAACTCCGCTTAAAAAAATTGACCTTGTGTCATATCCTGCCCGAGCGGAGGGGTTGGTAAATATGATATGATAATTGTCTAATTTTTGCACAAAATGACCCAACAAGTGTTGACATGCTGTAAAACTAACAAGTCTAAAAAAACGATTAAATAACTAATTAAGAACATAACATATAATGAAGTAACAAAATAATTGGTGATGTCCCTGTAATCAGTTGATCATTTCATATCTTTTTTATTGCTTCTAACAGCATTAATTTAAGGTTTAATTCAATTGATGCTACACAGTCGCACATTATTTAATGCATAGCTATACATTTCAGTTGCCTACTTGGCTGGAGCTGTAGAATACACTGACTGCACCTCTGCAGAGGAGTAAGACACCCTCCACCCTCCCAATAAGTGTTCTGGGTATGACACTAAAAAATCTGATGGTGAGGTTTCAGTGATGCTGGAGCTTTGGGGAATGCAGAGTACCTCTTCATTGCCATCGCTCCCAGGTACATTCTAGCCCAGAATGGTAGCATCTGGTAGGGCCCTATGGGTCAAATAGAACTAAACTGTGTACTTATGGTAAACTGAATTACTTGAAATAGAACTGTTTTGACATTTAACTGTGTGGGGGAAAAACTATATACTAAACTGAATTGTTTGAATTAGAACTGTTTGACTAAACTGAATAGCTTGAAATAGAATGTTTTTGACAATTAATCTGTGTACTCATGCTAAACTGAATTGTTTGAAATAGAACTGATTATTTGTATAAAAATGGATTTGGCATTAAATAACCTATAAAGGTTGATATGCTAAAAAAAAAAACACCAACCAACATATACATTTCAGTAAAACCAAACATGTGCTACAGAAAAGCTGTTTGCTTAGATTGTCAGGCATTAATATCAATATTACTTAGAGAATAGGGTTATGATATGTATAATGCAAATTAAATAATGATTTACTATAGAAATGCACTGCAAATGTGAAAGAAAGGAATTGTCAATGGTCAGGAATTAATCTAAGCATTACTGATAGGATTATTAAATGTATTATGTAAATGTATTGCTAATGATTTTTACTGCAGAAATGCATTGAAAAATCTGCAAGAAAGCGATTGTCAATAGTCAGGAATTAATCTAAGCATTACTGATTGGGTTATTAAATGTATAGTGTAAATGTATTGCTAATGATTTTGCTATAGAAATGCATTGAAAATCTGAAAGATAGTCATTGTAAAGGTTAAGAAGTTAATGTAATCATTAGTGAAGAGAATAGATCTATTATATTAACAGCATTAATTTAAGTTTTAATTGAACTGATGTTATTCTGTAGGATATTATTCAATGGACAACTATACATTTTCAAAAACTAAACATGTACTGCCGAAAAGATTAGAAAAAGAGAACTGTTAGTTCAACATTAAGAAATATATAATATGGTTTGACTTAGTGAATATGATGAGTGAGAGAAATTTTAGATATCCTATGTAGAAACACTGTCTAGTTCATTTGCGAACTGTAGCTTTGTATATCAAAATGGTGCAGTGGACACACATGGCTGGTTGATTTGTTCATTGGATGACAACTAACAATATGGCATCACTCACTGTTATGATTGAGTGAACAATAATTTGCATACACTACCATTTATATTATCCATCTTGGGGACTGATGCATAAGCATGTTTAACTTGTAGATTTGGCAGCTCGGCTCAAGTTTTATTTTTGTTTTGAACTTATATGACTTAATTACAATGACCAAAAGAATTATGGTCATATTGAAAGCACCAACTCCAGTCAGAAGTTAAGCAGCAATAAGCTTATTCCACATTTAGATGGTTTGGTTTCTTTGTTTAATGGCATATCAACCTTTGTAGGTTATTTAATGCCAAAGCCATTCTTCTAGAAGAACAGTAGTGGTACTATTTAACCCATAGCTGGGAGGATAAGGGGGTTCATACCTTTCCCAAGGGCATTTGCCCGAAAGTGAACATAACAGCGCGACTGGAATTCAAACTCGTTTACTATGATTCCGCAGTCCATCTCTTTAACCATTACACCACGAGGACACCCCCCACATTTAGATGGGCAAGCGCTAGGGAACAGTAGGCACAGTTAGCAACTTGGGGCCCTGAGCAGTGCTGTATTTATATATAAATTAGTATGGGCTGATAAAATTAAAAAAAGATAACAGAGATTTATTTTCAGACTTAATGGGTCTTCTTTCAACTAATTGGAAATGATTTAGAGTATTTGGGCCTCTCTAGTTGGAGTGGATCTTTTAAATTTGATTTTTTTTATAGACCCTGGTGGGGATGCAAACATATGTACTGAAGGGGTTTGAAATTCTATTTAATCAGGGGCCTCTAAATACCCAAAACCAGCCCTGACCATGAGAATATGAAGTGTAAGAAATACGCTTGTTTGATTTTTAAAAAAGACACTGGGTGATATCATCAATTATGTCTTTTAGCTGGGTGGTTTCATTGGGGGTTTTTAGGTCTTTCAACATAATACCCACTTCACCAGCTAGACCCCACTTGGGATGATCAACCCCTGTTTACCACCCCAAAATTTGATACATTTGCCAATGTAGACTGGTTTCCACACATTTAATTGGCTTGCACTTTAGCTAACCACTTTGCCAGAAAGTCATTTTAACCAGGTCTGCGTAGGGATGACACTTTTCCTCTCACCATCTCCAGCAAGATTTGAATCTAGCAGTGAGTTTCTTGTTCATTTTTAAAAAATTTCATTAAATATTTACAATTATTGAGCCTTCGTGTAACTGATGATTATTTTGGACATTGTCAATAGACAGTTTTCCACTGATCCTTTTGCTGATATCTTTACTATTTCACCAATATTAGTCTCAAAAGCTTGCCAAGCATTTTTGTTAGTGGTTGTTGGCCATTTCATCTTCCTGAATGCAGTGCGGGTTTCCATAACCTCTGTTTGGAAGTGCTGGGCTTCCCAGCCCTGCACCTCTCACTAGGAGAAACTCCTGCGCGCTGTGTCTAGGTTTTTTCAACCTGATACTTTATTCTAGTTTGATGGATCTTTAAACTGCACATATTATTACATATTTTTCCACAAGTGCATATTAATTTCAATAATTGATTGTTCAAGGCTGTGTTCATTACCATCTTATTCTTGTTAGAGATCTCATGCTTCCCACTCTCTCAGGATCCTTTGGGGGTATGTAACTTTAGTGGATTCTGTTGCATTGATTTTTCACAAGCTGAGTTGCTAGCCCATACTTATGTTTTTTGTGGTCTCTCCTCACCGTCAACTGTCTTTCCAATTTGTCAACCAGACTTTCTGAGTTGTCAATTGATCTATTTCTGTGTATCACTGATTGTGCAGAAGAACTAGTGTAAGAAATACACTTGTTTGATTAAAAAAGGCAGCGGTTGACATCTTCAGTTATGTCTTTTAGCTGGGTCATTGGGGACGGTCAGGTCTTTCAACGTAATAATGGAAAATTTCTTTTGCTACAGGAGCCAAAAGTCTTTGACTTGAAGCAAATGCAGAAGTATCATTCTACAATTGATTGATTGACTGCATTTTTCTCTGTACCAAATAATGGTTTTGTACAAACTTCACTTAAGTCAATAAAAATGCAAGAATCTACTTGGTTATAATCATCCTCTTGCGCTGATACCACAAAGTTCCCCGACTCTCGCTTACCATTTTTCCCTATCACACATCATTCCGGGTAGGCACTTCAAACTACATCCACTGTCCACACAGAGCTGGTATAAGTAAGTCTTTGTTGGTTGGCCAGGTCTATAGAAAGACCTTAAAGTAAAGTTCATCCTTACTTCTTGAGCAGTACCTCACATGTCCCTTTTGTCTTACTTAGATGGTCTGTGAAATGGGAGGTAAGTAGCCATACAGTTGTGGGGTGTTCCTTCCAGAATTTTTCAAAACAGTATGTAGCATTCTTCTTTCATTCTCATCTAGCTTTTTCTCCATATGTTTCATTAGCTTCTTTATGGTGCATCCATATCATAGTATTGACAAGGCCACAGCTTGGAAGAAATCCCATTTTATTTTTTTTGTTTTTTTTTTCTGATAACAACATGTATCATTAAAATTTTCCAGTCTATGTCATTCTAAAATCAGCTGACACCCATCCAAAATGTTTATCTTAATATTTCACACATAGCCAGCCTCAAAATAAACCCATCAACTTTATTTTGACATCAAGAGTGACATATGCACACTTTTGACCTTTTCAAACTCAAAGTTTTCATCTACCTCAGAATTTATCACTAAGGATTGTAATTAATTATTTTATTTTAATTATATTACGTGAGTACAAAGTTAATTTTCTTCTAAATCAAATATACCAAAACTTTCATCTAATGAAATATGATGCAATCAAAATGGAAATTAAATATTACAGTATCATCCATTATCAAAATCACCCCCCAAATTTTTTGTAAATAGCCAATTTTCTTCTAAATCAAAGATACTAGTATTTTATTATGTCCCATAGAACATTATACAATAATGGATATTATCACATATTCGCCTATCACCTATAAATAAGTTCACTCTTTAACAACTTTTTCGTAAAAAGTATTCTTCTAAACCAAAGATACTGGGATTTTTTATTATTTCTCATGGAATATTATATGACCAAAATTGATATTATCAGGTCTTATTTACCAAATTCTTCAGTATTGAAACTCTTGCCACCAAAAATATATGAATATTATCATCATATCATGCTGCTAGCACAGATTTCCCTAACTCTCTTTTGCCATTTGTCCCTATCATCCATCGCTTCTGGCAAGTCCTCTAGACTACATACTGTGTTCGTACCGAGCTGCTGTAGATAGGTTCTAGTTTGTCGTCTAATACTTGCATGTCCATGTGAAGGAGGTCCTTAGGAGAACATAACTTATGAGTTCATTCTTACTTCTCCAGCAGTGTCTTGTCTGTTTTATTCGGATGGTTTTAGAGATAGGAGGTAGGTGGCCATACAGCTGCTGCTTTGTGGGATGTTGCTTCCAGGATTTGATCAATATGACTCATAGTATTCTTGTGCAATTCCCGTCTTATTTGCATAAAGTTCTACTACAGATGATAAAATCCTGTTGTCTTTGGTTCAGTAGAAAATTAACATTTTATAAAGAAAAAAAAATTGGTTATAGTGTATTTATTTATGGGCAGTATTGTATATTTTAATACTATTTTTTGATAAAAAGAAAAAAGGGTGTTATAGTTTTGGGAAGAGGATCTTAAAGTAAAACATCACTTCTTAAAGTGGTCCATATAGACCCCCCTGAGAGTGAATAAAATTTTGGCAGAGTGAATAAAAGCATTGGGGTTTCCAGCGGGTGAATTTATTGGTTTTCTCTAAAAAATAATGACTTCTTTCTCTATATAAACCACATTAAGAATTTACAAGAAGACCTTAAAGCTTAATTGAAGGATCTTCTCGACATTAAAATTACTGAATCAATTATTTTTTCATTTCATGTTAAAGTTAAGAGTGCAAATTTAGATACCTTTCTTAAAGAATTCATTGAAATGATTTTCAATCTTGAAGCAAAGTCTATGCGCATATTTAAAGGAATTGGATTTTACTGAAACAATGAAAAATATCCCCAGCTTTGCACAGCTGTTGAGCCCATTCTACTAACTTTCCAAATTTGTATATCGTGGAATTTGGGTTTAGCCATGTTGATTATTTACTTAGCAAACAGGGAAGCACTTTGAACAAAGAACATGATAATTTGCAACTCAAATCCACAACCTAATATTCTTGATCTCCTCAATGCCCGCCAAAACCCATTCTTCTCATTAAAAATAATTCAAAATTTAAAAGTGCATTTGTATTTATACTTTACTGATTATTTTCTCATGTCATCATCATCATGTCGTGCCACTAGCATGGATATCCCTGACCCTCTCTCGCCACCTCTCCCTATCGTTCATCACTTCTGGCAGATCCTCAGGGCTACACCCCATATCCTCACAGAACTGCTGTATGTAGGTGCGAGCTGGTCACCCTGACTTTGCTCAGCTATGTGAAGGGGTCCATAGGAGTACATAACTCATGAGCTTGTCCCAACTTCTCCAGCAGTGTCCTGCATGTCAGGTTCATCTAACTTTGATAGTTTTCGTGGTAGGTGGCCGTATATATGGTTTTCTCATGTAAATTGTATTAAATACTGGTGAATTAGTTATATTTTTTTAATTTGATATTCAGTTGGTTTACGGAAATTAAATTTAGTTCTAAGGGGTGCATCAAGTAAAAACTTTGAGAACTTCTGGTGTTATATATATATATATATATATATATATATATATATATATATATATATATATATATATATATGGAATCCATCTTTTAAAAAATAACAATAATATCCAGAAATACATGTTAACTACAATAAAAGTTGTGCGTATTTGGCTAATTAATTATCTCATTTATGGGACATTTATAATTGTTACCAATTTATAGTTGGGATCTCATCAGTGCTTGATGAATAGGATGGAACTTTTTAGATATAGTAGATATTTGTATTAATTTAAAATGGTTTATACAGTATTTTAGAATTTCCCATACCCACTCGACTAATTGTGAAAGGAAAGTTTAAAATGGTCCCCTTGATTAATTCTTCTGGTACAAAAAGAAAAATTTGAAGTTTCTTAGCTAATTAATTTGTCTTTTTTTTTTCTTTTCCTTCTTATTTTAGATTGCGGGACCAGCGTGAACGTTTAGAACGTGAACTTACTGAAGAGAATACCATCCTTCGAGAGCAGAACCAGATTTACACCAAGCAGATTGACAGCCTCAACTTAGAAATATCAGATAAACAGGTCAGTATTTATAACATCTGGAATTATTATCATACAACTGAGTATTAACAGAAAAGCAAGGGCCTGATAGTCATGAGTTCCCTGCTTCAGTCATCAAATTTAAAAAAAAAAAAAAAATTGTATTCATGAATACTTAGCTAAAAAATGTGACGTTGGTGGTCAAAGTCCTGTTATGTGAGGGTATGATGAATTACACATAACAAATTTGTAATGGAATGTTGAGTATATACTTTAGCAGAAAAGCTTTCTGGGTACTGTGATAAAAGGGTTAAAACTGAAAGGGATTATGTATAAAACAAGCAAACAACAAAATAAAAATAGGAGATTGAGTTGGAACAGATGTTGTCTTTTTATGTATTATTTTTGGTAATGAGCAATAATTTATGAAAATTGTTGTATGAGTATTAGTTTTTGTATGCGTATAGTGTATATAAATGTTTTAGTATTCTTTTAAATGCTTATTTGCATATCAGTTCTAAATTCCTAAGAGGATAAAATTTGGTTATCATTGTAAAATTTTAGGACTGATATTTTTGGTTTGGGGTGAAGAATCTAACATCTGTCTTCTTTAATTTCTGAACTGCTACTGATCAGCACAGAGGATTCTGATATATTCAGACCCACCTTTTGTGGCAAAACAGGGAAATGCTTTTCCTGGAAACTAAGTCTTTTTTTATTTTAAGGTTTAAGGACAGGGAACCTCATGCAGTTTAATTGTTAGTAAGCTAGACTGCCAAGCCATGAGTAGTGAGTTAGTTTCACTGGTTGTCCCATATATCCAGTTGCCCAGTCAGCTGGGGCTGTAGAATACACTGACTGCTTCTCTGCAGAGGAGTAAGACCCCCCCCCAACGAAGGTCCTGCATATGACGCTAAACCACTTGATAGTGAGGTTCCAGTAATGCTGCACTTCTGCTGAGGGGTAAGACCCCCCCAATGAGTGTCCTGGATATGACACTAAACAATCTGATGGTGAGGTTCCAGTAATGCTGGGGCTTTGGGGAATGCAGAGCACCCCTTCATTGCCATTGCTCCCAGGTCCACTCTGGCCTGGCATGGTAGCACCTGATAGGACCCTATCTATGGGTTATATAGAACTAATGGCATACTTATGCTAAACTGAATTGTTTGATTAAACTGAATAGCTTGAAATAGAAATGTTTTTGACAAACCGTACTTACATTTAAACTGTGTGCTTATACTAAACTGAATTCTTTGAAATAGAACTGATTATTTACATAAAAATGGATTTGCCGTTAAATAACCTACAAAGGTTAATATGCCATAAAAACCAGCCAACCATATATCCAGCCTTGTGCTCAATTCATAAGAACTTTGGATTTATGTGTATGTCGTAGCTGGCAATTCCCCACCCGAGTGCTCAACCCCTGGGAGGGGAGCGTATATATTGTCATCCACAGACAGATTGTTTTATTGTATCACAACTCTTCAGTGTGACTAGTGAAATGAATGAACAAATCATTGTAAAAAATTTTTTTTTTCTTTGAGAAAAGGGCTCCAATACTGGACATTGGAACCGGGTAAATCCTAAAATTCTTTTCTCACCTTCTTATGCTGCCAGTCTCTAGACTATAAATTTCAGAGATTTAAAAAAAAAAAATTTAAAAAAAAAAAAAAAGTCTTCAGATAAAACATGCAAGTAGAATGGACAAAGAAGAACTAATTTATACTCAATATTCCTCACATGCTGCACAGACTGTGTGCGTGAATATGTGTGTTTACTATATATATTTTCACACATACACACACAACTTGATAAACCCACAGCCTAATAATGATAAAAGCATTTATTTTATACAATAAACATTTATTTTTAACGCTATCTCCTCCTTGTTAATGCACTTAATACAATGGGGAAGATTAATCATATATACCCTATATATTCAAGTAATGAACAACTTTTTTTTTTTATCCACAAAAAAAGGTGTTTTTATCCTATTGAGTGTAATGAATTATGGTAAGACTTAAGTGTTCAAAGTCATACATTGTATAATGACTGAGTTCTTGTTTTTGAGGTGAAAAATTTGTTTTAAAATGTCGTTCTTTACACAGTATATACAGTGAATATTTCAGGTAAAAATTCAGCTAATAATGTCAGACTACGGACTTATTGATCAACCTTTTATACTTTTATGATTTACTTTTTTTCTACCGTCTTTTACAGACTCAATTGTGTGAATTACGAGAAGAAGCTTCAGAGCTTCATTCCCAGAAACTCATGTCTGATTCCATGATTAACCAACTCAAAATGGAAATGACTGATAATTCCAAAGAATCAGAAATTGAGAAACTCAAAGAAGAACTGGAAAAGGTTTGTTTGTTATAAGTCTTGTCTTACAATTATGAAAATCCTTAATGACTTTCTATCTCGTTTCCACATTTGTTATATCCATTATATTAACTCTTTTGCAAGTAGAGCAACATTTTTGTTTTTACAATAGCTCAATGTAAAGCATTTTTCTATTGGCTGCTCATTGACCGATTCAATGTTAATGTATAGAAACATCACTAGGAGGTCCCTCTGTGACATAGGATTGTGTAAAGATTGTTTTACAAAATATGATTAAAAGCAAGGACTTTATTGTTTTCATACTATTGTACGATGAAACTGTTATATACCCTACCTATGAACATTAATGGGTATGTCGGATTGTGATGGGGTGGGTAGAATATGCTGACTAAGTAGTCACCACTAGCGGCGGTTACCTTCTTTGCGCCACTGACAGGTATTGTATTTTGTTAATGTTATAAAGATTTCCATTTCATTTCCAACTTCTGTTTTGGTTATTTCTCATTCAGTAACCTTTTGTTTGATCACAACAGACACACATTGCTGATCAAATTATTTTGTTTATATATATATATATATATATATATAAAATTGACTTGTTTGAACATACCCCTCTATTAGGCAAATTTTCTGAAAATAATTCACCCACTCTACAAAGATTTTTAAAAACAGTGTGCTTTTACAATAGACTGACCACATTCTCAGCAGAAAAGTAAGAACCTCACCTAAAAAAGGGGTATCTTGGGTGTGACAAACTGCATCTAATGGCTAGTGTGACGGCAAATTTAACTAAAATCCCTAAACGGGACTTTATTTTCGCACGTGTGAAGACGGGGCAGGTTGGCACTTGATCCCCTACAGAAATAAGTCCTGTTCAGAGTTCTTTTCTCAGGCAGATAAGAACTGGCATATTACGTGAGGGAATAATGTAAGGCCAGCCTGACCGCCGCTGGCAAGGGGTTCCAAATTTCACACTATCACACACCCACCAGGTCGCTTTCTTCTTTCCCCGAGATAATGGAAGAAAGTGAGCCTATAGGTCTTAATTGTAATAATATTAATATTGCTACCGTCGGCAACTCCGGTTTCCCGTGTGATACTTTATCAATTAAGAGGACAGTTCTAAGCAAGATAATATAAGGCTAATAGAAGCTGAAAGGAAAGCATGGAATAATAACATAGACCACATGGTAAAATTAAAATACACAAGTTCTTTACTACGGTTATATACATATATATGTTCAAAGTGTCAAAAATATATAATAGGATAGTCCATGAATATAAATGTCTTTTCCTGGCTTTTATCCTTTTTCAAATTGAGAGAGAGTGGTAAACAATATTTGGGTGTAAAGGGAAAATGTCCCAAAGTTACTTATCTTATTTTTTTGACGGGGTTCCGCTGGAGAATTTCTCTTCTTTCACGGGCTAATAGACTTTGTATTGCTTTTAATGCTGGCTTGAGAGACTCAGGTCTCTCATGTCTCAGTCTTTTTGTCTTTTGCCCGGAGTGAAATGGCTATCGTCCGTCTGCCACGAGACTTGTCCAAAAACTTCCTTTTTTTTTGTCTTTCTTCCGTTGAGGGGAAGGGGACCCCACTTCCGTTTGAGGCTCCCGCCAATCATTTGGCTTCATTTTTCTCCTTCCCCTTCCGATGTCCGGCGACCCAAGGTCACTTAAGTGCAAACATCTGTGTGACCCACAATCATTTCTAACGGTCACTTTTTGACTGCTAGATAATGTTAGTTCAACGGGGGGGGTATCATTCCCACCTCCTCGTCTCTGTGAGCCATCACGTGACACTAGTGTGACACTGCATAAATAATTATCCAAGGACGAGAGTTCATTTTATGCGCATGTGACGTCGAGGGCAGTCTGGCACTTGACCCTCCGCAGAATAAGTTCTAGTCAAGACTCCTATTTCGGGCATATGGTAAACTGGCAAATAATGTGGGGGTTAATTTAGGGCCAGACTGATCTCCAACGCTGGTAAGGGAGTATCCAATTCACTTTCACATACCCCACCAAGTCCTTCATTTTCCTACCCCCTTAGATAGCAGAAAAAAACGGACTTCGAGGTTAGAAAATATTAACTGTAGTCAAATTCCCCAAATTCCCTTGTAATGTTTTAGGGTGGCAATAAGACGCTTAGCGGGAATTAATGAAAGCAATACGAAACTGAAACAAATATGTGCAACAGAATACGAATTGATAAAGGAAATAACACAAAAAGATTTCAACACAAACGTGCATTTAAAATATAACAAAGTTTTAATAGGCGATGACCAAACTACTAATGATAAGATTCAAGAAACTGTTCCTTTTTCTTTTCCTTTTTAAATACCGGCAATATTAAGCCAACAGGAAGTATCAAACACAAATGTCTCTCAACAGTCCTTTTCCTCCTTTCTCCTTTTTTCTTTCTTTCTTTTTTTTCCTTTACTTGAGAAAACGTCTAAGTCGCCGGACTGAGGCATGTAACAAAGTTCATTCACTAATTTGCTAATGATGAAACAGAATTCTTTCAGTTTCTCTCTTTTTTTTTTTTTGAATACATATAATTTCCCAATATGTAGGAAGGGTAGAAGGAAAACAGTTTAAGTTGTACTTATCTTTGACAAGGCTTAATGTTCAGGTTCCTTTCTGTCTTTTTATGGGCAAGGGACCTCCCAGAGTTTGGCTGAATTTTAGCACGTCTTTCTAATGCTGACTTCTGTCCAGAACTAAAGATTCTTTTTATGGGAGACTTTCCCCAGAGTTAGCTGTAAGTCAGCATATCTTTCTACGCCGACTTCTGTCCTCAAATTGAAGATTCTTTTCCAAATTTCTCTAACGAAAAAAATGGCATTTTGGTGCTAAGGGTCTATGGGCTAATCATTTGACTTTCTCCTTCTCCCACTATTTCCTCTGGTCATGATACTCGAGTGACCTGGATTCCTTTCTTTGTCCAGCAGATTACAAGTCAAGGAGTGTGGGTAGCTTTGACCTTCATTCTCCTACCATTTTAGCAGTCAGTTTTAGTGCCTGTTGATTCAAACACAGAGGGGTAGGGGAATTGACCTCCCCTTCCCTCTCTTGGTAGCATACCACATCACACTAGGCTCCAAATCTGGGGATTATAGACTACCCCTTCATTGCAATTACTCTCATGTCTACTAGATCTGTTTGCAAATTATGACTATTAGATGGAAATAATAGATACCATATAACTGTAAATAATAGTTAATTGAAGCTGTTATTGTTTACTTAGGATTATTATTATTATTACTTACTTGAAACCATATAACTATGTGCAAACAAATGAGTGTTATTAAATAGAAATAATTACTTGAAACCATTTAATTATTTGTATTAGATAGGAATACTTGATATCATATAACAATGTGCAAAAAAATTCAACAACTGCACAAAAATATATGTATAATGAGCATAAATCCCTAACCTTTTGACATAAAATAACCCTAGGTTGATGTGTCATTAAAATCAATCAATCAGAATCCATAGGGACTATATACTCTTATTAAAAATGAGTCTTTCAGAATAAAATCTGAAGTCAGTTGTCTGGATGAATAAGTGTGGAATGTTTTTCATACAATCTTGTCATTCAACTAATCTCCCTCCACATTGTGATGGTTACTGGTGTTGGTCAAAACTGCAGTGGCCACAGGTCAGTTCCAATGAAGGAAAAGTAATACATGAAGTCAAAAAGTCAGTTTATGAGAATAAAAGTTACATGGCTGTCTTTATGGGTGAATGTTCTTACTGTGACTGAAATGAACAATGAAATGTTAATTTTCTTCAAATAGTTCTCTTGGCATTCAACACACTCCAGTGAGTTTCTTATTGGTCAAGGCACCTCTGAAACTACTTTCTCCTATGGAGTGAAGCTGTGCCATTGTATTTCTTTTAATGTTCTCCACATCCTCAAATCTTCCTCTTGAGATGAATTTTCTGCTTAGAAAACTAAAACACACACACACATACACACGGTGAGTATGGAGGATGTTGCACTTGCGCAATCTTGTGTTCAACAAAACCTGCTGATAAATCAGTGCTAATTCTTGATATTTTTTATGTAGACAAAGTTTAAATAAGTTGCTCAGCTAATCACACATTTCCATTTAAATTAAAAAAAATAAATTTTCACTGTTGATACTTTTTGATCACACCTTTATATATATATATACACACACATACAATGGTCATGTAAAAATAATTTTATTCAATATATGAGGTTTTCAGTTACAGGTACTACACATCAATCTTATGCAAAAGTATTCAGGAGTGACATCTTGATCCTAGCCAGGATGCACAGAAAATACACTCTGATCCTAGCAGAAGTTTAAAGCAGACATTGAACTAACAAAAATACTGCTGTTTAGGATAGAGATAGATTTTGAATTTGTATCAAAGCAAATATATATTTATAATTTAAAAAAAAATGTACTTGTATTTTGTAATAAAATATTCTATTTTCTTGTATTTTCAGTTAAAAGAAGAACTCTCAGAGGTGAATAGTGCTGCTGATTCTGCAAATACCAAAAATTTGCAGGATATTGATTTTTACAAGGAAGAAACAGAAAAGGCCCAGACAGAAATTGAAAGTTTACAACAAAAGTTGAAAGACTTTGAAAGTGAGAAAGACACGAAAGATGCCACTATTAAAGACCTTCAAGAGTAAGTACATTGTAAAAACATTTTCTTTCATCCATTGCCAAAAAAAATGGACGTGGTGGGGTGCAAACAAGTAATTTGCAAGCCCAACTTGATCAGGACTTCTTACTGAGGGTGAGAAATCATCCTATGAGTTGTACTCTCTATAAATGACAGTGAGTACAACAACAACTACATGAGTAGAGGTTTCTTTGTTTAATGACATTAACCTTTGTGGGTTATTTAATGCCAAAGCCATCCTTGTAGAAGAACAGCAATGATGCTATTTAACCCATAGCTGGAAGGATAAGAGGGTTCATGCCTTTCCCAAGGGTATTAGTCAACAAGTAAACATAATCGCGTGACTGGAATTTGAACTTGCTTACCTCAAAGTAGGTACCTCATTTTAGCCATTACACCATGGTGGACCCCCCACCATTCACATCTTAGTCAGTTTCATCATCCCCTCATACATATGTCCACTTTACACGAAAATGCATGAATCCATATCTTCTCCCTCCCAACAATCGGTAAATAGGACAGACTAGTTTTTTTCTAAGCAGCAGTTGTCGATACTGCTATATGGATGCACTACATGGACACTAACTAAATGTATGGAGAAAAAGCTTGATGGCAGTTACACAAGAATGCTGCAAGCAATATTGAACAAGTCCGGAAGGCAGCACCCTACAAAGCAGCAGCTGTACGGCCACCTACCACCCATCACAAAAACTATCCAAGTTAGACAAACCAGACATGAGGGACACTGCTGGAAAAGTAAGGATGAACTCATAAGCAATGTAATCCTGTGGACTCCTTCACATGGACGAGCAAAGGTTGGATTACCAGCTAGAACCTATATACAACAGCTCTGTGCTGATACAGGATATGGCCTTGAGGACTTGCTGGGAACGATGGACGATAGAGACAGGTGGCGAGAGAGGGTCAGGGAGATCTGTGCTGGCAGCGTGACATGATGATGGATTCTTTACCCTTGGTTTGGTAACCAGTCTAGGAGAAGGAAATTCTGAATTCAAATAAGCTTTACCTTGCTGAAAAGCAGTTCTGTAAATACATACAAGCACACAAAGATACTACATGAATGTTTAGAGAATCTAACTATGAAAAAAAAAAAACAAACTATTTTACTCTAACACTAAGTTTATACCATATTCTTTGAAGTAGTTTCTTGTCTCTTGAAATAGAGAAAAAAAATCTTTATTGCCTGATGATCATGAAAACGTGAAATGGACAGTTGTAATTGAAACATTTAATGGTAACTTCTTTTAAACTTTCAATGCATTGGATTTCTGGTAACTGTCTTTGTGTTTATTAATATTTTGTTTATAATCGCAAACAAAATAAGTTCTGGATCTTCATATTTTTTTTTCAATATTAACTGTGCTGTTTATTTCTGCATTTACCACAGTTGTTTTAAATTAAGAGCTTAATCTCTGTAGTGAATTAAATAAGAGGCTATAGTGGTTCCATTTGTCAGTAAATGTTGGCAGTGCTTCTGTGCATTGCCATGTTAAGTGTATGGGTTTCAAGATTAATAGAGTTTATAACACCATATTTCAATGTCTTTTTCGGCCTTATGACATTTTTATAAATATTTTTCTAGCCAAGTGAAA
Source organism: Sepioteuthis lessoniana (assembly GCA_963585895.1). NCBI lineage: Eukaryota > Metazoa > Mollusca > Cephalopoda > Myopsida > Loliginidae > Sepioteuthis > Sepioteuthis lessoniana. Next base: position 90,055,699 of record OY757926.1, on the reverse strand, counting down.
GAGTACCGACAAAAAATGGGGACGTTGAAACGAAACCAACAAACAGAGAAAAAGAAAAATGCACAGATGCTTGAAGAAGCCAGAAAACGAGAAGTGCTTATGGACGGAGATGCATCACAATTGAAGGTGAGCGGCATTTTTTTTTGCACCTATTGGAAATTCTGTGGGTGTTGACAGTTAAGATTATCTATTCTCTCTTACCTCTGTTTTTTTCTCTCACTCTTTGCCAGCTGTATCTTCTCATTCTGTTCCTTATCTTTTCCAATCTTCATTGCTTAAACATGTTTTTTTTATCTAAATGTTATATAAACGTATTAATTTCATATGCTGAAAAAGAATGATAAAATATTTTCTACTGATTCCTCTTTCGTAAAATCAGTTTTTGATTTGTTTTCTTTACTTAATGGCATATCAACCTTCCCTTTGTGAGTTATTTAATGACAGTCATCCTTGTAAAAGAACATTAGTCATGCTATTTAACTCATGGTTAAGGAATAAGGGCTTTTATGCCTTTCCCAAGGGTATTAGTCCAAAAGTGAACATTATAGCATGACAAGTTCAAATTTGCTTGCATCATTGCAATCGAATATGTTAGCCACCACACCACAAGGACTCCTCCCTTTCACCCCCCCTTTTTTGGCTCTATCTCCCCATCAAGAATTTTAATGCTTTTCTTTCCTAATTTTCAGTGTTTCACTCCTTATCTATTGATATTAAACCTGTATATTTTCTCCTTGTATCTTCATCCTTTCTACATATATATATATATATATATATATATATATATATATATATATATATATATTTTTCATTTCATTTCATCTTGTTTTCTTTTTGTTTATCCCTAACATTCTTATCTACAACCTTTCCTTCTTCTCTCTCATATTTTTTCAAATTCTTTCCCCCTTAATATTATGTAGGATTTCTCAGCTAGGAAGTGAAACTGATTCTATCTAAGAATGGTCAGGAATTGCACAGATACTACATTCTGATCCTAGGTAAAAAAAAAGTATATATCAGTGTTACATACAAACAAACAGAATAATAGAAATTTTTTAGGGTTTATAAAATGATTTTCTTAATAAATGACATCCATTATACCACTCATATCTTTCATATGCAACCAAGTAAATACAGTGTTTCAAAAATTTGACATCCCTTGAAATGAACTGGGTGTTCCAGAAAAATTGATGTCAATTCTATAGCACTATAGTTTGGTCTGGTTACCCGTACCAAACAATATGCTTAATGTTTGCTTAGCACCAAATGTAGTACCATTGCTTGGCCATGGGTTTACAGAGTTGAATCCTGTTCATGGCTGTGTCATGGATTTTCCGGGTGGAATCCTGGTAACGGTGCCAAATATGACACTCTGGCCTGGGTCCTTATCTTGGGCATGGTACCAAATATAGTACCATGGTTTGGCCCAGCACTAATTATAACACTATCACTTGGTCTGATCTCCCTGAACCTGAAATTATTAATGTTAACAATTCAAAGTATTTATGTATATCATTTTTAAATTTCAAATTTCTTAGTTTGAACGTATTAGCTCTTGTAGGCAGAACAACATTTTTTCACTAATGGTACATCGGTAGTGACATTTTTGTTGTTGTCAGTCGCTCAATATAAGGCATTTTCCAATTAACTGTTTGTTGACCAATTCAATGTTAATGTACAGAAACATCACTAGGTGGTCCCACTGTGGTACAGGATTGTGTAATGTTTGCTTTACAAAATAGCATAATTAAAAGTGACTGTTTTATTGTTTTCATACTATTGTACTATAACACACAATTGCTAATCAAATTTGTTTTTTTATGTATATGTGCATGCATATATATATATATATATATATATATATATAATATCACTCACACACACACAAACACACACACACACACTTCATCATATCACACTGCTAACACTAATCTCCCTGACCCTCTCTTGCCACCCGTCTCTATCATCCATTGCTCCCGAATAGTCTTCCAGGCTACATCCTGTGTCAGTACAGAGCTGTTGTAGGTAGGTTCTAGCTTATGAGTTCATCCTTACTTCTCCAGCAGTGTCCCTCATGTCTGGTTCATATAACTTGGATAGTTTACGTGATTGATGGTTGGTGGCCGTAAAACTGCTTTTTTTGTAGCGTGTTGCTTCCAGGACTTGTTCAATACAATTCACAGCATTCTTATGTAATTGCTGGCAAGCTTTTTCTCCATACATTTAGTTAGTGTCTATGTGGTGCATCTATATAGCAGTATTGATATGACCAGTGCTTGGAAAAAACTGCTTTTTATTTTATCGGTCAGGTCTGACTTGCATATGATCGATAGTCTATCGATGCCTTTGCTTGTCACGCATTGATGTCATTCATGGTTGATGAGATGCTACTTCTGAGGTAGGTGAACTTGTCCACTAGTTTCAGGGGACCACCCTTTAGTGTGATGTTGCCTCTTTGATTAAAGCACATGTATTCTGTTTCATCTGTGTTGACATAGAGGCCTATGCTACCTGCTGCTTGTTCCAGACTATGTAGCAGGGTTCTGGCTTGGGCAGGTGACTTTGCCAGAAGTGCTATATCATTGGCATAGTCCGCATCTGTAATAGTTTGTGCGGGGTATCTTCTGCTTTTTTCCTTTGCCAGCTGGAAGTTGTTTTCTTTCATTAAAACTATAGACCTTCTAAGCACATAGTCGAGGCAGATAATAAACAGATATGGGGCTAATGTATCTCCTTGCAACATACCTGCTACAATGTTAAATTAATCTGTCTCTCCATCCTGTGGTACGAAGCTTGATATGCCATAAAACCCAAACAACCAACCAATTATCCCGTAAGTAGACTTTTACTTTGATATTTTTATATTGCATCGTTATGGCTGTAAGAGTTTCTTTGGGGAGACCATAGATGAGAAGTATTTACTCCATCTTCCCTCTGTGTATGGAGTCAAATGCATTGGAGAAGTTGACAAATAATAATGTCGCCTCAATGTTTTTTGTACTAACTCCCTCTAGAATTCGACAGATAGTCAAAATTTGTGATGTCGTGGATTAATTTCTCTGAAAGCCATTTTGGTTATTCCTAAGTATTTTCTCAATTTTAGGTTCTATACAGTTGTGTAGTAGAGCATTGTAGATCTTGGCCACTATGGATGTAAGGGTTTTACCTTAGTAGTTATTAGATATATCAAGGTCACCCTTCTGGAGGAAAGGGAGGATGCAGCCCTTTTGTCTTTGTCTATTGTGTTCTGGTTATATATGGCATTGTAGTATCAGAGCAGGATTTTGTCATATTCCCTTGTCTTTCATACTTCTGGGGGTATTTCATTAAGCCCTGCAGCTTTCCTATATTTCATTTTTCTTAGTACTAAGTCAAGTTCTTGCATCAACTATCTTAGTTTTATGTGTAGTTGATTACTAATAATTTTTATGATAGAAAACCTCCGAAAGTTACAGATGAACCATAGTAAATTCTCGAAATGTTGTTTCCACAGGTGTATTCATTCTTCTTGGCTGGAATCTTTCAGTTTAGCTCTTGCAGTACTCTTCCTTCTACTCACTTCATTTACCATCTGCCATGCTACCAAGATTGTCTATCTTCAACTGAGTCTCTAATCTTATTGATCTGATTTTGGGGGTATTCTGTTCTTTTCGGTATACGTTTGATAGTTCATTTTGTGCCTTAAGTGTTATGTTTTGACCTGTTGACCCGGCCAAAAATGCCATTCAAGGTGATGCACCGGAAGGAAGTGACACATTCTGATGGCAGTTATGAGAGGAAATCGCGTGGGCGGAAATTGGCTGATGAAATGAGACGAGGTAAAAAAAAAAAAATCCCATTATACTCTCATAGACTGACGCACCGGAAGAGAGTGACCTCTGAACTGGATGACAGTTATTTCCACTCGATGATGATCACACAGGCCATTCTAAAGAAAGCGGAAGTGACACATCCTGGTCGCTAGATATCGGAAGGAGTTGCGGATGCGTGTCCATATCACCGCGTGGGAGTTTGAAGGTAATATAAGGCCGACAAATTGAACAGAGGACAGTTGAGTTCTGGTCAGTTGGGTTCAACGAGCCAGTGGAGACAGGCGAGTAGAGTTGAGGAGAGGGACGAGATGTAGTAAGGAAAGCTAGTGCTCGGTTGAGCAACCATGTAGAACGAGAAAGACACAACGCTGACGGCCATATCTTCGGGGTCAAAATATTTCAATAATGTTCAGTCTCCAGCTCCCTCTCACATGCAAACTTTGAACAACCCTTTCGAAACTTACAAATAAAGATGAGAGGTAAAATATTTTATAAAGAAGTCTTCCTGCGTCTTTCTGTGTGCGTTTATTCCTGCGACTTTATCATTGTGCGTCTGTTTAATTATTTATTGTGTCGTTGTGATGCTGCATGAACATGTATATAAGCATATTTATTATGTGAGTATATAACATAAGTTTCTGAGCATTAATATTGGTTGGGTTCCTCCTATTGCATAGGGATGTGGTTTTTATGTCTGCACGCTTTTTTCTAACTGCTAATGTCTCTCATGGGACTCTAGGTTTAGCTCTTTGTTTAGTTGGTATGCATACTGCTGCCACTTCTATGTGAGCATTGACAAAGTTCTCATATTCGTCATTTGGAGTAAGTGTTTCTGATATCTCCTGAACTACATCAAATTTGTTTTTTGTGTTGACGTATATTTATATCTAATATCCCTATTGTTAAGCAAGGACCAGTCATAGTGTATGGTGGTTGTTGTTCAAGCTGCATTCCTTCATAGGCTCAGTCATATCTTGCCGTGACAATCCGGTGATCGGAAGACGCACCCTCAAAAGAGGAATATGCTTCACAATTCAATGCACTATTGTTCCATTTTTTTGTTTTATTTATGAGGATGTAGTCTACCATTATTTGTGTAGGTGAAGGTCCATAGGTTTTCCCTTTTTTTTCTGAAATTTAGTATTGAGACAAGTTAATCTATTTTCTAGTGTAAAATCTGATTGATATTCCCCATTTCTATTTGACGAGTTGTATAAGCTGAATTTGTTGTTTACGATTTTACCTATTTGGGCATTCATGTCTCCACCGATGATGAGAATGTTGTTTTAAGATGCTACGAACAAGGGAGGATAGCTCGTTATAGAAAGCAATGAGGTCTGTTTCATCACTAACATTAGTAGAACTGTAGCAGGAGATGATTGTTGTGCTGGGGTTGCCATTAAACATGGCTACCATCATCCTTGGTTGTATTTTCTCAATGCTATTTAGTGATTTTCGGGCCCGTGGACCACTAAGCATACTTACACCCCCTCTTGCTGCATTGGCAGAGTTTTTCCATGCAGATGCTGAGACAAATGTCCATCCATTACTAGTATCATGGTACTTTATATCTTCACTATGAAGGTATCTGTTTTCTTGTATGCATTTTATGTCTATGTTATGCTCTATCACAGAAGCTGTCAGCTTCGGTTGTTGGCCTATTCTATTTAAGGTTCTAATGTTGAATATTTGTATTGTGCTTTTACAGTAATTTTCATTTTAATTTGAGTTCTGTAGCTGATTTTTTGAATACTGGGGCCAGGTCGCCAACCTCAGCAGGACACACCCCTTTTTTTACCCATGCAAAGGGCGATGTGGTTTGATTATGAGTCATGGTAATCTTTCGATGGCTGTGTCTTATTCTCATCCATAGAAGCCACCCTAAAAGTTGAGTAGCAGTAGTTCCTTAATCAAACTATTTGATCTTAGCCGTTAGCCCATGGAGTTTGTCCACCCAGCACCTGGTTAAGCATGCTGTTGACCTGTCCTTGGATTCATCTGCCTCTATGTCCACCACACTGTTTCCCATAGCTTCTGAGGTATATTTTGGGTGGGGGGAACCTTTTCCTTACCTTACTTCTCCGCCCCCCGCCTACATATACTAAGTTAAAACGAGTCCACAATTGCTTTATTTTTTTAAATTCATCAGAGAATCCTTATTTATAGTTTATCACAAACTTTGGTTTTCAAACACTCTGCAATATTTCCAAAAATATAAAAATCTTTTATCTACTTTTTCATAGTTCAGCTTTAAACTAGAATTCAGATTAAGAGTTTTTTTTTTTTCAGCAAAGATTTTACACATAAGAAAATCTAAAACATGCATTTAAAATAACAGTTTAAAAAAAAAAAAAGACAAAAGCTAACTGACCCTGTAGTTGTCCAGCTCAAAACAATGGCAACAGATTTGTTTTTTTTTTTTGGTTTCTTAAAGCAATGCAAGTCATACTTCTAAAGTGGAATTGGAAAGCTCTTGAAAATGTTTAATCTTTTATAGAGATATATACATATTTTTCTAGTGTTTTAAGTTATTTCTTTTTAATTCATTCATTTTATACCTCCCCCTATCTCACCACCTTACATGAAATCCCGAAGTCATTCCATTCTTACACTAACTTAGGTTTTCAAACACTCTTCAATATTTCCAAAAGTATTAAAATCTTTTACCTCAAACATATCCTCTATTTTGCAAATTTTCTGAAAGTAACTCACCCACTCTATGAAGATTTTAAAAGATTATCTGCAAAAGGGTTAACATTACCAATAATTTTTTGTTTCTCATGTATTCATTTACATGTTGTTTTTTTTTTGTTTGTTTGTTTGTTTTTTGTTTAGTGCATCATGCGTCAGAGGGATGACCGTGTTGAAGAACTGGAAGAAGCTCTTCGAGAAAGTGTAAAGATCACAGCTGAGCGAGAAATGGTCATGGCAGAACAAGAATCAAAAATCCAACAAACAGAAATGAAGGTAACCATGCAAACTAATTAGTTGTAACTCATTTAAAAATGAAATTATTTACAAACTATTCTCTTAAAAATCATATGTATATACATTTAAATGTGTGTAAATGAATTAGTTCGAATTCATGTAAAAATGAAATCACCTACAATCTATTCACTTATAAATCATATATGTATATCTATTTGAATTTGTGCAAATAAATGACTGATGTTAATTTGCTACTACTAAAATAAAATTGTGATCAACAAAATGTGTTTACAAATCATATAAAGTGGATTTGACACTAAATAAACCACAAAGGTTGATATGCTATAAAACCAAACCAGAGTAATAGTACCTGTTATATATTTGTATTTGATAGGACTATATATATATGAAAATAATTCCTACATGGCCAAGAGCAAGTCTACCTAGGTTTCACCAAATGGCTCTTCAGGATTGCTCTGGTTGGTGCGATCCTGAAGAGCCATTTGGTGAAACCTTGGTAGATTCACTCTTAGCCATGTAGGAATTATTTTCATAATATTAGCTCTATCTCATGTATTGAGCACTTTATTACGTTTTAGCTTTGGTAATTCTGTCAGTGTTTTTCTTTTGACCATTGTCTTGATTTCTTCGAGTTATCATCTTTATGTTTTTTTTATTTTTAAATAACTGTTTTAGTTAGTCAGTTTTTGAATATTCAAGATAATTCATAAGAAAATAAGTAAATCAAGTTATTAAAATAATTTTTGTCTAAATTTCTGTGGTGAAAAATGAACATATTCTGAATAAGTCACTGACTTTTTAGAAAGCTTATTCTAAATGAGATTTGTTTTTGCCAGGTGTACGAATTGACTGCCGAATTAGAGAAGATGAATTCCATCCAAAGTGACCATATCGCCAAAGTTGGAACCTTAACACGTCAATTAGAAGAGAAAGACTCCAAACTTCGACGCTTACAATCAGAAAGACACAGACAATTGGAAGAGGTTTATGAAATGAAGTAGGTATAGGAGGGCATCTTTTTATATATATATATTCATTTTGATGCTTCTCAGATGTCTTTTCATATTATCTTTTATTATTTTAGCTGGTTTATTCTCTGGCCTTCCGCTAATAAAATTTTTCTTTTTTTCAAAAGTGTTTGTCAGTCAGTTTTTTTATATAATCCAATGCCAATTTAGCATACTGTGTTAGACATCATTGAGATGAAAAACTGACCAACAATAGATTATGCACTGGAGATTGCATTACCAGTAGAAAACCAGAATAAACCATTTAACATAAAAAATAGGAAAGTCAATGGCAATATTATGCAATAATGCATAAATATAAGTAGTGTATATATATTTTTAGTTAGTTTCAATGCTGTCAAGTTTGGTATGAATGGGTCACCTAGCCAGTCCACTCAGGGTCAACCTGACCATGGCAACCAAATATGAAAATATTTGCTGTGGGGTTCACTTGACATCTGACCTTCCCAAGGGGGGAGATCAAATCTCAGCAGAATCAGTTGTCTATTGCCCACGTTGTGAATTTTTGATCCAAACAACTAGATTCAGTGTTTATGTCGAAAGCCGAAATAACTGGATCAGCTGATCATTCAATAATAATAAAAAAGTAAAAATAAAAAGTTGAAGTCCAGAGAACGAACAAACACAGGGTTGAATAATGAAACAATGTTTTTAGTCCAAAAAAAAAAAAAATTAAAAAAAATAAAAAATCAGTTGACTATCACAAAATAATTGGGGTTATTTCAATGTTCCTTTCCCCGTAAACACAAGCAGAATATCTTAGACTGACCGCTGCAAGATAGGGGCTAGATTCCAAGTCCATGGTCAGTCTATTTCACTTGGACTCACTAAGTATTCTCAGTGCATTACGTTAATTTTAACTTCAGCTTGTTGAACAACAGAGATGTGAATGAATCTGGTGCAAGGCCCTTTTGATAGGAGCCTCAAGTCAAGTCCTCAAGATTTCTCGCCACACAACTCTGCAACAAAAATCTGGTTTATATAATTGTTTATTCTGTTCCCAAGTGGGCATAATATATCTTCAATGGCCTTTAATTCAATCTTCAACAATTAATCCCACTCACTGTTGCCGCTACCCCAACAGTGAATCTCTCTCTGCCTGCTACTGGGAGATGAGGCGGGGGGGGTCCATACAACTTTTGGTGTGACTGCTACCATAAGGCTTTGTCCCCTCTCTCACAAGGAGACAGTCCTCGTCTCCTCATGTGATTCATATGTTATCACAAAATTTTCCATTTCTACAAGGTCAATTTTTTTCTCAGGTTAGCGGCTTGCACCTGGGCTGACCTCCTGTAACTTTTATTTTCGCTTATCCTCTATTTTGACTAGTGACCTCTCCGACTCCAGCTCTCTCCTCTTTCTTTCTTCCCTGGTTACAAAAATCAATTTCAATGCTTTTGTAATTTTTCTGCTAGCCAAAAATTAAACCATATTTTTCTCTTCCTTCTCATGGTGACAATACATTGCATCACTCTTTAAAAAAAAAAAAAAAAAAAAAAACAGTGTACTGCTCCAATCTTGTAAAATCCAGCCAAATATTTTTTCCGTTATTAAATCTAGTCGGCTAGACTCCAGCCCCAATCTGCTCTGTTACATGGTAATAAATAATACCTAACATCTATTTTAATTATATAATGTTCTTCTAAAAAATAATAAAATCTTGGTATCTTTGCTTTCAAAGAAAATTGTTTTTAGAAAAATATATATATATTGTTAGGGTTTTTTTTTTTTTTTTATAAATGATACTGTATATCATTTGTATTATAATTCCTTTCAAATAAAAAGTTATTTTTCTTGAAGAATTATAGCTAGTAAGTTGAGTGCTGTCAAAGACCACCACACACACACACACTAAATTGGAAATTGTTTTATTCTTATAGTTACATTTTAATGTGATTACAACTAATAAAAAACACATTGGGCCATTCTTGTTATTATTGTAACATATTTACAAAAATTAGATCTCCATAATATTGATACCATTTTAAAAATATATATTATACATAAAATATCTGAATTTTTGTTCCATTCTTAAATTGCATACGTCTAATATAAACGTTCATAAATTCTATTGCAAGCAAATTAATTTTGAATAGGTGTAGAAATTTAATTTTTCCATTTTTTTTAAAGGGACGTAATTCCTTCATAGATATTATTGGTTAGATGCGATGAATAAGAAATAATTTATAATGAATGCTTTGCTTCCAGACAAGAAGCCATCCAAGCCACCATTAGTGAAAAAGATGCAAACATTGCCTTATTAGAGATGACTAGTTCCAAGAAACAACGGAATACAGAGGACATTTCTCGGCTGGAGAAAGAGAAAGAAAAATTAGCTTTACAACTTAAGGAACTTGTAAGTTTTTCTTTTTTCATAATTCTTAGGTTTGCAATAATTTGAAGAATAATCAAGAATATTAACACTCTTATGGAAGCACCTTTATGATATAATTTCACAGTTTCCACATGTTCACCATCCCTGTTAACACATTCTTGGAATCTCCCCCAAGTGATTTAAAAAAAAAAAAAAAAAAAGGTTTTCCTATGGGGGAGTGTCTTTATTTAAAAGTAGAACTTATACGTATTATAAAGACCACCTAGTAACAATTCCAATAATGTATTGACAGAGATAGTGAGCGGGTGGAGACTTTAAAACCATATCATAAAAGAACTCCCATAGAAATGTTAACATTTTTTTTAAACACCCTATTTTTTTTTTTTTTTGTTATATTGTTCCTTAATTTGGTGACAACTGTTCATATTTGTTTTTGAAACTTTTTCAATTTAAATTTTTAATAAGGTTTAATTCCAGATTGTGTTTTATAAAAATTAATTTGTAATGATCATAACTTAACCACAAAGGCCATAAAAGGGTTAAGAAATAATGAGCCTGTTTTGTATTTAGTTGGGTGAACATTTACTAACAATGGGTACTGTAAGTAACCCCAAAATAAATTATATGAAGCTAAACAAAGGATCCTTCTTTCACCTTGTACTAAAATATTGTAGGGTTCAATATTTATTGATGTTGACTTCATTTGTATCAGTTTTAAGAAAACTATTTGTGTGTATCAAAAGTATTATACTCAGTTTTAGAAATGTATGTAAAGCTATCTCTATATAGTATCCTTTAAGAATTCTTGCTCTTCTAAAAGTTTTTGACTACTGTGTTTTCAAGTATTATAATTGGAGATTGATGACCATCCACTTGGGTTTATTTCAAATTTAAAATGCTTAAATCAGTTTTGGGGAGTATACTCAAATACTGTAAGAAAATTCAGTGGCTTTGAAGCCCAGTTTAGATTTAGTGACTTGAAATTGCCAGAATGTCAGTTAACCATCAGTAACTTTAATGTTAGAAATAAAAGTGCTACTGAATAGTATTGATGATAATGATGTTTTATTACCACAACTATGATTAATAATAATCTGAACGCTAGATTAAGGTTTAACCCTTTTAGTGTGACGCATATGGCAACATTTTATGGCTGGAATGCACTTTTGGCCATAGAAATAAAATCCATTAGTTTCACAATGCTACTATGTATTATTGGCGTCAGGTCAGTATATCAAACATATTTATAAGAATTCTTAATTCACTGATACTTCTAAAAACAATTGTTATAAAGTTTTGTTTTGGTGGGGTTTTTTTTCAGGGGGCGGGGTTAGAGCCTGGGTATATTGAACAATACTTTCAGGGTAGTATATGGCACAAGATCCAAAAATTTTTAATAATTTGGACTAAATGTGTCAGGGCATGATGCAATTTAAGTTGCTCTCTGCATGAAAAGAGTTCAATAACTGCCATATAAAACCTAGGGGGATGTTATTTAGGGTTAAGGAATCTGATAAGATCGGTACAAATACAGGTAGTATATGGTGCCTAATTCTGTAATAATATGGGGGAGAGTTGAACTCCAATCAAACTATTGAATTCACTTTTAGACAAATACCTTTGGGAAAGCTATGGGTTCCTCTAGGCCTCCCCACCCCCAAATATGGATTCATTGGTCTAGTGGGTAGAGTGTTCGCCAATGCTCCGAGTGACCTGGGTTCAATCCCAGGTCGCGTCATACCAAAGACTTTAAAAATGGTACTTGATACCTCCTTGCTTCACACTCAGCCATATAAGGTATGTATCAAGGGTAAAGTGGAGCAATCCAGGGAAAGGAGTAGTGCCCTCCCCTACACCTCGGTGTAGTAGCTATTGAAAAGGGAGCCTTTTGGTCCCCTTCGACTATGGCTGCCAACTTTACTTTTTTACTGTCCTTTTACAAGGATGGATTTGGCATTAAATAACCCACTTAGGTTGATGTACCATTAAAACAAAAAAAAACCATAATGATGCAATATCATTATCTCTATTATTTCCAAATTGGGTTTTATTTTAAATCCTGAGTTCCAGTGAATATTCGCCTACAAATCCAACTCTTAATATACAACACAATGACATCGTCATTCAAACAACAAATTTACAAAACTGTATATTCTACAAAATATGGATGTAAGAATGTACAAACAATATTTTACAAAGTGTTGATAAATAATAAAGTTTCTTATTGATGTGTAAAAGTATTTAAGATTTATCTAACTTGGCATACGGTCATTTTGTTGGACGGGGGTGTACGTACAAATCTGGACTCATGCGTGGCTGTCACAAAAAATGATTGGTCCCTCCATCATTTCCCTTTAGTGGTACCTCAGGCATCAAACAATAAACTTAACTCTGCTAAGTGGGTATATTTATCCAACTTCCAACAAAGTCATTTTATAGTGGGGGCTACACACGAATCAAGACTCATGTGGCCATTGCAAAAAATACTTAATCCCCTTGGCTTTCCTCATTTTGGGGCACCTCAGATATCAGAAGATAAACTCAGCCCTGCCAAGCAGGTATTGCCTTGAGAGAGAAGGCTCCCTGGCTCTTAATATAACCAACCCAGCATGAATGCCAGGTATATTGCTAATGTGTGTAAGTACTTGATCATAAGTGTGTGAATGTAATTCTTTATAATATGAATGTATGCGAGTATATATGTAAATGTATTGCTAATGATTTTTACTGTAGAAATGCATTGAAAAATCCAGAAGAAAAGGATTGTCAATAGTCAGAAATTAATGTAAGCATTATTAATAGGGTTATTAAATGTATTACTAATGATTCTACAATAGAAATGCATTGAAAAATCAGAAAGATGGACATAATGAGAGAATATAGTTACTGTATTTAATGTAAATGCATTTCTAATGATTTTTACTATAGAAATGCATTGAAATTTAGTATGAAAGGGATTGTCAGTGGTCAGGAATTAATGCAACCAATTATTGAGAGAATAGGGCTATTGTATGTATAATTTTTTTTTATTTAAAAATTTTTCAGAGTGAAACACGGATGCGGTTAATGCAAAAGAAAAATGACCATACAAGTGGGAGTCAGAAGTCTTTAGTACATCGGATGAAAGGCGCCACAGATGAACAGGTAGACAATTCCGATGAAGTTCTTGATGATGGGCTTCAGCGTAGAGATGCAGCTGCTGCTGCTGGAGCTGCTGCCTCCATGTCCCCCGAATCTGCATCCACATCTTAGCATCAGTTTTTTTAATTCTTTGTTGCAGCTGCTGCCACCACCTGCCTCTGTTGCAATATTTTGCACAGTGTTTTCTGTGTATTGCGTATCTGTCAGTGTTATTGTGTATTGCCATGGTGGGCATATCTGTGTACACATTGCCTCTCTCTCTCTCCCTTCGTCTGATTTCTTTTTCCTCTTTGTTGATACATAAGTATATACAACTTATATGAACATACACAAAGATACCAGTTACAATAAGATTTTCACAGAATTATGGGTACAGGTATTTTTTGAGCATATACTATATGATAAGTATGAAATTGGGAAATGAATGAACGCATATATGTGCATAAACACAATGTTTTCCTACTTGGATATGTATCAGAGTGGGGTATAATGATCATTGACATGGAAAATGGTATTGGCTGAAGCTTTTTGTATTTCCCTGTGCACTAATACTGTGGAGAAAGGCATGAACCTGTTTCTCCATCCTCTCCACCTTAGCCATAGGTTAATAGGATCATTGGTTATCCTATCAAGGCTAGAGAGCCTGTCTTGGAGAAAGAAAACTTTTGAAATCAAACCTCTTACGTGTCATAGCCAGTGTGGTAAGACCCATTGCTCCCATGTTTTACAAACTTTAGGAAAGGCCCCAATACTGCAGTGGGCTAAGATATGTATATATATCTATATATATATGTGCGTGTCATCCACAGACAGACTGTTTCGTTCTATCAGAACTCTTCAGTGTGGCTAGACACATAGGACACTCGAAGCCAGGATTGAAACCCATCCAACTTTACGTTACACTAAATCTCAGACCTCTCGGCCGACAAGTGGACCACGTTGGCTAAGGTAATTTTTTAAGGTATTTATTTAGCAACAGCAGCCGTTTGTTTACATTTTTATACCCTATCGGCTACCAGAGTGCTCAATTCTTTCGAAGAGCTTTGCATTATGCGAGCGGCGGCCGACAATTCCTTTGCCAGAGTGCTCATTCCACCCTTTGGTTATAAGTTCTATATTATTGTCTAATATTATACCAAAAGTGCTGATAATAACTGATTCACCCTTATTTATGAATATGCATTATATATCAAAGATTCCCAAGAGCTACACATCTTAACACTGGAGGGCTCAGAACTGATCTTACAAAAATGATTTATTAATGAGACATCTGATGTTTGCAGTCACAAAATGATGTAATATCAGAGTAAGATGAAGAGGTTGACTGAAAGATCACATCAGACAAGTGATGATTTGACAGTTGTGAACACAATTAACTCTTGGCATGTTTTATTTTCAAGAACAATTGTCGAGTTGTATGTTGAGTCAAACACAACTTGCTGGGTGTGGGTGATAAGGTTGGGGAATCATCCTGATGGAAGCACATCATTATAAAAATCAAGGATGTTTCAAGCAAGAAACTTGAACTTCAAATCTTCTGAATACAGAAGATCAATGAATTTCATCTGTCGCACTTCTTCATAGTCAACATCAAAAAGGTGAAGAGAAATTTTTCAAAATTGAGTGAAGGGTTATTCAGATGTGCTAAGACTGTAGACACTTGCTATATATAATATATTTTGTAATACTGAAAGGCAATTTTAGTTAATATTTGCTGATATAAAATATCATAGTGTTCATATTACAGTCTTATTAAAGACCAAAGATAAGTTTTGCATTAATAGTTTTTCAGTGAGTGTGGGGGGGGTAATTTTCTCCCATCTTGACTAAGAATAATGAATGTTTGATTGAACTTTGTACAGAAATTATCCAGACTTTTCTTCCCAAATTCTTTCAACTCTCATTGGTTATTTTCATTGTTAAATTTAGGTGCTACTATTTTTTTTCAAACTTAGAATACATAGAATTTTATTTGGAAAACAAACACTTCAATTCTACCCTTCAAAATGGCCAATATTTCTCTCCACGCTTAAGACCAGACTCCTGATATTTGGTTTGAGACAATAGAAAATGCTTATAAAAATTGTCTTTGGTAAAACTTGTTTAAAAGAGAGATTACTACATAGATAATCTGGCCATATTGTATATGTATCATAAGGGGTTTTATTTATGATTAACCACATCTATATATTTGTGTATACTCATGTGTCAATATTATAGTGCTCCTCACTCCCACCTTGCCTTTTCTATGCTGAATTTTTGTCATCTTTTTATTTCTCTTCTTTGACATTTCTCTCTTTATTTCCAAATTGTATTTTTTTTTGGTTCTGCCTTTTTATTTTCTTCCCATTTTTCCCTACAGAGATCTGCCTGTGAGTTGATTTTCAATTTTTTTTTAACCCTTTTAAAAAGAAAAATATTAAATATCTTCTCCCCTGCTGCCATTCCTCACTTCCCCTCTTTTATATAGTCTTATGCAAGAATGGATCAGTCAGAATTAGTTTGCATTTTATGAAAATTCAATTGTCTTGGATTCTTCATAATCAGTGCTTCCATGCCATTTTATCTTGGCATGCTGGTAGTTTACAAGTAATTCTGTCCAGGCTGAAAAGTATTTGCCTTTTATTCTTATTGAATTACTATCAAGTATCAGTTTACCATATTTTAGGAGACAAACTTTCTTGCAACTTGAGAATTTTTTCTTCTTTCCAGTCCCCCAGCCCCATTTAAAATTTTTCATTGATTTTACAATTTGGTTTTGTTTTTTTGGTTTTTTTTTTATTTACTTAAGAAAAATTGTGTTTCACTGTATTGGACAAAAAAAAAACTGAACCCTTTTTTTATTATCGCTACAAATTTTAAAGAAACTTCTGTGGCTTAGACACACATAGGAAGTGATTATTTTCCTTGGTTATCATTGCCCAAAGTTGTAGTGAAAAGTAATTAGCAAAAGACTAATCCCAAATTAGGATATTAAATCAAGAAGAAAATTCTCAGAAATTTCATATTTTTTTAGAATTTTCTATTTAGAAAACTATGACTTTTTTGCTACAATGGATAAAAGTTTGACAACAATCAAAGAAAAAAACTCACTTCTTATGTGTGTCTAAGCCATTAGAGTTCAGTTTTTTGTTGTCCAGTACTGTATATATCTAAGAAAATTCCGTCTTCTGACTGCTGTTTTCCCAAAGGTTTTTTTTGATTATATGTTTGGACCAGAATTACATTGGTTTCATTTCACTAGAGTATTGCCTGGCTTACTGCTGGTTTCTATGGCCGATCTGTCTTATAACAAAAGGTATTATTTTCTTTCAAACTATTTAAAAGTTTAAGGATATTTTTATGGGGTAGTGTGAGGACCCATTTTGTAATATTCATTTTGAACTTTTTGTTCTAGAAGATTTAAACTTTCTTTTTAACTCGTTTCCTTCTGCTGTTGGCATTTCATCATATTCAACTCATGATTTATTCTCAATTTATCTTTTCCGTCTGACTTCTTTCTCATGTCAATTCTATTTCTGATTGCAATTCAATCAAGGTTCACTGATTAAAGGTTTATTCTTTAATTTGCATGGTTAATAACAACTCTAATTCTTACTGTACACGTCAAGTCAGATTAGCAATTTAATCAAATTCTCATCGGTCACTATGAAGGTCTATTTGGTTTATAGACATGACCTGCTGGTTATATGCTTTATACTTTTACTAAGTTTTCAAATTATGTCAAGGTTAATCAGGGAAAAAAAGATGGTTGCTATTGATTTTAGTCTGAAGTCATCATCTCTTTTTCTCTGTACCTCTTCATGCCAAATGATTATGTATCTAGTCCTCAAAGTTGTTTAGGAGAAAGGAAGTATTTTTATTATTCCGCACCTTGTTTGATTCAGATTTTCATTTATTTGAAGAGACAAAATATAAGAACTTGTTTGTCAGTAATTACAATGTTATAGGCAGTGTTACATGACATAGCAATTTCCTGTGGTATGGGATACAAGTCTTGTCAAAAACCTATTTTGTTTATTGGGTTCAGAATTTTCACAATTGAAGGCCGAAGAATATATTGGTTGAAGGTATTGTAGTAGAGCAAAGAAATTATCAAGATGCTAGTAAAAGACAAAAGCCAAAAAAAAAAAAAAACTATTCAAGAATATGACATATTTATTCTATTTTCTCTGCTGTCAAAATTATTTTATTGCTGGTATCATTGTAAATGTCATCACTATCTAACTGGTTAATATTACCATTATGGTTATCCATACATATTATTTGCAAACTTTCATACCTAAATGTGCATGACATCTCTATATAACAAAATAAAATTATGGATACCTTTTTTTCCTTCCATGAAATCAAAAAGAAAAGTATTCATAAAAATGTAAATTTAAAATATATATATAATAATAAAAACTACTGATTCACTGTAAAATCCCTTCTATCTTTGCATTAGTGTAAAATAGATTTTCCTTATTCACTATATTTAACCAATGACATTTATAGAAAAGTCCATGAAGAAAAGAAAAGCTGCTGTAAATAAGAAAAATTATCTCCGTTGCTCATGAAGAAAAATAAGAATTTACTAAGTGCATTATTCAAAAGATGAACTACTTTTCTCTTAACAAAAATATCATGCATAACATTTGATATATTTATACATTTTAAAGTAGAAATAAAGTTAGAAGTCTGCTGGTCAGTTCCCATAGAGATCAACATGCCCTTGTATATTTGTACCATTGATATCTAACCATGTACTCGGTGGATATCTTTGAAAAATTGTCCTGACAATGTCCATTGGTCTGCACTTGTTTAGGTGTGATAGCTGTAAATGAACCTTGTGCAATATCCCCTTGATAATGATGGGAAACTGTCTATTGAATACTAATTTAACAGAAAGTGACATTACAGTTAATAATTCCTATCATAAAATGAACAGTTTTTACTGGAGAAGAATTCAAATCACTGATTCTCTCTCACCAACCAATCAAATTGAATGACAAATTTCAATCAAGCAATTAGAAAGCAAGATGCTATAGCAAACATCGCTATTGGATTGCTGAAAAATTGACTATTGTTGTGACAATAATGCTTGTAGAGTGTTCGTCAATGGTTCGGGAGACTGGGGTTCAATCCCAGGTAGAGTCATACCAAAGACTCAAAAAAATGGTAAATGATGCTGCCTTGCTTAGCACTATAAGGTAAGGGTCAAGGGGTAAAGTGCAACAATCCAAGGAATAGAGTAGCACCCTCCCCTACACCTTGGTGTAGTAGCTATTGAAAAGGAGCCTTTGGGTCACCCTCAACTAATGTTGCCAACTTTATATATATATAGTGTATACTTAGTCCAGTTAAACCGGAGTTAGGAGTAATTCCATCAGGACAAGAAATTATTCATGAATGAATATTTAAATTTTCCTGGTAAAGAGCTCAATGTACCAATGATACAGAGCAACAACGAAACCAATCACAAAGAATTATAAATTTATTTCCATCCTGTTACGCATTTTTGAAATTTCCAAAAACACAAAAAAAAATTAACAGGACTTGCGCCTGTGTGTCTGCATAGAATAAAAGGCAAAAGTAGATACACTAAAAAAAAAAGTATTTTTATGTAAAATTTTATGAGAAAGACAATGAGCTATATGAAATTTACTTTCCAGTTTGGTTGGGGGAGTTTAAAGGGGGCAAGCGCCCCCTGTGAAAATTTAAATATTTCCAATTTCAATGCAAATAAAAACATAACTACTAAGCACATAATAAAGTCGTTTTCCAAAAATTTACCATCTTACAATAATATTTAATCCTCCTAAGAAGGTTTATAACATGGCACAGAGGGGCCCCTTTGAAAGTGCAAATACATCCAGTTTACATAGAATATACATAAGAACAAACTATGTTTTCTAATGTAAAATTTTATGAGAAAAACAATGAACTATTTAAAAAGGAAGAAACACTCTTAACTAAGGTTGCCAACTTTACTTAATTTAGAGCAATCATCCAACCTCTCTCTGAAGGACTTGTACTACATAGTAAAGATCTGGACTTCTTAAATTCTGGTTGGTTATATGTTAGAAGTTTGGTAAAAGTTACTCTAAAGTCATTTTTTTTGTCCCTAATGATACCTGTATCAGAAAAAATAAAGTCTAAAAGTTTAGCTTCAGAGTAACCTTCAACATGCTTTTAGCTTGGACTACGTAGTTCTAAATTGGCTGACTTAGCTAATTTGAATGCAGTTACTAAGAGTTCAATCTCTTGCCTGGACACTGGATGTCCATGTGCCTAAACTGACATCATCCAAGTACAATCAATGACAATACAGCAGTTTTTATCCTGACAGAACAAATAAACAGAAGCCAACATTTAATTAGTTTCAATGTGATTTTATATCCTATATTTATAACATTTATAACTTTTTTATAGAAATTTAAAAAAAAAAAGCTACTCACTAAAGATACTGTATCATTATTATTATTATTAAAGCAAAATAATCAATATTTTATTGGTATTTGGAAATGTTGATGTTTCAAAGTTTCTGTGAAGAAATAAATCTAAAATAAGTTGTTTGAAAGATACTTTACAAAAAAAATTTTTATCTTTCAAAGTATCCAGTCTTTATAGGTTTCCAACTAACTTGTCCAAAATTAAATATACTAAGCTATTTAATGAGATGCCAGAGTTGTTAGGCCCAAGCTAAATTCCATCATTATTAGAATGAAAATTTTTTTCTCCCGTTTTAAGGGAGGAAAAAAAAAAGACTCATTCTAATAACTTATGTTTGACTTAAATTTTAATAATTAAGATACTAAAATTTATCAAGTGTCAAATTTTCAATTGATCATTTGTATCTAATCAAATAAATTACTCTTTTTTTTAAACTGTTTAATTTTCATTTTTGGTTAGATAATTTAAAAGAAGAAAAAAAAAATTTAATTTTTCAAACTAAGAGTTTATCATCTTTTTACTCTGGATCAAAGATTTTTTTTTTTTATTGTATAAATTGTAAATACAAAGCTTTCTTTTTTTTCAATTTTAAAAACTTTAACCTTTCTTTACTTTGTATACTGAAACAAAGTCCCCTTTCTTTTTAGTCCTACAAATTTAATCTGTACATCTTCCCTCCACTTTTTGTTTTATAGAATTAAAACAAATTCAAAAAAAAAAAAAAAAAAAAAAAAGAAAAGAAAAGAAAAATCATTAATTTTCAAATTTGAAAACTTCCTCATCCAAAGAAAAACTTTACAGGCAAGGAAATTTCAAATCTTATCATTTGGACCATTACTTTGACTTGTCTGATTTGGATTTTGTTTTGAGATTGATAAAATACCTGTAATGGGTATCATCATTAATTGGTCCCTCTAGATGGCATCTAGTGTCCATAAATAGCTGATGAATGTAAGTTTTTGCAAACCAGCCAACACTGGTGTGTCCATGTGTAGGAGTCCATAGGAGAACATTGCTTATAAGTTTGTCCTTACTTCTTCAGTAGTGTCCAGCATACCTTGCTTGGATAATTTGTGAGATTGTTTCAATATTAGTGATAAACATGAAAGAAAAGATTCAATTGTTGGATTGGTTGTGCAAACTTGATTTGCACAGTTATATTGGACAAACTATTAAAAAAAAACCCTGCCAGTAAAAATTACCACATTATATAATTTATATACACAAACCAATAGCTTTATGACTTGCAAGACCTGAAGAGCCAGAAGTGCAGCTATTTACTAAACTTTGTCTGGCACAAGGCAACAGTAACAGAGCACTTTATGTTGATCATACTCTCTACACTTGAAAATGGTCTTGTAAGATCAGTCTACTTAAAGCATCACTTTATACCAGACACTGTCACCATTACCCATGTTAATATCCACTTCCCCTCTTACCAAAGAAAAAAAATCAACTGCCCCAGGTCAATTTAATCAGGATTGCTAACTAAGTATAAATAGCAACCTTGTCTAAATTATCTTCTCTACCTTATACTACCTTGTGATGGTTGGAGAATAGGCCATACAAAATTTAAATCCAAAACATGAATTAGTGTAATAGTTCAAATTAAATAAAACTTGATTATTTCCTTTTCCTGTTCCCAATTCCCCACAAAATATGGATATGTGCAATTTTTTCTACATTTGAGAATTTTAAAGCAAGATAAAAAAAAATGAAAATTCATATAGAAATTTTACCACTGCCAATCCTAAAAATCACTATCCCCCTCCACTCATTTATTTGTTCTTCTAGTAGATGCACCTTCCTACCAATAGTTATTTTGAAAATTAAAGGAATCCAAATGTTTAAATAAACTTCCCCAACAATTATTTAATAAATTATTTCTTTATTTTCAGCTTATGTTGCTCATGTTTTTTTTGTGAAT
This sequence comes from Sepioteuthis lessoniana, assembly GCA_963585895.1. Taxonomy (NCBI): domain Eukaryota; kingdom Metazoa; phylum Mollusca; class Cephalopoda; order Myopsida; family Loliginidae; genus Sepioteuthis; species Sepioteuthis lessoniana. The sequence goes on along the minus strand of OY757926.1, from coordinate 90,034,072 downwards.
TGTCTCCCTTCCATACACCTATGAAAAGAAATGACACCTTTTTCAGGTTAAAAGATTCCCAATATGTGATTAAAATTTTCCTTTTTTGTTTCTGTACTTTCATTAAAAGCTTAATTACAATTTTTCTGAGTATTTTTCTCTCTTTTAGGCTTTTATTCTTTTACTCTTTTATTAAAGACCCACTTAAAAGGTCTGTCTCTTCTCATTAAAAAAAAAAAAAAAAAAAAGCCCTAACAGCTGCTTTGAGTCTCACATGCTTTTACTGAGAAATCAGTTTCTATATATTGTAACATTTTGGATAGTAGATTTTGGTCCCTTAATGTTATGGAAAATGTGTAGATTATGCTTCCCTCTTATCTCTTGGGATAGATAAACAGCCTTTTTTAATAAGGGTTTTAAATTGGTGCTGCTGCCGTTTTTTTTTGGTCAAAACTAGAATAATTTCTAAGCTGTATTAATCTCAGTTAAATGTTTTACAACATTCATTTAGCATTGATTCCCCTTCACTCTCCTTATTTTTTGCTTTTTACAAATTTTCTTCCGTCCTTATTAGGTTAGTATCTCACATGCAGGTCTCCCAGCAAAAGAAAAAAATGATCCACCTCGTCCCTTCCTTTTCCTAACAGGACCTGCTATTGTCAATTTTGTATCTGGCCACCAACTTATGTGTCCACAACTCCTGTAGTCTTTCACAACATCCCAGTATTTTTTGACAAATAAATCGTGATTTTCAAAAAAAAAAAAAAAAAAAGAAAAAAAGACTCAGCATGATCTTTTGTGTGTATTTTCTTTTTTTGTTGTTTTTATTTTGTTCTTTATTTTTAGAATCTCAAAAATTTTCATTTTGGCCAAGCATGTCAACTTCTATCTCCCAATCAATTTTAAAGGTTTTTTTGTTTTGTTATTAAAAGCCTTTCTTATTTAGTTTATTTTTCATCTATGAATAGTCTGGTAAAAAAAAAAAAAAAAAAAAAAAAAAAACCAAACTTTTCAGTTATATGAAAAGGTTAAACAAGGTGAAAACAAAAATCACTCATAATAAATGAAATATCTCCATCCAATCAGCCTATTTCTCTGACCATTACAAGACAACAGGGCTTCTCTGATCTGTAAGTCATAGGGAGTAATAGACTTTACTCTGGCACTGGTGGAAAAAACAGTCTAGAAAAAGGACAAAGCTTGGGTTAGACTGGCAGTGATCCATATAATACCAGAATTACAGAATCCTCAAATTTCTAGGTAGAAAGATCCTCACTATCTGGAAGACTTACCCAACTCAAATATTCATACTCTCACAAAATACATTTCTGTAATTGACAGCATATCTTTTTAAAGGTGAGTGTACTTTGCTAGAGCATCAAAATTTAGCAGCAGTGAGCCTATTCAGTACTACTTAAGCAATTAACAACTTTGGGTTAGTGGGTTCAATTCTCACTGAGCACCCTTCTACTTATGTCAAGCTAAGTAAACAACAATATATACTCTAATTCAAAGTCTATGCTATAGAGCAAAAGTTGACAAATCATTGATTGTGAGTTCAATTCCCATTGAGTACAAATAAAAAGTGCTGGAGTATGACATAATTAAGGATGTATTTACCCAACCCCTCCACCACAAACAGAATGTGACACAAGATCAATTTTTAAGCAGAGTATAGCTGGTTTTAAATTCAGAGTTTTCTTTCTAGATCAGTTGCTGTGTGTGTGTGACGGCATTCTCCTGGGTCATCCTGAATGAAGACTGACCATTCATGATTTATAGCTGCCGTACCAAAGTTAAAGAACTCAGTCTGCCCTACTATTTATCCATAGCTAGAAGAAAATAGTTGAATTATGTAAACAGCCTCATCATAGATTTGAACTTTGGTTGTTAAATGATGGGTAACCACTTAAAAACATTGGGTACTATAAGCAACCTGAGGCCTATGTGTCAAATTAAGCAAAGCTCTGAAAATTTCATATTTTTTATGGGGGTGCGGAGGATTTCATATTAGAATCAATCTTGTAAAGAAAATATTAACCTTAACTTGTAAAGAAAATATTAACCTTAAAATTGATAGGGTGTTAGTCAGTGTGACATGTTTGTGTTTGTTTTCTTTTTTCAAGGTTAATTTTAGCTTCATATATATATATTTTTTTTTTTTTTTTTTTTTTTTTAAACATTCTTATTTGTCTGTTTCAATCCTTTTGTGTTGCTGAACATGCAAGTGAATTATTATAAGCATTATTTATTCCCTCTATTCTTATTATGAGCTGCATTTTCTGTTGCTCTATGGTTTATTATTATTATTTTAAGAGTTTTAGTTTCCTATCACCCAGCATATTTTTTTTTCTGCTCAGATAAATATTTGTGTGTGTGCACTGCCCTTTGTCTACTATTACTGCTGAATCCCCTACTCTCTGTGCTAATAGCTTATTATTCTTTCCAAAAATTCTTTGTTATTTGTGTGGGTTTAAGTTATAATGCCTCCTTCTGAATAGATGTACACACAGTTTATTAAGAGCTGCAATAATTATTACCTGTTATTTATAAAGATATGCTAATAGAGTTAACAAACAAAAGCATTTGGTGTTATGTTTAAATGTTCTAGAAGAGGGAGGAAAGAAAAAAAACTGTGCATTCATGTGTATATATCAAGTTTGGAATGAAATTTGATAGTATGAAAAAATCAGATTTTGTACTATCCATATCAGAAAACATGCCAATCTGATTTTTCATGCTGTCTTTCTTGTGTATATAATACAGACACAAAGAAATTATTAATGGCAGCTCTAATTATAAATCAATCTGAAAGTGTAAAACATAAACAGTAAATATTATTATCTGTTCCATTTGCAAGAAAATTTTATACATTAAATGTAAAAATTATTATACATAAAGATATAACGATAAATACTGATGAATGAAACCCTTGTAATTATGGTTTTTTTCTGAATATTTTGCTTAAAAACATAAAATACTTTTCTTTCAAAACCTTGGAAGATTTATTAATTATTACAGAAAATTTAACTTTGAGGTGGTAATCAGAGAAGCTCCTAATAAACAGTGTTTATTTTCATTTGGGTAGGGAGACACACTATGTGTATCTGCTAAACAAGTACATATATGATCATTTATGTATGTTTATATAAGTATATATTTCTTTCTTAAATGTCTGCTAAGATTTTCAAATCTTTAGGGTGAGTTGGGGGTGGGGAGTGACAAAATTAAGATGTTGGCATTATTCTTTTTCTCTCTCTCCTTACATAGAACAATTTAAGATAACTTATTAATTAACAGAGTTTGTGCTTTCTTATTCTCAATCATATTGGAATTGTTAATGTCTCAACAAAATTTATTCCTAAAATAAGTCTAGAAACAGTCCATACTTGCTACATTACAACATTAATCATTTAATGCATTTTGTGTCCAAATAAGCTAAGCTTAGAAAAAAATATATAGAAAATAAGGAAGAAAGGGATAGTTAGTGGTCAGGAATTAACACTAACATTACTTACAACTCACAATGCAATTTGTGACATAAACAACCCTAGAATAATCAACTGAAGTTTAATGGCTACTTTATAATATACAATATTTTTTTCTCTGTCATAGATGTTGTCATTTTGGGTCTAATTTAAATAAAATGCTATTTAGATTAAGTATCTTACTTATCAATATTTATCATACATTTATGATGGTAAAAAAGGAAATGACCTTTGATTTTTAACTTTAGATATAATGTGCCAAGTGTTGAAGTTGAATATGTTATGGTTATTCTATTCTTGGTCATACCAAGAACTTCAGCAACTGCTTCTGACAGAGCCATAAAAATGGGGGGGGAAAGATGGAGAAATCAGGACATTGGTCAGGTTGCTTATATTGGGAAAATGCTTTTAGAATTTTGCCTTCAAAATATTCCATGTTGATTGACAAATTGGAAGGATTTTATTCCCTTTCCAATACTTTTCTATAAAAATACATTGAAACTCAGGAGAAAAAAAAAAAAGTGGGGGGGGTTGGTCAAGAATTAATTCTAATATTATTTACATAATATGATTATTATATTATGTATAATGAAAATGATTTTACTATAGAAATACACTGAAGGCAAACATTAATTCAAAAGGGGCTATGAAAAAAATATATATATATATCTCCTTGCATATTTAATCTGTTGTTTACAAGAGAGCACCTGTAAAAAATTTTGCAGTATTGAAAACAAGTTTTAAAATAATGCCAACATTCTAAAATTATTTTCCAGGAATGATCTCCAATTTTTGTAAAATTTGCTTTTCTTTTATAGTTTTTGATTTTAGAAAGAAAACTATTTGATAAAAAAAAAGCCCATAGACGTTTACTGTTTGATTTTGATACAAGAAAAAGAAATTTATTTGCTCTTGAAAAAAAAAAATAATGTTGTTGATATATAGAAATAAGGAGTTTTTGTATTTTGACATTACAGGAAGTTTTAGCTGTAAATTTGTTATATTAATTTCAATTCTGGAGTTTATTTGATTCATGTAGTCATTTGAAGGCATTTCCTTTCAGATTTATTTTTAGATTTTAAATGAAAAATAATTTTACTTTTAAATGTTCTTTTTCTTTTAAAAATATTTGAAACAAACACTACTGTACTATTTTTGAATATTCTGTAATCTTATTAATTTCTAACCCTCACACTGGTCCCATAATGTAGGTGAGTCATAGGATTGTTTCTTGTATATGTCTTGGGCAAGAATAGCCTATTGGAGCCCATCTTTCTCCAGGTTTGGTTTAAATTCAGTTTCTCTTCTCCTAGACTGGTTGCTATATCAAGATTAAAGAAGTCAGTCTGCACTACTATTTATCGTAAAGATGATATCTACCTTAGTTCTATGTGAAATCCAAACAGCTTTGTTCATGATTTGAATTTGTGTTGCCGAGTTCATTTCTTATGATGGTAATCATTTTGCTGCAAGCTCGTCTGAGAGAAACTTTAAAAAATCTAACACGTAACCTAAAGTTCAAACTATTCACAGTTATGACTCTTGGAAAGTCATGAATTCAATCTTCCCTGCACTCTGGAATATTTTGAAGGTAGATCAGAAGAAAAAAAGAATGAATAAAGCCTGTAAGTCACTATTTCTATAAATATGTATTTAACTTGTCTCATTGACAGATCAGAGTAACCTGTTCAGTCAAAGAAATACACTTCTCCCTGTGTTCTGTTCCATTGTAAATCAGAATGACGATGATAGGCAGAGAAGAGATTGAAGTAATTCTGTAAAAGTTTTGTTTTAGTACAGGCTTCAATAATTTTCAATGTATATTTGGATGGAATTTTTGAAGACCTAATTTTTAAGCAAAAAACGAAAATAGGTATTGATTTCTTTATAGGTAATAATCTATTTATTAAAACAAATATATCCAAACTTTCATTCTACCTAATGAATACCAAGTCTACTTGGATATTGATAGACTTTCTGAAGGCTTAATTTTTTGGCTAAAGAAATTGGCATCAACTTTTACACAAGTAATAATTTCATGTGATTGAAATTTAAAAAATTATGGTAAGGGCTCAGAGCAACTCTTGACTTCAAAAAATTAATTTTGTAAAATATTTTTTTTTTTTTTTTTTTTACTTTGCACACAAAAATCACGTGTATATAAAATGTAGATTTATGTTGTTTTTAAAAATTATGTTAGCAATAACAGAATTTGAATTTCAATTCCAATTTTTATGCCTCCTTCCTCCATCTTCAGTTGTAATATTATCAATCTTCTTGATAAAAGGATTTTTTAAAGATGCTTGTAAAAGCTTACATTGCTAACTTCCTCTAATGTCAGACAAAAAGATATTTACTAGAAATTGTTTAGATAATTGAATCTTTTTTTGTATACTTGATGTTTTAACATAAATGCTTCATATAAAACTCAAAGAATATCAAGACGGAGGTGGAGTTTCAATTGTTCAAACATTTGCTGGTATGTTAATGAATGTTCTTAAAGTTATTGGCAAAAAGATATTTAGATTTTAAAATTAGGAAATTGAAAAATTAATGTTTAAAAAGGAAAAAAAATACCGGCTGAATTTTTTTTTCAATCTTGACTCTTTTTATCTAACCAATTCCTTAGAAGTATGGGTGGGTTGGTGGTTCCTTCCTCCTCCTCCTCCTCCTCCCCTACCATTTTTCCTGGCCTTGACTGTACCCCCTCCCTCAAAGTCCTTAAAATGGTCATCTTACAGATTATTGGCTTGTCAGTCTTTCAAGATCTTTAACTGACCTTTAACTGAGGTTAAATGCCCTCAAAAAGAAAAAAAATCAGTTTTATTTTTAAAAAGTGAAACGTTTCTTTAACTTATATCGTAGTGAAAATTTAAATAAATCTGAATCTAACTCCAATAACTCAATGTAGAGTGATATAGAAAATACTCAAAACAAATATAAGTCAGCTTATGGCAAACATTTTAGACTGGATTTAATATGTGAATAACTAAAATATATATTTTCTTTAAAGAAAAAAAACCAAAGACCGGTTATTTTAGGATTATAAATTTATTTCCATCCTGTTTTGTGTTTCTGATTTAAACCAAAAACATGAAGAAAAATATAACGGGACTTCTTCAGATCTTATGGATAAAATAAAACAGAATAGACACGGGGGCGGGTATCTCTTCATTTTATTAAACTTCAGGTTTTTTATTTACTTATTTTTTTTTCATTTTTCTAATTTTACCGTCGGTTGGAATTATGGTAATTTAACTTTTTTATTTATTTTATTTTTTTGTTAAGTTGGATAATTAACTTTTATGTGTTTTGTTTATATAATAAATTTTTGTAAGGGAAATATTAATACTTATATTAATTTCGAGTCTATTTCCTCAGTTACCTATTAACTGGACCGAATAATACTATATATATATATATATATATATATAAGTACTCAATATTAATGATAGAGTATATGTATATCTAAGTTAGGATAGTGTAGACTGTCAACAGCTCTACCAGTTTATCACCTCTGCTCTCATTGATCACATAAGTAACAAACTGACTGTCACTACTTGTGCTGTTGACTATACCTGCACTATTCTAGTAATACACACACACACACACACACACATTGAATAATGTACTTAATCTTTTAAGATTCAATGTAATCAATCCAATACCACCAAAGAGTACACAGCCAAAATGTTATAAATAATTTTTTTTTTAAAGTACAATTAAAAGAAAAAAAAACTTGAATAGGTCATTTAATGTTTATCAGTTCTGTTAAGAGAACTTGTACAAGATAGTACCAAAATGTATACTTAATACTCTTCACAGAAGAATTTGTATGAGTATACATTTTTAGTTTGGTACTCTTTATAGAAGAGTTTATGATAGCCTACACTTAGTGAGTGTTGGGATTGTTACATGGTTGTAAATAAAGGAAAAAAAAAAAAAATTGGCATAGCAAATTATTATCTTACGTTTATTTGAACAACTTTTCATATTCAGTCTATGTTCATTGCAAATCCCACACACAAAAAAAAGAGACTTGTCAGTGGTCAGAAAATAATACAAACAGTATGTATACACTGTATTCTTTTGGTATAAACAAAGAGTACAGTTCAGTTGAGAAAGTTCAAGCATGTGGAATACTAGCTCACCTGAGGATCAGTAATGCGAAACTCTGAGTTTTGAGTTTTTATTTTGTTTTGAATCTGATATATTTTTTATAATAGAAACGTACTGTGATGTTGCTCTGAATTTTTGTGCATTGTCGGTAACATTTTTAAATGAGTTAGAGCTCTTTTGTTGGCACACAGTTAATTGGTTTTTAGTTTAGTAAATGATTACAAAGTTATATTTTACCTATAGATGGGATCCTGGGTCAGAGTGAACCTGGGAGTAATGGCAATGAAAGGGTACTCTACATTTCCCAAAGCTTCAGGGTTAGAGCTTCATCATGAGATGGTCTAGTGTCATATCCAAGACACTCATTGTGAATAGTCTTACCCCCCCTGCAGAGATGCAGTCAGTGTATTCTACACCCCCAGCCAACTAGGCTAATTAAGCTTCTTATCAAGTTATTTCCTATATGCAGTTCGGTATTATAATTATCCACAAACAAAAAAAAAATCAAGATTTTTTAAGATTCTTGATGTCCCCTTGAGCAAAGCCAATTGGCCACTATATGTCAAAGTGTAATAAAATGACATGAATATGACAAAGCAACAAAAATGTAGAAATCCAGATTAGGATGGTAAGACATCTGTTGACCCTGGAGTTTAAAAGTTCAAGGTTGCAACTAGTAGGAAAACATTTACAAAGAAGTTTAATCCACAATGCAGATATTCTAGGAAAGAAACAAGAAGGAAGATGCATGGGTATGAAGAAGATTAAGAATGAATAAATGCTACTCCCTTGAGACAGCAAAATGAGTTTTTACAACTGCAATGACAATAAGCATTAAAAAAATTTTCTAAAAACTATCTTTTCAAAATTTCACTTGTTCATTTTTTAAATTTATCTTCAAGGTAAGTTTATGATGAGTGTCTAACTATATATTTTGTATTTTAACATTTTGTCCTGTCATTTTACATTTTATGCACCAACATATTTATAAGAGAGAGAGAATTTGAAAATCATGACCTTGTGTCAATATCAGTTTAGCCCTAACAGATAGCTCATGTTACTTGAAAATATTTGTTTCATGACAAAAATCTGGTTCTAACTCTTAGAATAATCCAATTTTTGTATCTTACCATACAAAAATTAGCACAAAATTATATCAAATGTAAAAAAAATTTTTTATTATGAATAAGAACAAAATGTTACAGCAAAAAGCTTAATTCTTCTTTGCACAATGTTTAAATTCTCTTAGAGAATAAAGCATTTTCCAGTTCATTTTGCAACCTAATAAAAGTGTAGAGTTAGCAAATACATTCACCTTGATGGTAATTCCTCAAGGGAAATAAAGTGCTAATCAAAGTACTTTCCCTTATATACAATTGATAAGTTCTGTAAATAGGATTACTAGATCATTAGCTTAACGGCCATAGAAAGTAGCCTTTAAGAAAATATATAAAATAGGACTATTTGGTCAGTAAGACTTGTATTAATTTTTGACCACTGACAATACCTTTCTTAATGATTTGCATCACTGATTAATTTTCAATCTAATTTGTAACTTAATAGTACTGTAACTTCTGCATTCACATCCATATTGATCACTAATTTCTTAAGGGAGGTAACTGTTAATTGCTTATTGTAGGATATTTCCTTTTATTAGCTATTATAAATTTGATAAACAGGCTGTGATTCTACATTGAACTTAAAAGTAATTTCATTAAGAGTATTCATAAAATTACTCTTCAAATTAATAAAGACATTTAAAATATTTGCAATTGTTAATGAGATGAGATATATCAAATTTCCAACAAAAGATTTAAAATAATAATAATAATCTTTTTAAAAGAACAAATATAATTTTTACTTGATGTTCAGCCATGTTTCTATCTTTCTAATAAGGACTGATTTGAAAACCTGAACTTTTTGAAATGCCAGTGTGTTAATAGTGAAATAGTTGCATATTTTTCCTCAAATACCAATGTTTGAATGGGTGGGTGGTGGAAGTGTTATCAGCAAACCAAGTTCAAATTCCCAACAAAACTGTTTAAATTCATCTCTCACTAATGCACTTGACTAATGGCATAAAGTCTTCTCTTCCCTGATTCTAACTACATATAAAATAGATAGTCTAGTTATCTTACCTAAGCTAGGAGACCCAGTCTCAAACCACAAACCAACTCATCATAGGTCATCATAACAGAATAAGGCCCATTATTCCAGTTGTCTTCAATAAATATTTATAATGTGAGTAACAGATTTATTATAAATATACTAAATGGCATAGTCAAATCAGTAATGGCTAATTTTCATTTAAGTATTTTTCCCAGATTCTGTATGACCTTTAACATTCAAAAATGACACCAAATACAATGACCAACCATGATCAGTATAAAGTTTGACCTCTATCTGAATCTGATTTCTTGTCTCCCACCACCTGTTCTCTCATCTTGCAGAAATGATTCCCTCTCCCTCTATATGAGGGCTATTCCAAGTCCTCCTCCCCTCCATCTTCCAAATTAATATGCAGTAAACTGCTCATCCTCTTTTTTTTTTTTTTTTTTTTTTGGTTTTTATTCAATCAATTAAATTCCAGAAATATCCTTCCCAATACATGGCCCACCTATATCGTCCTTGGGCACCTGGGGTGGTGTAATGGTTAGCAACGTAGACTAGCAAACCTGCACGAGTGAGTTCGATTCTCATTGTGTGCCCCATTCATACGGCCTTGTGCTATATCTAAGCAAAAAGCTTAGTAAATTACCACCTATATCGTCCTCTCCTCCCACAAAACACTTCACCTCAAATTTACATTAGGCAAACATTAGATTTTACTAAAGAAATAATCAATTATTATTTTACTATTAATTTTCAAGTTTTATTTCAATGCAGTCATTCCAAATTCAGGAAGCTAGTAGGACTTCATTATCAATAGTTAATGTAAATTATATTGAAAATAAATTGCACACAAAAAGAATCATGAATGTCATTCCTTAGATAATGTCTTATAAATGACTTAAATGTTTATAATTTTCTTGACAATAATAAGTTATTTACAATCTCAAAGCCTGATATTTACATATACTCTTAATGTAAAAGCATAATGAATTTGAGCTTTTCATAAAGGGTTTCTTGATGTTGCCAGTTGACACTAATAAAAAAAGTTTGGTTACAAAAACCATTCATGTTTATTTTAACATATTACTTTCTCAGAAGGAAAACATGATGTAACCAAGCCCAGTCAATGGAAGAAAAGGTGATATCCTTTCACTATAAGCCATTACCCACACTACAGGGAGGGTTTCACTTAGATTTGACTGTCATAATTTTTTACCTGTCTCCTATCAATCACTCCTCTGCAGATATTTGATAAATCTGCTATCCAGAGTGTTAAGGGTAGTGGGAGTTATATTTTATTGTAGAATAATATCCATATATATAGTGTATATATATACTGCATTAAAAACAATATATATATATATCCATATATACTGCATCAAAAACAATATATATATCCATATATATATATATAGTGTATATATATACTGCATCAAAAACAAAAACTCATTTCTATTTTAATATTAATCTGAAGATTTTCAAAACAATAAGCTTTCAAAATAGAATCTTTGTTTAAATGTTTATGCAGTAAAAAGGGAAAACAAATATAAACAATAATTATATATATATATATATATATATATATATATATATATATATCTCAAATAAGCACATTGATAATAAGTAAAACTACTTTATATGAGCAGGCAATAATTAAAAAGAAAAAACAGGCAAATTTGATTCCAATGTTGAAAAGCAACACCAGTATCTCTAGCCTGTGCAAAACTGAAAAATAAAATTGAAACTTTTTGATGTATTTGTTATTTTAAAAATTTGACTTTAAAAAATATTAGTTTTTCATGCTAAAGTTTTTTTTTTTTTTTGTCCATTATCTAAAGAAAAGAAAGTCCTATTTTATTGGTTTTGTTTTTAATAATATCAACTTTCCCTCATTACTTTTATATTTCTTTTGAATCCTATTTTGATACTGGTGATATATTTACTTATCACAACTATTGCACTGATAAAATTGAAATTTAAAAAAAAAAAAAAAAAAAAAAAGTCTTTTATAATTAAAATAAATTTGGAAATTACTGGCATTTACTTGACTGATTAAGTTTTTTAGATTTACAAAAACAACTTAAGTAAAATGACTTGATTACATAATTGTATTTTTATAGTTAAATTTAGATGATTAAAATACCCAATATTCCTTTCAAAAACCCGATTCTTGAGAAAAATACTTTAGTCAAAAGCTTAAAAATTAAAATGTAAATACCCAACATAAAAGGCCTACAACTCCTTCCTATTCCCTGCAAATAATTTGGAATATACTATTTAATTTGAAAGATTTTTTTTTTTAAATCCCTCCTATTCTGTTGAAGAAATCATAAATACAGCTACAATTTTTTCTCTTTCAATTAATCTTATAGGTGTGATCGGGGTGGGGGCTGTGATATGGTAGAAAGCAAGATCAAACAGTTATGCTATTGCTAATACTTTTGAGAAATGTATAAAAAGTATCCCCCACAACTAGCTACTGGTTAAATAGTATCATTACTATTCTTCTACAAGGATGGCTTTGGCATTAAATAACCCACAAAGGTTGATATGCCATTAATCAAGGAGACCAAAACCAAATCTTGTTAAATGTTTTCCAAGACAGTTCTACTGATTAGTCATTTTTTCCTTGTAACTTTTATCTCATTAAAATTAACATCAATATATTCAGTGCCAGGTTTATTTATGTTCTAGAACCATGGGGCTTCCTTATCTTGGGGCCACTGATAAAAAAAAAAACGAAAGGATATAGAATTATAGATTTGTTTATTTTCAAATTTAATGAAGCTTCTTTAAAATAGATACAATTTTAAGTATTTAGGTCCTTCTAATTAGAGTTGGTCTTTTAAATTCGATTGAGTGGGGGGGAGCAAACATACATAATGAAAGGGTCCCAAATTCTTTTAGTCCAGGGATCTCTTAAGGTCTAAATCCGGCCCTGAGTATATTAATATTTAGAAATTGGCACAAGCCATCATCATTTCATAAATTGTTTAAAATAAAAATAAACAAACTTGTCTTTGTTGGTTTTATTAAAAAATTTGGCTGATGTACTATGCCTTCCTCAGTGAAATTTTGAGATGAAATACTATCAGTAATCTACATCCTTGTTTTTATATAAAACAGAATTTGTATTATTCTGCATGTTTGTATGTACAACCATTTCAGTTTTCTTCATAGAAACAGGATGTAGTATCTGCTCAATATTCAGCTTTTCTGAACTGGGATTAGCTATCCTTTCTGACTGAGAAACTTACATTACTGATTTATTGAGTTAATATAACAGTAATAACTATTAAATACTAATTAGAATTCTATAGTTTTGACAAAATTGAAGTCTCAATATCATCATGGACTGCCATGAAAATGGGAACCTAATTGCTTCACAAATAGTCTAGTAAATCATTTAAAATATACATAGAAGTGCAGTAGAACAAATCTGTTTACAAATGTAGATGGGGACCACTTTCATGCACCAATTTATGAGAAACTCCACACATGAATATATATGTAGAGCCTGCTTAACTCACATTGTGTGAATGCCAGAGTTTAGTTTGTGGTCTGAATACAGAGATGTAACTTCTCACTAAAGTAGCCATTTCTACTCTGATATGTGGTAGAGGGAGATAACTCATAACTGAAAGCGAGTTGTAATGATAATCAGAACTGTAATTTTTCCTTATTTCATTTCAATGTATGCATTTTTTAGATTTTTCTTTCTTTAAAACAAAAAAAAAAAATGAAATAAAAATTGTGGCTGTAGTTATGATTTTGACAAATTTTAGAATTGCTTTAAAATAAGTTTATGACATGGAACGACAACTTAGTTTGAACTTTTTTAGACTGACATCCTTGACTGATTTTTTTTTTTTTTTTTTACTCTTCATTACATTTTTTATATCCTGTTTCAATTTTTCAACTTTTTAAGAGATGAGTCTCAAAATGACGACACACACCAAAAGCAGTTTCAGATCAAATCATTAAACTCATCCATTGACATTTATTTATGTCCTTTCAATATCTACAAACAACTCAGTTACAAAATGTGAAAACCAGCCAAAAACTGCACTATTTTTGGCACTTGAATATTTTCAGGATGAAGTGGCTGCAAAAGCCAAGATATCCAAACTTGACAGGAAATTTCTGTCTGAGATAAAAGTAAAGTAAAGTTAGCGACCATAGTCGAGGGTGACCCGAAGGCTCCCTTTTCGATAGCTACTACACCAAGGTGTAGGGGAGGGCGCTACTCCATTCCCAGGATTGCTCCACTTTACCCTTGAACCGTACCTTATAATGCTGAGTGTTAAGCAAGGTGGTATCAAGTACCATTTTTAAAGTCTTTGGTATGACTCGACCTGGGATTGAACCCAGGTCTCCCGGGCCATTGACGAACACTCTAACCGCTGGGCCAATGTCCCGGTCAATGTGCTCTGACTAGTATCTTCATCTTGTTTATTATAGCCATGTTTTGGCTATTATGCTCTCTCACCTTATTGAGCTATCTATCATGATTAACTGATACAAGAAATCTCCTGAGCATAGACTTCAAAAAGGAGAAAAATCAACTCCCATGGATTGAATAAAGGATTCGGTTTGAAATTCTTCGAGGGTGACCTACTACAACAGTTACATGAAGAAAGGTCAGTGTACAATGGCCAAAATCAAGATAGTGATACTCATCAGAGCACTTCATTGAATAATGAAATAGTGTATATTCTTATGAATTGGTAAATTAAAAAACTTTTTTTTTGTGTAAGCTTTGCTTCCTAAAAATATGATTTTACTTCTGATTAAGCTATCATTATAGTAAAACATATTACTTTATTTCTGCATACTGTCTTTCTTTTCTCATGCCATCAGATTTTATACCAAATTTTACATGTGAGAATAATCATTTAAAAAGTGTCTGGTAAATCAAAAGTGCTCAAATGCTGCCCAGCAGAGCAATATAAAAACTAAAAAAAAACTTGAATTGATTATATATATATATATATATATATATTATATATTATTCAAAAACAAGTTTTTCTCCATACTGTCAGATTCTTTTCTGTTATATATCACACACACAAATTAGTTGCAAGCATGGAATTTGCTTGAAAAGGATTTGAATCAAAGTATTCAAATATATTGGGAGTGGTGGGTAGAAACCCTAAATTGAGGATGTCAGTCTTAAAAAAATCTTTCCCCATCCTATTTAAAAAAATAGTTTTTTAAAAAATTAATGAACTAATTCTTTAATTATGCAGGGGATGGGCATGGAATTACCATTTCCCCCAACAACTTATTAAAAAAAACAAAAAAAACAAACAAAACAAAGCCCCAGCAAATTCTCCCATTGCCACCGCCCACCCATCCTTCCTGACCCTTAAAAAAAAAAAACAAAAAAAAACACAATCTACTCACCCTTCCATAATATTCCCCTCCATCCCAAACTGACCCTGGCTTGCAACTCCAGGTGTATTTAAGGACATTTATACCTTAGGTAATAAGAGCAGTTCGGAAAATCGAACACAGCAAGAAACGCCTACGTACGTTGATCGATCAGTTACTGGCTGCTGTTCTGGATACAGATCCTCAGTTGCTCGAAGGACTTCCGAGGATCCAGCAAGGACCAAGTGTAAGTGTCGCCACCTTGCGGACACTGAGCAGTGAAGAGGTAAGCACTTTTCTTTTTGTCATAGTTCCAGCTTTTTGTTATCATGCATACTGTCTGCCCTGCCCTTTGCAATTTCCCCCACTCAAAAAACAATCTCTAAACAATGTATCTACAGGATGGAGCAAAAGTCACAGAGAAGTCAGTCACTAATGCAAGTATTGATCGGCACCCAGATCATAACACAGCCTAACCCCTCTGCACAAGCAGAATGCAAAACAAGGTCAATTTTTTTTTTAGTGGAGTTTAACAGGTTTGAATTTATAGTTTTCTTTCTCCTAGATCAGTTACCATACCAGGGTAAAAAGTTCAGTCTGCCCTACTATTTACCCATAGCTGGAGGGTGAACACTTGGTTTCATACCTTTCCAAAGGCTATGTGAAATTTAAACTTGGGTCACCTTGTCCATTTCCCCACTGTGATAAATATTATACCCCGAGCACCTCCATATATTCTGCTGTAGAGAATCCAACTGTTGGTTTTGAATTCAGAATATATATATTATATTATATATAAAAATTTGAGCTTAACAAGCACTATACATTTGTATTTTTTCTAATATCCATTTCAAGAGGTTGGGATCTTGGCTCATAGGTGATTTGTTTATAGTGGTGTAGGTTTGTCTAGAACCAGCCCTACACATTTTAGATGAGCCGATTACAGCAAAATGAGTCACCAGTGTGCCAGATTCTCTTAAACAAAACTACTCAAGTTTTAAATTGAGAGTTTTTCCTTCTCCTAGACTGGTTGCTCTATCAAGGCTGGAGAATCCAGTCAGCCCTACTATTTTATCTATAGCTGGGGGAAGAAAAGGTGGATTCATGCCTTTCCCACGGGCATTAACAAGAAGTGAAATATGAACAAGCTCATCCAGGATTTGAACTGTTTGTCAAAGCCATTTTCTCAATGATAACTGTTAGACCATACACACCTCCAAGAGAAATCAGTAATATTATAAATTACAAGTCGCTAGTGTTTGTTTATTTTTAATCAAACATTTACAACTAATTATCATTGACTGACTTATTACTTCTGCTCCATTCTGTACTTCCACTATAGCCAGGAACAATAAAAGTCTTCCAAATTTTAATTGTCCCATCTATCATCTTCATTTTAAAGCCATAGCAATGTTATTATTTAATATAAATTGTGTACAATTGTATTTCAAATTATTTTAAAAGCAAAAACCTGCCTTGTGAAATACAGAAAATTCACAACCGGAGTTTTAGGAAATTGAAGAAATTCTTGTTAAATATTCCAAATTTAACACCACTCTGCCTATTTCTAATATTTGATTGGTTTGGAGTTATTTTCATTGAGTAATGAAAATTTTTTCAAACATCCGGAACTTGTGACTTTGAAATGATCCTGATGTTCAAACCGATTATTTTCTAAAGCTTCCACGATGCTTGTGCTTTCTTCCCTCCACGTTTGTAGTTACTTGTACTCCAATATATGTGTTTGGCTTCTCAGTATCTCCAATATGGCAGTTAATTATGTGAAATGCAAGAATGTCTTTGTACTGATTGGTTTGGGGTTGTGTTCATTGTGTATAGCTTTGGTAGATTATTGAACAACTAGTGATTTTTTATTTTTTTATCTAGTTATTAGAAGAAAAACCACCACCAGCTTCTGCTTTCTCAGAGAATTGATTGATTAAATGAAATGGCATTTGTTAATTTATGCCTAAAGGTTAGGGAATTGTGTTCATTGTACATTTATATTCACATTTTTTGTGTAATTTTTATCACTTAGAATATTCAGACTATTGTCTTCGTGATACACATGTTTTGGCCAATATGTTCTTTGGCCTTCTTCAGGCGTTTCATGTTGAACTCAGGAACCTACACAGAACCTTAGCTTAATCCATGGGGGTAGATTGATCTAATTTTCTTAACCATGACCAGGTACAAGCGTTAAGCTATAGTAAGTATTCCTTGTAGTTGAGATTGAACCTGCAATTTTCAAACGATTTCACTGAGAAGCACTTTTCAATCAAATGTCTTTATCCACAGCACCATGTGTCCTGGATACAAATCCCAAGTTCAACATGAAACATCTGAAGAAAACCAAAGGATATATTGGCCAACACATTGGGAATAGAACAATGAAGATGAAGAGAAGAATCAGAATATTCTAAGTGATAAGAATTATCAAGTTTCATCTCAGAAACTTTGACAATTTTTTTGTGTAGTTTAAAAGTTTTTGCATACAGTTATATGATATTAAACATTCCTATCTGATATAAATCATTTTTGTATAGTCTAAGAGTTTTTGCATGTTAGAGTTTTCACCAACAGCCCAGGAGACCAGGGTTCAATCCCAGATTGAGTCGTGCCAAAGACTTAAAAATAGTACTTGATGTCTCCTTGCTTAACACCCAGCATTATAAGGTATGAATCAAGAGTAATTGGAGCAATCCAAGGAAAAGAGTTGTGCCCTCTCCTACACCATGGTGTAGTAGCTATTGAAAAAGGAACCTTTAGGTCACCCTCAACTATGGTCACCAGCTTACTTATATATCAAATATTCCTGTCTGATACAAATTATTTGTACACAGGTGTATGGGTTCAAGTATTCCTATCTGATGCTAATAATTATATGGTTTCAAGTAATTATTTCTATTTAATGTAAGTCATTTGTTTAAGCACAGTTATATGGTTTCAAGTAACTAATAGTAATAATCCTTAGTAAACAATTATAGATTCAAGTAACTATTCCTAATACAAACACTTTTACTGTTATATGGCATCTAGTGTTTCTATTAAACACAAATAATTTTTTAATAGATCTATTTGACCCATAAATGGAACCCAAACAAGTACCACCACTCCAGCTATAAGTGGACCTGGGAGTAATAACAATGAAAGGATACTCCACACTTTCCAGATCTCTAGAATTGAAGCTTCATCACTAGATACAGTTTAATGAAAATTTTGGTAAATGGTTCAAAACTTCTCATTCCCTAATGATACCTGCATCAGAAAAATAAGGTCTAAAAAAAAGTTTGGTTTAAGGTTACCTTTACTGTTTTTTTTAACCGAGATTATTTATAAAGCCTGGCAGAAATCGCCTGAAGTGGAGTGATGGTTAACAAGCTCATCAATCACAGAAGTTGTGTTTTTGCTAAAGTTTAATATCTAAAAGAATACCAGCTATTAAGTAGTGGTTGACAAGTTAATATAATAGACTATTTTCTTGTTTAGTGTATTCAATCATAACTAGATGCTCAACCATTGTATCCCGTTTGCATATTAGGCTAAACATTTACAATTATCCAGCAAATAAGTGCATACTACACCTCTTGATTGTATCACATTTTCTGTCAATAAATTTTCAAGTTCTGTTTTTATTTAATCTTAAAAATATTTTAATAGATACTGTTGTAATTTAGTTCAAGAGTTTCAAGAAACCAGGATTACCAGTGCTGTAAAGAAAACAGATATACTCCTCCCACCATTGTAATTTTTCAATAAAAAGGTGGTAGGACTCTCTCTCAGGAGCTAACAACAGACTGAATTCTTGTGTCAATTTATTAGTTACCTTCCCAAGTAATTACGACAAATACATTCTCACTATTCTTTGAATTACTCAAACTAGTATCTTCATCTTTGTTGTTTCAGTCCCAACTTTACTGACAGATACTCTTTCAGATCTTGTCTGATATTTTGAGATAAAGTACTGACATTATTACTCAAAATAGTCTGATTACTAACCCTACCTATGTTGTTTTAATCACTAGGTGTCACCCTGTATGATTTCCACCCTTTTTCAGGTGTATATGGATATTATCTGTTAACATAGAAAGAGTTTAAAGCAGAATCTTATTACATTAACTTTTTCCTTTTATTATAAAATTCCAACTGCATTTATATTCTATGATTTTCTGCTCTTCACTCCCAAATACTTACACATGTTGTCCCCAAAATAGATGGAAACAGAGCTAGAAAAAATACTTAGGCTTGTGTATGAAGATGGAAATGAACAGACATTAGTATAAAATGTAAAATTTATAACTAATAAACAGAGACTAACAAGAAAAAAAAAAGAAAGAAAACATTTTCATTCAAATTTTCTTGAAAGATAAGCAAATAGTCTATGAATGCATAAATGGATGAATGAATAAGAATATTCCTTAAGACAACAGGTTTTTTCTCTCAAAAAGGACCTTGTTCTTTTACTACAGTTATCTGCCCTTTGGTCTTCATCCATTGAAACCCATCGTGAAAGTCATGGGCCGACCTCCTTTGGGACCAACAGTTTGGGCACTTAACATGGTTTAATGATTAGTAAGCTGGATTAGAGGACCTTTGTTTTGAGTTTGATTTTCATTGGGTACCCCCCATACTTCAGGCCTTGTGCCACAATTAAACTAAGCTTAGTAAATAACTATTTGGGCATCTCACATGGTTTAATTCATAACAGGCAAGGAAAAACATCACTCATTTTATTTGTCCATTCAGCTTAACAGGAAGATGGAAAAATTTTATTTTTCTTTAGTCAAGGGACAATTATGTCGTTCAATAAATTACGGCCCACTTCTAATGTGGAAGATCAGTTTCACTGGTTCTAAAAAGTCCCTACTTGTCCTCTGCTAACTACTGATTGCCTAACTCTTTAATATCCACTGATTCAAGTGACCATTTTTCACCATGAGAGTTGGCCCCATGCTGTTGGTCGAACAACAGTCACCACTTTCACTACAGTACAATTTGATTCTTATTGGATGCTCCATACTTCCATCCTTGTGCCATAACTAAACTAAGCTTAGTAAATCAGACAGTTAACTTCACTTCTATTTGAATTGTTTGTCCTGTTAACCCTGTCACAGACGGATAATTTTTTAAATTCTTGTTGAGTTGGTGAATTATTTTCAGAAATTTTTTAAAATAGAGAATATGTACAAACAAGTCAATCACACACACACACATATATATATGACAAAAATATGATAATTTGATCAGCAATTGTGTTTTATAGTACACTAGCCTGAAAACAATAAAGCACTCACTTTTAATTATTCTATTTTGCAAAACAACCTTAACCTTGAGCTCTTGAAAAGCGACGAAAATGTCCCAATCTACATACTGTTGCCAACAAAAATATAATCCACCTAATTTATTCCTTGTTAATCTAGAACTTTTTAATAATCTCTTATGATAAGATGCAATACTTCTGATTTGGTCTAGTTTCTTTGTTTAATGGCATATCAACCTTTTGGAGTTATTTAATGCCAAAGTTATTCTTGTAAAAGAACAGTAGTGGTACTGTTTAACTCATGGCTGGAAGTATAAGAGGATTTATGCTTTTCCCAAGGGTACATGGTGCATTCAGTATGTTTCCAGACTTTTTGTACAGGCATTTAAAATTGTTTTAGACTCTTGAAAATTCAGTATGTTATTGCTATACATCTTATGAGATGACTGACCAATTTTTATGATTTCAGCTTCAAATGAACAGCTACAGCAGCAATTGGAATACACCCTACTAAAGCCTCATTGTCACAGCTGGTGAATTTCAAAAATGCAATCTGGACATGAGGACACTTTAGAAGAACGATATGTAATAAAATTCTGTTTTAGATTTGGAAAAAATGCCACAGAAATGTATGGAATGCTTCAGACTTCTTTTGGACCATCTTGCATGAATTGAGCATCAGTTTTTGAGTGGCATAAAAGATTCAAGGAAGGCAGGGAGACTGTGAGGGATGATGAGAGGTGTGGGAGGAGTAAGGAAGTCAATACACCAGAGTTGATTGGCCAAAGGGTTAGGGTTACTATGTTGAGGTTTTAAGGGAGTTCAGGAAGAGATTCCATTGGAGGAGGCCAGCACTCTTCAAATCGGGTCAGTGGCATTTCCACCAGGACAATACACCAGTCCATAACTCCATCCTTGTCACAGACTATTTGACCAAGATGGGCATCAAGACAGTTCCTCAGCCTCCCACAGTCCAAACCTTGCTCCCTGTGACTTTTGATTATTCCCTAAGCTCAAAGGCTGTTGTTATGAGACAATTGAGGAGATGAAAGCTATGACGAAGGTCATTGACACACTCACACAAGAGGACTTCGATGGGGCCTTCCAGAAGTTGTTGGAATGGTACAAGTACATTTCATCCGGAGGAGATTACTTTGAAGGGGACTAGAGTTTTATGTGTGTACTATCAATAAAAGTGCTCATACGAAAAAAGTCTGGAAACTTATTTAATTATCCTTGTATCAGTTCAAAAAGAACTTAATAGCGTGACAATGTTGCAGTTTAGTACATTAGCCACAACTCTTCTGGACTATTTCAATTTTCCTAAGAATTTTTTGGAACAAAAAGACTTATATGTATAATGCATTGTGTCTTAGATCTATAAATTATTCAAATTGACAGTGAAATTAAGTGAAAAAAGAAATTTTGCTCTGCGTGCACATGCACATATATTTGGTCATAAAAATTTGATGCGTATATTTACCCAATTCTTCCACTTTAAGTGACCCAAAGTCAATGTATTAAATGGAGTAAAGCTCATTTAGATTTAGAGTTTTCCTCCTGGTTGTCTTAACAAGGCTAAAGAAGTCAGTCTACCCTACTTAACTCATAGCTAAAGGGGCGGGGGAGATGAATTCATGCCTTTCTCAAGGGCATTAGCACAAAGTGAAATGCAAAAAGCCTCATTCAGGATTTGAACTTGGGTCACTAATTTCATGTCTTTTGATGATAAATGTTTCGCTAAGCACACCTCCATGAAAATTTGATGTATGCAAATTAACTTTTTTAAAACATTTAGATTCTATGGAACTGAATAAAACAATTATTAGTTACAATTCAATTACCGCTGTAGTTTTTCAGTGATTAGCTGAGACAAGTTCCATGGTAAAATTATTGTGGGTTCAGTTAAAGATTGTGGGATGCCATAATAGTCTGTAAATGTCAACACTTATTAACAGGTCTTCAAGATTTTCTATCATTTAAATTCTAAAAATTATTTTCATCTATTTCTAATGCTAAAGTGAAAGTTTGAAAATTCTTAGATGTTGAATTCCACAAGTGCTAAAAGATGAATTCCTTTCAGTACTGGATTGAGGCATGAACTTCAAAGCCTCCACCAACTGGGAAGAGACTTCCAGAGATTAAATGAAAAAGTTATTTCATCTATGAATATTAAATCTCTATGTGCTTTAAATTATCTCTTTAAAGAAGTTCAATTAAAATACTGTAATATATAAACAGTAAACATAAAGCAAAAATAAACTTCTGTATATAAGTTAAAATAGTGTAGATAGTCTGCGCTTGGTGATTCAGTTTCTCACTTAGGAGTTAAAATGAATCATATGTATATAAAAGAGTGCCCTCCCTGCAATGCCCCACAAACTAGATCACCATTCCTATCATGCTCTAAATGTTATATAAAGGAATACCCACCACATGGGAACCACTAGGTCTAATGACTGCATAAGCAAGAAACTGATGGTCACCAAACACCACTGACTGTCTACCTTCTAACTTAGATATATATATGGTCTGTCACTGTTAGTAAGCACTATATATATATAAATAAAATGAAAATAATTCCTACATGGCCAAAAGTGAATCTACTTTGCTCCTTGGAAAAAAAAAAACACACACACACACACATATATATATAATAAAAGCCTGTTTGATTAAATAATGACACATTTTGTCTATATAATTTTATTAAGATCCTTTCAAGTTTCTTGATAAGTGTCTTGGTTTCAGTTTGGAATTGGTGGATGAATTTACCAAAATTGTCCCGAGCGCTTTCGAACCTTTCATAGGCATCCAGCAGGGGTTGCTTGCATGTATATATGTAGAAATGTCTCTTTGGCGACACGGTCTCCCAAGAAAATAATGCGTATGTTGGTCTAACCACTACAACTCTTTCAAGAAGGTTTACAATGCACCTTAATGATTCTAGCTCCATAGCCTTACATCTTAAAACCCTTTCTATTCCCAAATCCAAATTTCAAATAATTCTAGTTGAAAACACCCCTATAATAGTACACAAAATCAATAAGCTACAACTACAAATCCTAGAAGCCCTATTTATGAAAACAAAAAACCTAAAAATCAATAGAATTAATTTTGAAAATAGCAACAATGTTTTGAAATGTCTTAAATATTCCATATTTCTTGACAATATTCTATTTCTATTGATAGCATTCTGTTTTTTCATATTCATCAGCATCTCAGTTTTATCCAATTCTGCATTTACTTAATTTTGTTATGTTATAAAAAAACCTAAAAAAAAACTCTTTAAAAAACACTCTTTATACATGCAAGCAACCCCTGATGATGGCCTATGAAAGTCCAAAAGCACTCAGGATCATCTTTGTAAATTCATCCACCAATTCCAAACTGAAATCAAAGACACTTATCAGGAAACTTGAAAGGATCTTAATAAAGTTATATAGACAAAATGTGTCTTTGTTTTTTAATTAAACATGCTTGAATAAAAGACTGCTGCTCAACTACACACACACACACATATATATGGTAGATTGTGGTGAATCTGACAAGATGATGAAAATAAGGGGAAAGGTAGATAAATCAGACAAAGTGTTTAGTAGTGATATTTCATTCTTTAAGAAATTCTTTGAATAAAGAATGAAATATCACTACTAAACCCTTTGTCTGTGTGATTTATCCACCTTTCCACTTATTTTCATATATATATTACACACACACACACCAATTGTGATATTGTATAAACTTTATGATATGAATTATTGTTTCATCAACAAAGCCTTCATATCACAAGAAGCAATTTTGGGGGGCTTCAAAATTATTTGTCTCATAAAAATGATTTTTTTTCTTTACCTTTTTCCCTTTGAAATCATTACTGGAGATTCCCCCTCAACAATTACTATAGCCTTAAGGATCTACAAAATCTTAATCCAGCACCGATTACTTTTTATAAAAAATATTGTTTACCATTAACTTTTAAATGTGTAAAACATTCTTTTTAGTACTTTTGTTTATTTGTTTTATTTATTCATTTTATTTCATTTTATATTACTAAATACTGCATAACATCATTTGTTGTGTGGCATCCATCAGTCTTAAAAGACTATGGCAAGCTTTTATAAAAGACCAGTAGTTGCCCATACAG
This sequence comes from Sepioteuthis lessoniana, assembly GCA_963585895.1. Taxonomy (NCBI): domain Eukaryota; kingdom Metazoa; phylum Mollusca; class Cephalopoda; order Myopsida; family Loliginidae; genus Sepioteuthis; species Sepioteuthis lessoniana. The sequence continues at coordinate 90,009,600 of OY757926.1, read as the reverse complement.
CAGGTCTCCCCACTTCATGACACTGAAGGACCAGCCAGAATGAGGTTAAAGACAACATCAGACTGAATTAGGGACTCCTGGTTTCAAATTTAAAGTCTTTCCTTCTTCTAGATTGGTTACCCTAACAAACCTAGAGAGCACAGTCTGTCCTGCAACATTATTTGTACATAAGGAGGTACTACTGATGTAATGGTTATCACTAAAGAAAGTTCAAATCCTAATAAAAGCAGTTAGCATTTCATAAAGCCCTATTATCCTTGGAAAAAGGTATGAATCCAATTATTCTCCACCCAGCTGTGGGTAAAATAGTCAGGCAAACTTGGTAAAGTAACCCATCTTGGAAAAGGAAAACTCTTAATTCAAACCAGCTATACTCTGCTTAAAAAGCGGACATTGCGTCACATCCTGATTGTGGTGGAGCGGTTGAGTAAATACAAACGTTATTTCTATATGTTAATTAAGTTGCTGGAAGTAGTGATAAAAACAACAAGGATTAGGATACTTGCCTGGATAATTCATAGAATAATGCCAAAGAATTTCAGACAATGAAGAAACCAAATAATGCAGAAGTTAAGACATTGTCAAACAGAAGCATGGATAAGAATATTAACGAGTTTAACATATTTTAACTAAAAAATTATTAGAATTTGCTTTAACCACAAACTCATTTTGTAATTTTTTTCTTATTCTATAGATCATTATCAAAACATTTTGGATGTCCATTGATAGAACAATACTTTAATATCTGAAGTATTTATTTTTATCAGGTAGGGGGTCTCTCTCTGCCCTTTTTTATCTAGAGTCTCTCCCTGACCTTTTCAAAGTATAAAGTGCCATAACAATTACCTGTTTAGAAAATGGTAAACTAAGTTTAAATACTACATCAGATTGGTTATGTTCTTTTTGTTCTAATATCCTTGAGAAAGGTATGAATCCACATCTCTCTGCACTGTTACGTTGGAGAAAAGTGTAGTCAGTTCAAGGATTCTTCCCTACAAATCTACACAAGTTACATATACTGTATATACTCTTGTAATGAACAACCTCCGAATTTTTACCCACAAAAAGATGTTTTTATCATATGTGTAATGAATGAGCCCCTAACTTTTGGCAATGGTAGCCTACAGAAATTTTTGTTCAACATCCAATGACAAAACATTAAAGCACTTATTTATACTTATCATAATACAATCAAAATCAATACAATACCATAAATAAACAAGGCAGTCTAGACTTTGATGTAGTCTAAACAAAAGGCTTTTAGTTAGGATAATTAAGTTTTTATTGAACTTTGTTTACTATTTATAATACTATTTGTACATATTATATGCACAGTTGTTATAAATAGTAAACAATGTTAAGTAAACACTATATTAAACACTTTGTTTAAGTAGAGGCTATGCGGAAATATTTTGGATCAAACGTTACTGTAAAGTTAGGCCTAGAAACAAGATAAGCTTATTTTAAAAACATCATGTAATGAACAACTTCCTGTTTTGGGGGTAAAAGATAGGACTTAAAAAGTCATTCATTATGAGAGTATATACAGTAACTACAGATTCCTTACATCCTAATCAGGTGACCAACATATTGACCTGACAGGGGTCAGGGTCTTCTAACTTTCATCTGTTTCTTCTCAAATGTTCATCAACTTCTTAACTGATTTCATTTTGGCTTTTTAGTGCCTCCACCATGGCTCTTTATTGCACAAAAATACCTATCTAAGCTGTTTGCTTTTCATATGCTTCTGCTTATCCTCCAGTAAGTCTGCAGTAGAAGTGTTCTTTTGTACTTCCAACATGGAGGGCTGGAAATTCATCAGGTAAATCTCAAATGGTCTCTTATTTCTTCCTGCAATCCAGTTGGGTGTGTCTTCTCATTATCCAATCCAGTGAAAATGAAAATACAATTTCATCTCTTCACTCACAGTTGTTTCTGTATTTGATTTAAGCTTTAAATGCATCTTTGCTTTTGAAACGTTCACTGTCCCTGCTTTGGTTCTAGGAATTTATATCTTGTTATTTGCAACCCAACCCTGACAAGGCAAGTCACGTCTTTGCTATTGCTTATCACATTCACCTAGATACTGGCTGTCTTAGTAAGTCCATAAAGCTTCCACAACCTGTTTATGCTTTATATTTATTGGAAAAAAAAAAGATTCTTGTTACATGAAAAACTCATATTTTAACTTTTCTTCTAATTATGTTTAGAATATTAATGGTTCCCCAAATGGGATTAAGATGGTATACATTTCTTTTTTTTTTAATGTCGTCTGTGTGCAAGTGAGAGAATATATGAGGAATACTGGATAGTTTTTACCCCAAGAATTAAATAATGATCAAGAACAACTAATCTTTTTTGAAAAAAATAAAATGAAAAAAAAGCAAAAAAATTTTCCAACACTCATTATGTCACACTCTATATATGTTACTAATGGCCATATAATAACATTATGATGATGAAAGTTGGTTTTATGTCTTTTAATGCTGGAATCAGTGTTTTTGCAAACAATTATGTCAAACAATTTAATGATTTAAACTGTTCCACTTGGATAATTATTTGCTATCAATTACAATTCCAACTATTTTTAATACAAGTAATTTTCATACAGGTATTAAAAATATTGTATGGATAGTGGCAATAAAAAGCACTGATTGGACATAAAGAATATTGCCAGACTATGTCTTCAGGACACTCTAAAAAGTGTGATGATTAAAGTGAAATCTTTTAAGTCGCAGCTCAGCTTTATCTGACCATCTTTACTTAAACTGGGAGAAATGGATCACTACACACAAAATACATATAGTCACACACATACTCAACCCACCCACACAAACATGTCAAGACTCCTATATGGATTCAAACATACCCCTCCCCTGGTCGACCATACACATATGTACACACAAGTATGTACGCTCATACAAGTACCCATAACTACTCGTATGTCTACTGTGATATACACATACATATGCACACACATCTAACTATATATTACTACACCAAAAGTCCACAGTGTAACACATATGGATTGAATTTAGTATCTTGTACAGTTTACCTTCTAAGATCAAAGTACAATTCCCTAACCTTCTGCTTGGGAATCTTTGCTGGGTCAGGTTGGGATACAAATTTGGTAACTGTTTCTCTGTTGTGTTTTTATTTTTGAGTAGGATGCTGCATAAATAAGGCCTCTTGGTCCTGGTGTTTCTGATTTCAGATTGCCCAGTTGGCTGGGGCTGTAGAATACACCGACTGCTTCTCTGCAGAGGGGGTACCCCCCCCACGAGTGTTCTGGATATGACACTAAACAATCTGATTGTGAGGTTCTAGTAATGCTGGGGCTTTGGGGAATACAGAGCACCCCTTCATTGCCATTGCTCCCAAGTTCACTCTGGCCTGGCATGGCAGCACCTGATAAGGCCCTATTTATGGGTTAAATAGAACTAATGGCATACTTATGCTAAACTGAATTCTTTGATTAAACTGAATAGCTTGAAATAGAAATGTTTTTGACAATTAAACCGTACTTATATTTAAACTGTGTGCTTAAGCTAAACTCAATTATTTGAAATAGAATTGTTTTTTGACATTGAAACTATATTTATACTAAACTGAATTGTTTAACATAGAACTGTTTCGACATTTAACTGCGTGTAAACAAAATCTTTACTTATACTAAACTGAATTAGCTGAATTAGAACTGCTTGACTAAACTGAATAGCTAGAAAGACATTTTTGACAATTAAACTGTACTTACATTTAAACTGCATGCTTATGCTAAACTGTATTGTTTGAAATTGAATTGTTTTTGACATTGAAACTGTACTTACACTAAACTGAATTGTTATATATAACTGTTTGAATAAACTGAATAGTTTGAAATAGAATTGTTTTTGACAATTAAATTGTGTACTCATGCTACACTGAATTGTTTTAAATAGAACTGATTATTTACATAAGGATTTGGTGTTAAATAACCTACAAAAGTTGATATGCCATAAAACCCAACCAACAAATCTGATTTCAGAGCAGCACTTCCCCATTGCAGTAAAGGTTTGATACCTTTATGACAGTAATCAAAGGAATTGAGCAATCCAACTTTGTGTTAAAGGGAAAGCTGTTAAATAGAGTATATATTACATGCACACAGAAAAAAAGGAAAAAGAAAAAAGGTGTGTACAAAAAGTATCAAAACTGAAGCTGTATTTACCAAGACAAAAAAAAATATAATGAATGAAACGTTAATTTTCTTTAAAATAATCCCCTTGGCCTTCAACACTAACTCCAATGAGTTTTCTATTGGTCAAAGTACCTCTAAAATTCCTCTCCTGATATGGCATGAAGCTGTGCAATCAAATATTTTTATGTCCTCTTCATCTTGAAACCTTGAGACAAATTTTCAGTTTAAGAAAGAAGTAAAAGCTAAACAGAACAGAGTCTGATGACTGAAGCATACTACACTTGCACAATCTTGTGTTTCACAAAGATATTTTGTTTAAAATTATCAACACAGGCTTCATAACTTTTTTCAAACTGGTACCAACTCATCTAGACATCGTTACTTTATTGTACATTTAAATTTCAAAGTCTGGATACTTTTTTTTTTATTATACCATATATAAGTTACACATTGTATTATAGACCTGAAGTTAGTTTAACCTTTATGGTTATCTACATATATATCATAAATAAATTATTGGTACATACAAATTTAAACAGACAAATACTAAGAGACATATGCAATTTGGTAGATAGCAATACATGAAAAAAAAAAAAATTTATTGGAATCACAAGGGCCATTTCATATGACATTTGTCAAGCGACAACATCAGAAGTCATTTAAAACAATGTAAATAGATTAAATTGGTTAAAAGTGGGGGGTGAAAGTGAGAATGATAGCAAGAACAAGGGGGAAGGAAAAGAAATAAAATAAAATAAGATTTTAAAAACCACTTGAGTCAAGCTACAATTATCTCCAAGTAAATTTACGGAGTGCTAAGGGTTTTGCTTGCACAGAGTTGGCCTATAAATTTGGATGTAAAGGGCCTCTAGGACAACTAAATGTTGTTTTGTCCTGGCCCTATGCAAGACACTAGAGGACTCAACGTTATAATTAACCGCACAACAATTTATAGCATTCAAATGCTATAAATTTGGGAAAATGGCAGAATCAAGCAATTTTGAATGCCCAGATGTTGTGCAGTTATGAATATCTCTGGGAACATGCTGTTTGACCCAAACATCAAGACATTGGGAAGTGCGCCCTATATATGTGGCATTGCAGCAAGATTGAAATTTATAAATTAAATTGCTTTGTTGAAAGATAGGGAGCACATCCTTATGTGTAGAGCGAAATGGAGCTTGAGTTATAAAGATGGTTCGAACCATAGCCACATTATAACAGTGTGTAACAAAGGAAGAAACCTTATCAGCAATCAGTTGACTAGGAGATCCATGGAGGGAAGTCTAACAAACTGGACATTTAGGAGGGCCAAATGGCCTGATGTTATTCCTAAACTTATTAACAGTTTTGTTAATGGTGATAACAATGACTTCCTCAGGATACCTGTTACCCAAAAATAAATTTTTAATCTGTTCAAATTCACTTTTAATCTTATCTGAACAAATCTTAAGAGCCTTGAATGTAAGACATTTGATCAGGTTAACCTTCCTAGACTTAGGAGCAAAAGCATTCCAACTCAAATACAAGCTACTTACGAAAGCAAACGAACGTCATTCAACCAATACATCCAAGAAGAGTAATTTATTATCCTTCCCTTCATCCATAGTGAACGTTAGAGAAGGACGTAAATTATTCAACTGCTGGAAGAATGACAAAGCTTCATTACATGAACAAAAACAGGCGAAAGTATCATCCACATAACATAAATAAATATAAGGCTTGGGAAACCTCTCAAAGAGTAGTTTTTCATAGAACCCAACAAAAATATTTGCAAGAATGGGGCCTAATGGAGAACCCATCAAAATACTGTCTACTTGATAGTACATGGTGTCATTAAAACTATAGGAAACTGACTTGGTAGCCATCAAAACATTTTCAGGAAAAGAAGGGACTGATGTTAATGGACTTCGATATAGAAAGTCTGCACAAATAGAAATTACTTAAACAGTGTAGTAATATCAAAGGACACCATGAATTGAGAGTCAACTCGAGGAAGGATTTGATGAATCATGGAAGAAAAAGTAAATGAATCTTCCATACAAAATCCTGAATAAAATGCTAAAACAGGATTGAATAATTGAATTAACCATTTCGCCAATGAATGTTGAATGGAATGGCACATAGACAAATTATGTTGCAAAGGGATATCAGATTTATGAATTTTTAGGTAATCCATACATTCTCGGTGTTTGCGAACCTATTGGATGAATTAACTCACAGACTTCTCTAGAGATAAATTTTCTCTTGAACAGTTCAAGAAACCGTTTCTGTAATTGAATTTCTAACTTGTGGGTGTCATCAAAAGATAAATCACCAATTTTTAGAAATTTAGTTGTATCATCCAAAATAGTGGCCATTTTGGTAATATCGTCAGTATGATTTACGATCACAATGCCAGCACCTTTATCAGGTCTTGTGATTAGAATATCAGAATTCCATTTTAAGCACTTAGCAACTTCAAAATGATTCTTCTGCCATAAGAATCCACTAGAGACGACCATAGTATCAATAAGTCAATTAGCTAGGTTGGCTAAGAGAGTCTTCAAAAAAGACAAATTTTGTTTTGACACCAAAGAGAGTTTAAGTAATTGTGAAAATAATAACAAACTCAGAAAAAATCGTAACTGAATCAATGTTACAAGAGGAGTGGGGGGGGACACAAAAATCAATCCTCTCGACAAAATCAATTTTTCATGGTCCGACAAATTTATTGGAAGAAAAATTAAATATATGTTTGTTGGATGTTAACATGCAACCAAACTTCCTCTTCATGAAGAAGTGTAAGAAACTCGTGTTTTTATCAAGAGTCCAATTCTTAGTGTTTTAGCATTTTATTCAGGATTTTGTGTGGACAATTCATTTACTTTTTCTTCCGCGATCTGTCAACTTCCTTATATTGACTCTCAATTGTCTTTTGATATTACTTCACTGTTTACTAATGTTCCTCCAGATGAAGTAATTTCTATTTGTACGGACTTTCTACATTGAAGTCCATTAATATCTGGATATTCGATATTGCTCGATTTTGCCATCTGTGAATATTTGAATGCTATAAATAGTTGTGCAGTTAATTATAACTATGAGTGCTTTGGTGTCTTGCATAGAGCCTGAACAAAAGAACATTTAGTTGTCCTAGAGGCCTTTACATCCTACTTTATAAGCCAACTCTGTGCAAGCAAAACCCTTTGCACTCCTTAAATTTAGGGCCCTTGTGATTCCAATAAATTTTTTCTTTTTTTTTTTCATATATTGCTATCTTCCTAATTGCATATGTCTCTTAGTATTTGTCTGTTTATATATATCATAATGATTTAGACATTATAAAAGCTTTGTTTGGCACCACCAGGCCACATTAGTAAAAAGCATGTACTATATTATCAATGGTCAATCAGAGTAGCTTGCTATCTTTTACTATGACAACTGCCCCATAAGTAGCCAAATCTCTGGTCGTTTGTGATTGGAGATTATTATGTCTAAGCCTAGCGTCTAGAGATCACACCCCAAAGCACGCACAACACTTCTCAATATAGACTTAGGTGCAGATCGTCTCTCTATCACAGTAGGGATGGCAGACGAAGATTTTGTCTATTTCTTATCTCATTCTATCTAACTGCCAATTCTTACTCTGCTGTTTATGATCATCTTGTGACCCTTTCATCCCCATCAAGAAATCCTTCTCTTTCTATGTTATTGTTTTTTAGAATCTGCCAACCTCCCAAACGTATTTAACTATTCTTTTGATACTACTATACATGCACATTACCTATGCCCACCCACACACCCACACAAATATGCTGCACATACATATGTGCGCACCAGTGGGGAAAAGAGTTTATAGTATAACAATATAATCCACCTAACAAAAAAAAAAAAAAAAAAGAGTCAGGCTATCAACCTAATGAGTAGAATGTTTGTCAATGGTCTGGGAGACTGGGGTTCAATCCCAGGTCGAGTCATACCAAAGACTCAAAACTGGTACTTGATGCCACCTTGCTCAACACTCAGTATAATAAGATAAGGATCAAGGGTAAAGTGGAGCAATCCAGGGAAAGGAGCATGCTCCCCTACACCTAAGTGTAGTAGCTGTTGAAAAGGGAGCCTTTGGGTCACCTTCGACTAAGGTCACCAACTTTATTTTGTGAGTATATATATTTTACTGCACTTGCACAAGTATACTGGGATGTTTAAAAAAAAAAAAAAAAAAAAAAAAAAAAAAAATTGATATTTTGTAATTTCATATCTTGACCAATTCTCATTTGAATGATCACAAATTTTAACAGCATGTGTAGAAACAACTCAAAATTCTGAGTTATTTTTACACATGCTGTTAAAATTTGAGATCAGTTGAACAAGAATTGATCAAGTTATTAGATTATGAAAAGATATCAATTTTTCTGAAATACCCTCTTTATACATGTGTGTGCTAAGATAATGTGTCATATCAAATGAATTTTTATATACAGTGAATTAACATCCGTTAGAAGAAATAGCCAGTAGAACCAATTGGACAAGAACTGATTTCCATTAGATTGTCCTTTTTATGCAAATTCATTTAAAATTAACTGTTTAGAGAGAGAGAGAGAGAACAAAGTTCATAATCCTGGAGTATTACATGAAAGTGAAGTGTTGTATATGTGCAAGTATTGTTTATAAGTCTACAAAATTCATAGAAGAAAATTTTCACTCATCCCAAAATATAAACCTTAAAAAAAGTATCTTTAATTTAGTATCAAAATCACATAACCAATATTGTCCCTTTCACAGCCAGATGATTTTTTCTAAATCTTTGTTGAGTGGGTGGGTGAATTATTTTTTCCTTAATTTAAAAAATTGAGAGTATGTTCAAACAAGTCAATTAATCATTTGTAACAAACAAACAAAAACCAAGATATTTTAATCATAAATTGTGTGTTAGTTCAATAACATGAATACAAAGCACTTGATTATGATATTTTATAAAACAACCATTATACAATCCTACAACACAGAGGCCACCTAGCAATATATTAATATTGAATTGGTCAATGAGTAACCAATGGGGGAAATGCTTTACATTGAGCTACTGAAAAATGACAAAAATGTATCTGCCTGTGAACTGTTGGTGACAAAAATGTCAGGCTGGAGAAGAATTATGTTGTAGGAGGTGACAATAAAAATTTAAGCTGAATGTGTTTGCATGCAAATGTGCTTTGCAGAGTTGCTTAATATTCTTGAGTTGTCGTCTTGTCAAATTTGTTGGTCAACATTCTTGAAATTCCTATCATCCAAATGGAAGAAATATATTTGTTTCACCTTCCGAGTGCCTTGATGCCTCTGCAACGTGCGAAAGCCTTTTCCTCCTCTTGGAAAATCCAAACACTTTAGCCTTCTGGAGTGGGGAAGAAAAAAAATGGTACATTGTATCCCTAAAAGATAATTTAGAGACAAGTATTTTGTGTATATATATATATGTATATATATATATATATATAACTGAAGATCTCTTTTCTTCTATCGGCCTGTCTTGTGTTCTTTATCCAATAATCTGTGTGTCTATGATAATCTCGATCTTCCCACATTTTGGTTTCTGTCTGAAGTTTCCTTGAAAAAAAAAAATAAATAAATAAAATAAAATTGGAAAAAAAAAATTTTTTTAATTTTTAAAATGTGGGGAGTTCTCTGAAAGTTGCATTCTTTAACGTACATTTCATCAATCACTTTTCAATATTCAGTGTTTTTTTTTATTTTAGTTCCCCCCACCCTTTCTTTTTGTCTTCACTTTGTTTCATTTTTTTTCACATTTCAGCCAATCTATTTGCTGACCTTCTTCAGGTGAATATGTCCAGAATAGACCTGTTGGTTTTATAATGCTTATCATACACTCTGTGGCCAATGTATTATTGTCATGGTACTTATTGCAGATTCAACCACTGCCACCAAACACTAACCCTGCAGTAGTGCAATCACATTATCAGCTACCACTGCTTTGCATATTTTTTGTTCCTATTTAGTTTTACCTTCCACATACAAGATGCTCTCACATAATTCTTGCTTTTGTAATCTAGATTTCAGGAGCAGGGCAGGAAATATGACAAATTGAGAAACTTAAAATATACGCTAAGATCATTCAATAAATAAAGGCAATGTTAAAATAAACATTTTAAAAAAAATAAAAAATAAAAATCAGAATCTTTTTTTACCATAAAAGTAAATTCTGCATTGTTTGGAATTGGTTTATAACAAAAAATTATTTTAATCTTACAAACATATTTGTTTTGCGGCTATTCAAAAATGTTGGAAAATCAAACAGATTGCTCCAGGCTTGAACAGAGGTCGGTCATCAAATTTGTTTATGAATGAGAAATCCAAATCATGTGAAATTTACAGAATAATGAGTAATGTGTACAGAGGAGCAAGTTTTAGACAAAAAAAAAAAATCTTTACAAAATGGGTTAAATATCAGTTTGCCAGTACAAGCCCAAGTTGAAAAGATATTCTGGGTGCAGTAGTCAGTAAAGAAAATCATGCTGACAGTCTTCTGGAATATGAAAGGCCTCATCACTATTGATTTCCTTTAAAAAAAAAAAAAAAAAAAAAAAAAAAGTTGCTTCCTATTGCCAATTCCTTTTACAAAGTTCCCTTTCTTTATTGAATGATCCTATATGCGTGTGTGAGAGAGAGAACAAGCAAATCCCTTAAAAACATTTTACTTAAATCAAGAAAGTCCTCATATGCTGCCCACCAGAACAAGATAACACCTAAAAGAAACTGATATCTTCTCTTTATGTTGGTTTCATTACTTAAAATTTCATCATCTCACAGATCAAACAAATTATATATATATATATATAATTCTAACTGGTATATTAGGCATAATAAATGCTCTGTTATTAGAAAGTGTCTTGAAAAATCAGGTTCCATCATTGGTACATCAAATATTTGTTGAAGGAGCAAAGATTTGGCATGCAACCACTGGGAGTCTCCATGATATAATGGATAATGTGGTAGACTGTGAGATCATAGTAAGCACATTTGAACTCTAACCATGCTATGTTCGCTTCCAAACTAATACTCTTGGAAAAGGTACTGAACCCCTTATTCCCTTCCCAGCTATGGGTTAAACAGTAGCCCTACTATTTTACAAGAACAGCTTTGATATTCAATAACCCACAAAAGGTGATATGCCATTAAAAAAGAACAACAATAAAAGAGACTGAAAGATTTGCCAAACTTGTAATTTGATTTAAATTTCCCCATCTTAAAATACATAACGTCACCTGCTAACTTAAGCAATAAAAAAAATTAGTAAAATAAAAAATTTTAGATAAAAAAAAAAAAAAAAAGAAAAAAAGCACACACAAGCACACACACACACACACACACACACACACAAGACCCAACAAAAAAAACGGAATTTTTGCTTGTTTAAATATTTTTAATAAAATGTGAAGAGATCCAAATTAACTTTTGATTTTTATCTTTTCAATGTTCTCAAATTCTGAACAAGATTTTTGAAGGATAGGAAAAATTTTTTCATTTAACAAATCTTTTTAAATCCATAAATTGTCATTCAGAATCACTAAATATCCATTGTCAGGATTGTAAAGACCAAGAATGATTTGATGCATCTATTTTTCCAGCAATAAAACCTTTTTTTCCTTGTTGGCTCAGTCACAAAGCTCATATTCTATATTTTTCCATTCTCTTCATCTTATTTTCTTAAAAAGAACCAGACATCTCACAATTTCATGTCAATGAAAAATTAAATACCAACAAAAAAACTTTGCAATGGATACATTCACCTGAAGATGGTCAGAAAAGGAACTAGCTGAAATATTAAAAGAAAAAAGTTTTCAAAAACCCTGAAAAGTGTTTTACAGTTGATAACTGCATATCCCCCTCTTCTTGACACCTGCAATTAAACTTGGCTAAAGCTAGGATTTTGAGTACAGGCAAGTTCATCCCATTGGAAAAAATTAACTCAACACAATCTTAGCTTTTATTTCTTACCTCATTTGCTAAATTAAAAGGTAAGTTGGATAAAAATCTGTGACATGAAAATAGTCAAAATCATTGAATACTAACAACTCAAAATCCCAGACAGCAAAAGCAGCAAGAAAAAAAAAATTAAATAGTATTTTTCACTTATTTTAAATGCACATTATCTTTCAGAGAAACTTTCAACTTTTATCCATTAAAACTCACTTGCATTAGTATTCATTTTTGGCTTAACAAATTAAAATTGCTTTTCTACAACGAATTTTGATATAGAAAATGTTTAACCCTTTTGGTGTAGCACATTTGGCAGCATATTTAAAAAAAAAAAAAAAAAAAAAAAAAATTATTAAAGCTTCCTAAATTCAATACTACAATATATTGAAAAAAGCAATTAAAACATTGGAAGTAAAAACTTTGGATCTTGTGTAACTTTGGGTGAGGGAGGAAAATATTGCTTAAAAAAAATAAAATAAAAAAAACAAAAAACTGTTTTACTAAAGTTTTAGAAGTGGTAGAGTTTTTGTTTTTTTTGCCTTTTGTTTGTCAATTTTTAGGACCAGGGTATATCAAACAAGAGGCACTTTTAAGGGTTATATATCACTCAAGATTCAAAATCTTTACGTAGGTTGTATTTCACCCTCATGCATTAACTATATTTGGGCAATTCTAATCACTCTACACCAAAAGGGTAAAGTTTTATAACTTTTGTGTGTGTGTGTGTGTGTGTACACATGTGTGTCTTCTTGCATGAATGAATGGTATTTAAATTATTCTTTATTCAAAAAAAATGCTATAATAATACAAGATCAAAAATTTTCCAGTTACTAATTTATACCCTCACAACAGGATGATTTAACTCACTTGGAAATCTACTTGACGCTTTCAAAGGTGAGCATGGCTACAAAGGACGTTCACTTTTGTAATAATATAGGAGTTTAGAAAAGAAAATACAGAAAAACAAAACGACCTAAATTATTTATAGTGTTTATAGAATAGATTCATTTTTTTATTAAAAATGATTTAAAAGGTTAAGAAAAATGTGATCTCAGCTTAAGTTCTAAGTTTAATAATTACTTTTTTTTGTATAAATTTAAGAGAAATAGGACTGTTACATTTTTTTGGAGAATTAACTCAAAAATTGAATTAAAGCTGTTCAGCAATTCACCATTATCTGCACCAACTTGAAAAGATGTCTAAACTTGGAAAATGAATTCCTTATAAATACAAGCATTTCTCTGCACTCTCATAAATACCTCTTACCTTTTTTTTTTAACAATCATGGTGAAAAAGAGTTTTTAAAATGACAATAGGCTCAGAAAAATGTTAAATGTTTGAGGGGGTAGTGTTGGTTTGGTTGACAGAGTTACTTGTCCATATTACAACTAAAGCAGGCTTCTATTGTCAGCAATTAGAACATTTAAACATAGAATTGAAGGAGTTGCTGGGCCATCAATGATAACCAACCCAACAAACTTTTTTAGAAATAGGCAAGTGACACAGGAAAGGTAAAGATAACAAAATAAGATCAGGTTATAACAAAATTGCCGGATCAATTTTTGAAGATGTATGTTAATCAAATCAAAGTTCTGAGTTTTCAAAAGGTATCGGAAGAATTGTAGATTCATTCAGTCTGAGCAGAACTCACCATTCATGGATTGGTGCCATCAGTGCATAAGATTATCTGTTCACAGGCCATGAAATACAGCCAGAGTTGCTAGGCATCACTGCATTGGGCTGGTTAGTCTGCTATGCCACGTGTTACTGTATCAGGCTAAAGAAAGATCCACGAGAAATGTTCTTTTTAAGGCAAAAAAGACTAAGTAGCTGGACTGCTTGGTTCATTGGGTGTCCCTAGAAAAAACAAGGTGGTGGCATCTGGTTGTTTGGAACTCAGGAGGTTATACAACTGAAAGGAACAGTCAAAGTGAGCTACACTTAAATCCTTTTGCCAGAAAGTATTCTGGTGCTGTCATGTTTTACTGCTGATTTTATAGTGAAGCTGATTACTTCTCCAACCAAGAATACTTCAAATTTGGGCAGGAATATTTGCTTTCATTTCTATCTATAATGAAACTAGTCCTTATACAACCAAAAGAAAATAGCAAATATTACTTGCTATATGCAGCAATCAGAAAATATCTCAGAAATAGTTTCAGATCATGGTTGGGTTGGGTTTTATGGAATATCAACCCTTGTAGGTTGTTTAATGCCAAATCCCATATATATATATATATATGATTTATAAGCGAATAGTTAATAGGTAACTTTTTAAACAAGCTAGAGCTCATTTATTTGCACACAGTTAAATGGTTGGTATTTATGACATATCAACCTTTATAGGTTAATTAATGCTAAATCCTATTTATAAAAATATTTACATATTCAATATATATTGTTCGCATGCAGTTAAATGGATTTAAGTATTGCATTCATCTTTAATCAGATATACTTTTTATCAACGAGATTGAGGTTGGCAATTACATTGTCAGTTTCAATGTCCATACTTTCTATATTATAGGGTATATTTAGGGATTTGGTTGATCCCTGGGCATTGCATTGTTTATAAATTCTTTTAGGTGATTTTGTTCTTGATGTTGAGGGGTCTCTATTACGTTGGGCTGGGGGCTGTTTGAATACTTTTCCTAGTCTTTCATTGTTCACTTTTGTGTTCATATATATTTTTCCAGATTGGTCAATGGGAGATTCTGGTTTTTGGGAGACAAGTTCTTTCGTCTCTCTTTCATGGTTTTTTGGAGGATAGATTGGATATTTATGTGAATTTTGTTTTGTAGGGGATTTTTTATATTTAGAGGTGGTTTTTGTTGGAGCAGAAGATTTTGTATATGTTTTTCCTTTGATTATTTCATTGGATTTCTCTTTATTTATTATGACTGCTTTTCATTAAATTTGTGCTTCTGTTTTATGAATTTTGTCCAAGTGTAGGTTTTTCAGCTGCTCCTGAAAATTTGGCCTATCATTTGGTTCCAATTGGATCAACTTCTCTATGAGAAGTCTGTATTTGTCCACTTGATTGCCTTGTTTGATTCCACCCTCCATGCAACAAAGGTGTAAGTATTTTTTCCCCATATAAGGCCCTACTATTCTTCAAATTTCCAAAAATGTAACATTCTTTTGTGCTTCATCTCTAGTATTTCCATCTCTTTTATGAAAGTCACAAAATCTTAATTTTGTTGACAGTTTGGACATTAAATTTCATTTGAGCAATCTTCTTCCATCTGGTCTGGATCTTTTTGCCACATCTTGTACATGTCTGATATCCTCTACAACCTGTGATGGCTATATTTTTGACATTTAAAGACCCTCAAGGGGTGCTAAGATATATTGTTCCACCCTCTCGAGGCAATACCCAGTTTTCACTTCCTTGGGAATTTTGAGCTGATTAAAAGTCAGAATGTAGGTATGAGTGTGAATTTTCTCTCTGTCCTTTCTGATTGTAATTCTTTTAAATCTAACTCCTTGTTTTCCTAGGGCTGCTCTTATCTCCTCCACTGTAGTCAAAGACAGCTCCTTACTTCTGATAACTCCTTTCAAGGTATTTAATTTCTCTTGTGCATAGGCTTTACATTTTGTTGTGTAAAATGTCTTCATTTTGAGAATGTTTTCTGCATGCCCCCAGTTGTCCACCTCCACAAGCAAATTGTTGTTTCTGGTCTTTTCAACATTTCTTAGAGTAGCTCTTGTTAAGATTACCTTTTCAATTGATAAAAAAAGGAGAATTTAGCCTGTCAGTTCTTTTGCAAAGATTAAAGGACAATGAACCTAGGGAAGTCTGGCACCTTATTCTCCAAATCAGACTTGGAAAGATTTTGTTTCATTTTTTATTTGAAGAAGTCATTAGTAGTATTTGTTTTTTGCTGGTCCTCTGCTCCACCACTCACCACGGAGTCCAACTTGATTTGGGAATTTACTTAGGAGGAAACCCATTCACCCTGGTTAAGACAGTGGTATCACTACTAGTATACTCAAGCTGGGAGTTGTATTTCAAGCCCCTGCCAATTTCTGGTTTTCAGTAGACGTTACTTACCACCGAATAATTTAGCAATGGTCAAAGTCCTATTCTCTCAATGCAAGTGACTCTCAGCCACTGCCTTCTAACACCCTAACATAAAAAATTGAGGAGTTTACCACAAGTGCAGATTGAAGGATGCTGTCAGGACTTAGCATATAGGTCCTAAGGCTTGACATAACCAGCTGAGTAATTGGATCAGTCTAGCCCAGTAAAAGCTAAAGTGGTATGTTGCAAGTCACTTAACCACTCCATTGTCAACCATTAGGATCCTGTTCTTTAGAATCACAGGTCACCATCCATAACTATCAGGTGTTACCCCTCTACAGAAGTGCAATCTGCATATTCTACTACCCCAGCTGACAGGGTAGTTAGTTTATGGTTGAAAATTTCATTTGCTGATGACACCACATCAGTAATTGGTGTCTGTCATTTATAATTGAAAATAATTGCATTCATATTTATATTCTTTGTCATTTAAGAGATTTTTGGCCAATGGTTTGATTGAATATGAATGATTTTTAAACAGGTATATTTGACCCATAAATAGGACCCTTACAAGTACTACCACTCCGGGTCAGAGTGAACCTGAGAGTAATGACAATGAAAGGGTACTCAATACTCTAGGACTGGAGCGTCATCATCAGATGTAGTTTAATGCCATATCAGGACACTAGATAGATATTAAGTCCAATTTTCATACAGATGAATAGATAAATGTACTGATCCCTCTCATTATATATATATATATATATATATATATATATATATATATATATATATATATATATATATATATAAAATTTAGGATAGTATAGACAGTCAACAGCATTTGATAGTTGTGAGTTTCTTACCTATGCAATCACCAGACCAAGTTTGTAAAAGATTTGTAATTATGTTGGTCCGATGATTGCATAGACAGGAAATTGACAATGATCAAGAGCTGTTGACTGTCTACACTATTCTAACTTAGATTATATATATATAATATACTATAAACAGTTCAGTTTGTTTTCTTTGTTTAATGGCATATCCAACTTTGTAGGTTATTTAATGCCAAAGCCATCCTTGTAGAAGAATACTGGTACTATTTACTCCATAGCAGGAAAGAAGGGGGGATCATACCTTTCCCAAGGGGCATTAGTCTAAAAGTGAATGTAATTGCATAACTGGAGTTTGAACTTATGATGTCACAGTCCAGCACGTTAGCCACTAACCCACAGGGACTCCCTCCCTTCTCTCTCTCACACACACACACACACACACACATTTCCTAGATTAAAGAAGTGAGAAAAGTCTTCATAGTATTCTCATGAAACAATGTATTAAATATATTTTTAATAATGACGACAGGCCCTAAGTCAACAGCTTTCAAAAGCATTTCAAAATTACATCTCTGATGTGAAATATTGTATAAACAATTATATCAATAGATTTCATTGATTTGATGACATAATTCAAATCTTAGTATCCTAAAAGAGAAAACAGTCCAACATCTCATTTTTATCCAAAGACAACCACACCTATGTTTTATGTTCTTGATAATGGTCAAAAATAGTTGAAAGTGTTTGGACCCAGAGGAAAAAAATCATGGAGAATTCTTCAACTCTTAATAATATAATCTCCTTATAAAGAAATAAGTAAAGTTGAATAAAAATTAATAAGCTATTCCTTGTCCATCACATTCAATACAACTTATTTTTATATAATTTATGGGGTTTGCTATATTCATGAAGAAATAGTGGTCAATATCGGTGATAGAGCACTTGTATATGTAAGATTTATTAGCATAAATACAGAATCAATGGCACTCACTGACTATACAATCATCAGACCAAGTCTAGGTAACTGATAGTCACCAAGTGTCTCTGACAGTGTCTACACTGTCTCTCTCTCTCTCTCTCTATATATATATATATATATATATATATATATTTCTTTTAGAAAAAAACAACGAAACCAATCACAAAGGATTATAAATTTATTTCCATCCTGTTATGCATTTTTGAAATTTCCAAAAACACGAAAAAAAAATTAACAGGACTTCTTCAGATCTTTTTGATAAAAAAACTAGAATAGACACATAAGAGTGGGAGGGGATAGAAGAGTGGGAGGGAATAGAAGAGTGGGAGGGGATAGAAGAGGGGTGAAGAGTTACCTCTTCATTAAGCCCACTTCCGTTTTAAATTTAAATTTCGGTTAGCAATGTAGTAAAATTATTTATAAAAAATTAATATTTTTAAAAAAAATTCCATTTAGACTTAAATTATAGATATTTTTAATTAGATTTAAATTTTAAATAATAATCTCACGTAAAGATGCAGTAATAGATATATTAAAACAAAAACAAATATTTAATTTACTTAATTATTTTAAAATTTCGAAAATATTTAGAAGGCATTAATCAGTTACACTCTTTATGCGTAGTACATATGTATTATATGCTTTTTCACAATTTTCTATCTAAAATGTTTATCTATCAGTCTCAAAAAATATTTACCTACATCTATATTTGCTAGTTTACAAAAAGGGGAGTTAAACCATATAATTTTCCTTTTTCTATTTTTTTAATTTTTTTTTTGATCGTAATTATTATTATCTTTAGTAATTTCTTTTGTCATATTTTCTTTTAAATACCTAAAATCCTCCTTAAACCCCTATTTTTAAGGGCATCTATATATTTTTTACTATTCTCTTTGAAAATCTTTTCATTTGCAGATAGCTTACCTATTCTTAAATTTACTGCTTTTGGGATTTGCTTAATTATGTTTTTAGGGTGATTGGAATTAACATTAATGTACTGATAGATAAACATTTTAAACAAGATAATATATTACATAAAATATTTAATAGGAAAACCTTGAAAATAAGTTATTCATGCACTAAAAATATTTCTCAAATAATAAATAGTCATAATAATGAATTAATAAATTTCATAACCGAGTAAATAATAATAATACTAATAGTAAAAAAAATAGAATGTAATTGTAAATCTCGAAGTGATTGTCCAATGGATGGTTTGTGTAATTTAGATAACGTAGTATATCAAGCTATTATTTATCCAAAAGAGGACATAAATGATAAGAAATATTATATTGGTGTTTCATCCACTAATTTTAAAATTAGGTATGGAAATCATAAATATTCCTTCTCCCATGAGCATCAAAAAAATCAAACTGCTCTATCAAAACATTATTGGGGATTAAAAAATAAAGGGTTAACCCCTGACATTCAATGGTCCATATTGAAAAGATCTAGTACCCCAAAATCTTTCGATAGTAGGTGCAATCTGTGTCTTGAAGAAAAAAATCCACATTTTGCTTTTTCCTGAGCCAAAAAAATGATTAAATAAGAGAAATGAACTTATAGCTAGGTGTAGACATAGGGCCAAATTTAAACTATAAATAATTAAACAAATAAATTTTTTTAAAACAAGCATAAAGTTATTTTGAGAATTAGAGTTAATTTTGAGAATAAAATAAATTGTTAGATAGAAAATTGTGAAAAAAGCATATAATACATATGTACTACGCATAAAAAGTGTAAATGATTAATGCCTTCTAAATATTTTCGAAATTTTAAAATAATTAAGTAAATTAAATATTTGTTTGTTTTAATATATCTATTACTGCATCTTTACGTGAGATTATTATTTAAAATTTAAATCTAATTAAAAATATCTATAATTTAAGTCTAAATGGAATTTTTTTTTTAAATATTAATTTTTTAAAAAATTTTTTAAAAATAATTTTACTACATTGCTAACCGAAATTTAAATTTAAAACGGAAGTGGGCTTAATGAAGAGGTAACTCTTCACCCCTCTTCTATCCCCTCCCACTCTTCTGTGTCTATTCTAGTTTTTTCATCAAAAAGATCTGAAGAAGTCCTGTTAATTTTTTTTCGTGTTTTTGGAAATTTCAAAATGCATAACAGGATGGAAATAAATTTATAACCCTTTGTGATTGGTTTCGTTGTTTTTTCTACAAGAAATTATTGCTCTGTATTATTGGTACATTGAGCTCTTTGCCAGGAAAATTTAAATATTCATTCATGAATAATTTCTTGTTCTGATGGAATTACTCCCAACTCCGGTTTAACTGGACTAAGTATACACTATATGTATATATATATATATATATATATATATATATATATATATATATATATATATATATATATCACACACACACAGAGTAGGTATTTATGCCAGAGAACAGAACAGAGGTGAACATATACCATTAGTTTGATCTTTAAAGGTTGCTCTATCCGATGACCTTGTGTCAAACTAATCTTAGTAAATATCCATATCTTACTAAGAGGAAACAGTAGCTTATTTACCCACTAGCATCTGGAGGTCAATGTTCAACCACAAGTAAAAGCCAAGATTTGAAATGCTGATTTTTAAAGTCGATTTTTCATCAAGAAGATTGTATAGCACCAACTTTCTTCTATTTCTTCCCAAGTAACCTTGTGTCTTGCTAAACTCGAGTTGATAAATATCGATAGTAGATATTTGTTGAATTAAAACACAAGACCCAATTCATTGAGCACCAATTGGCAAATGAACAGCCATTTATAAGCTCACGAAATATTGCAAAAACTATGAGAAAGAAAATGACAATTTTTAAAATCAGATTGACATTTGTTCTGATGAGACTGATTATCTAAACTGTTTTTTTCTTTTTTGATCAAATCTCATTCTAAATTTCATTCTAATTACTCTTGAGTAGATACTTATACAAATATGTTGAACCTGCTTGGTGGTCAAGATAGTTGCAGGTTTCATCACTAAGAGTCAGTATTTGAGAGTATTTGAGCTTGAATAAAAACCAGAGTTAAGAATAATAATTGTCAAAATCGATCTGACACAATCTTCCAACAACCATTTTCTCATTTCCCTTGTACCAAAATCAAAACTCATCACAGAAAATATATTATGAAATATATCATTTATTTTATTACCACTACAGATGAAAATATTAGTTTGTTAAAGTTATTGTATTCATTTTTTTTTTAATTCAAAATAGCTTAACACATTAAACTATGAAAACATTTAGATAACTTTGACAACTTGTTTCATCAGCGCTTTGTTCAAAAATATTTAATCTTACATGCAATAAGGCCTAACTCTGAATCAATTATTTTCATGTACTATATATATATATATATGAGTATCATTCTATACTATCTGGACTATTAACTTTTGCTGCTGGAAACTGTAGGTGTGCCAGTTAGCCTAGGCCTTGGCCAATTATTTACACACAAAGTTTGTATGTCACCGGTAGAAGACTCCTTAATATTAGGCTAAATTTTAGGTCTCAAAAAATTGCATGATATGCAAGTATATATAGTAATCAATATTTGATCAATAAAAGGAAATGTTTATGTTTCATTGTCTAGTTCCATTACGATCAGAAACAGCAAATTGATACAAATACTGACAAACAAACAACATTTTAAGTAAGTAAAAGATTGTAAATTTTGAAGAAAAAAAAAGAATTCATTTTCATTTTGAACTTTAATAGATATTGATTAAATAATTGTTATTCTCCACATTGCAAATACGTAACAGCTGCAAAATTCTCATGGAGTAATTTTTTATGCAGAGTTAAATGTTATTTTTTTTTATATTCAGAGATGAAGTATTTTAAAAATAACTTATACAAGGTCTATGTAAAATGTATCCAGCAATTTTGAATATATTGTGAACCAGTTGTGTGGCTTATTGTAACTTGATAACCAAAATGAGGGGGATATTACTGTGCATACATGAACAGGTACTCCTCCATGAGGTTACTCACTCAACAATGAAGTTTCATTGCATACTATTTGATTATTATATTTCTGATAACTAAACCAGTAGATTGTTTACCTTGTAGCAGATTTTTTTGCAAAACATTACATCACCCAGATCTTTCTGCGTCTCTTGAATAGTGGATAAGATAAAGAAGAGTGCAATTAGGCTACTCTGATCTGAATAGAAGACCTTATTAGAAGGTTTAAAAAGTAGAAGGGATTCTGGGATGTGTATGCAATCTCCCAAGAGAATTAAAGTATCATTGGTCTAGGCTGGTGATTTTTTCTTCGCGTCAATATTAAATGGTTAAATATTTTCTCAACATATCCTGTAATAATTATCATTGCAAGTATAAACATGAAAAATGTTAAGAATTATTTACAGAAATGTGTATATAAAAAGAGTACCACATTCAGATTCACTATTTCTAAAAAGGTATAGAAGAGTACATCACTGAATAATATCAATAATTCTGACTTGTATTATTCTTTATCTTCCTAATTTTGACTGCTGTTTATTATTATTATTATTATTATGACTCACTCAAGTTATTACTTGACTGTGAGGAAGAGCACACATCAGATATAAGTCTCTCTGGGAGACTCAGTGGGGAATCAACCAGGAAATTAATTAAGCTTTCAGATTTCAAATCCCAGAGGGTCCCTTGAAACAAATTTTTCAGTTTAAATGCTTGCATTTTTCAACAAAATTGATAGTATTTAAAAAAAAAAAAATTTTTTTTTTTTTTTTTTTTTTTTTAAATGTTTCTTATTAAAGTTATTTTAGAGATGAAATCATAAGCCAATGTGCTGAATGCTTAATAGTGACCTTAGAATATGCTCTAAAACCAATTTCAAGTGGCCTTTAAATTTGGTTTGGTTAATGACATATCAACCCTTGTTGGTTGTTTCAAGCCAGAATAATACCCATTAGAATTAATGATAATAAAAATTATTAATGACAGATTTATCTAAAAAAAAAATAAATAAATAAAAAAAAAATAAATGAATAATAAACACAAATATACTGAATGTATTTTATTGACTCTCATATTGAGGCACATGTTCTTACTGATTTGCAGGTACTTTAGTGGTTAGATACCAACGTGTTATACCAGTAAACTGGTACTGAGTTAAAGTACTTGCTTTAACTAATTTAACAATACTTTTTCCAGTGGTTAGATAGTGGAATGTTGATAAAACTGACATGTTCAATGGAGTAATGAACCAAAGTACATATTAAAAAATAAAAATGTATAAAACTAGTCAAAATTGATATTATTTTCATGAAATAAGTTTTGCTTAATTTGCCACTTTTGGATCAGGTAAGTACCATAAGCATGTAAGTATTTTGGGGCAGATGCTTGAACAGATTTAAATTTCATGGATTTGGATTTAATTGTGTCATTTCAGATCCGTCTCGAACTGCACAAGAGTGACCGCGACTGCCAGAAATTACAGGATTATGCCAATATCCTTTTGCAGAGGGTTGGTGCTTCATGTCCAGAACTCCTTGATAATTTTGTCTCTATGATGGAATCCTCTGACACAGAAAGTTGCCAAAGTACGTGACATCTGTATTTGACTGAAGGGGCCTGAACTGACCCCCCAGATTGCATTTAGCTTAGAGTGTGGCTGTTACTAAAGACTGTTTTGAGGTTCATGATTAACTTGACCCTTTTTTACTTCAGAAGGAGAACTCATTTGCCCAGGAAAAAAATTAAGAAAAATAATGATAATCAAGAAGGCCATCTGAAAAAAATCTTTTTTCCATTTATGTTGTTATTTCAAATATTCAGATGTTAGTCATTCTTCTTTGATCTCCTGATTAAAAATGGAATTTTGGGTCAAGAGGGATCATATAGGCATAAGGTCAGATCCTGTAAAAAGGCAGGTTGGGTCAGTGTTCAGTGAGAACAAAAAAAAAAAAAAAAAGGTCATGACCTTTGTTTGTAACTTTTTGACCCATTTTTTTTTCTTTTTTTAACATTTGCCTACAAAAGTTTCAAGGGTTATAATTAAAAGGAAAAAAAAAAGAAAAAAAAAAAGAAAAAAGACAAATTCCAAATATTAAAGTGAATCTCCAAAGTAAGAACAAGTCTGTGATTTTGGGACCAGTCAGGATTTCTTGTTGAGAATCAAAAGAATTTGTTGCCATGACAACCTTAATTATACTTTATATTTCTGATTAGTATTCAAACAAGAAAAAAAAAAAGTAAACAATAAAAGTCAAGAGAAAACTTAAAAAGCTCAAATAAATTTTTGACTATTTTTTTCAAATTTATTCTCAGATTTTTCTTCATAAAAAAATTTTGTCAGCATCATTGAATTTCTTTCAACTTTTATATTTCTCTATTTTTTCCTTTTTTTCTTTTTAAAATCAGACTAAAATAAAGGGACCAAGCATCTTGATATTTTTATCTCTTTTTATCTCCTTTCCCTCTCACTACCACATTTTTCTCATTCTCAGTTTATCTTTTCTCTTCTTTACATCTTTTTTTCTCCCTCTTGTTAAACTCCTGTACTTTTATACCACCCCACTTCTCCCCCCCCCACTTCATTCTGTCTTTCTGTTTTCACCCTCATACTCTCTTCCCCTTTCGTTGATACATTTTTTAAACTTTTGGGTCAATTTTTTTCTCTCCCTATCTCTTCAACTCATCTTTTGACCAATTTTGCCACTCATCTTCATCTTGAAAATTCTTATTCATTCTCTTTAGATAGTCCTTTGGCCATTTCTTTTCAACCCCCCTTCTAGATACTGTTTTTCTATTTTCACTCTCATACTCTTTCTTCATTCATTCTTGTCCCATCTGTTTCTCTCTTGAACCAATACCTATACTCTCTCTTCTACTCTTTCTGCACCGCACGAATTCCTACTCTCCTTTTTGAAGCAATTTCTGTCCTCTACCCTATCTCTTGACCAATTCCTCAACTTTCATTCTCATTTTTCTCTCTCAATTCCACTCCCCCTTATCTCACTCAGCAAATTAATATTTTTGTCTATTTGTTAGGCAGATTTCATAATTAATATTACTAATTTCTTCTAATAAATAAATGAATATTAATTTTTCCCCTCAAAAAACAAAAAAACAAAAAACAAAAAAAAACAAACAAAAAAAACAAAAACAAAACTGCTGACTTTCCTCTGAAAAACAAATCTGATTGAGAAATACAAATGAGAGACAATTTATCAACCTGGATTTCTTGGACAAAAACAAACAAACAAAAAGAACTACCTAATAAACAGTCTTATCTTTCTCATTATTCATACATGACCACTGTCAGTCCAATTGTGTTCTTGTAAAATCTAATGTGGCAAATGCTAAAAATCACTGTACATACTTTGCTATGAATAGATTTCAATGGTTTTTTTTTCTTGTGTTTTATTTTACATGAGGAGAAAAAAAAAAGATATCTTTCATGCTTACAGCTTCCCTTGACATCCTATAGTGAATTGAAGGAAGAGTCAATAGGAAACCAAAAAGAGAATTATAGTATTCATAGACTCCTATAGAGTTTTTAATTCCAAATTGTTTCATTGGATTTGATCCTTCCCCCCCCCCACTTCAGGTTAGCGACTTTTGGAACTTCCAATTGTTACCCTATTATGAAACCTAGTTGATTTTTGAACAGCTTATAAACATTATTGGTCTCTCTAATCTGCAACCAAGATAAGACAACTTGCATTTTTTTTCCTTATCTCATTTCAAGTCTAAAATAAATTAATGACTGCTATTTTTCCTGTTCTTTTTGGTTTCCTATATTTGCTCTGTACCTTTTTCAATTGGAAAAGGCCCAAGTGAGGCTATAAACATCAAAGTTCTCCATCTTGCCTATGGAAAAAAAAGAAAAAGAGACTTTCTGTTGCCATGAATCATTCACAGGGATGGAACAAATTTTGTAATTAAGTATTGAATGCCTTAAACTAATCATTTTCTGGAATTTAAACAATAGCTGATCAAAACAAAATGTTTTACTAATAATGACAATTGTACAACTAATAAAAAAGTAAAAAAAACCTGGATATACTTTACCAGCTTCTTGTTGGAAGGTGGGTATAAATAAAGAATAAGAATATAAATAATTAAAAGAGAATTCTCTTGGTAAGTAAAAGAAAATAAGCAAATAGAATTTGGCTGCAACAAACCTTTTAAAATAAGACCCTCGTGTTCTTTGACACACACACAACAAAATTCTTTTCAAAATTAATTGTTGGAAGGGACCATCTTGTTTAGAATAATATTATTGCTACTTCCATAAAGGAAGTTGAGCCCTTTTGAAAAGCTTTTAAATACTGCCAAATAGGCATTTTTATCGTCCACCTCCATTGGGGCTACTATGACCATCTACCTTTATAACACAAAACTCAGTGGCAGGAATGTAGCACAGGACCCATTCATAAGTTTTTTTTTATTTTTATTTTTAACCAGCTCTGATACTTTTAGTATAGAGCAATTTTTAATAGTATTATATATGTAGCTCCACTTTGTGAAAAATTCTTTTTCATCATGCAATTAGCCTGCCTTTTGTTTGGTTCAGTTTCTTTGTTGAATGCCATATCATACTTTGTGGTTTATGTAATGCCAAAGCCGTTCTTGTAGAAGACAGTTGGTGGGGGAGAATAAGAAAGTCCCTACCCCCTTGTGTTTGAGATAATTGTGTATTTTCCACTGGTGCTAATTGTTAGAATTCATGCTTCAATAAAAAAAAAATTTCAAATGCTGCCTTTCTTACTTGAAAGATTAGTACAATACAATCTTTTCACTCCCATTTTTTTCTTTCCAAATTGACCTTGAGTCAGACTTGATTAGTATCCATAATCTTTAATAGGCAGCTACTTATTCCTACTAAATAAAACCCAGATTTCATTTGTTCAAGTAGCTTGTAGAAAAGCTATGATTTTTATCTCAGTAACAATTTCAAAATGATTGATTTTAACAGCAAGTCAACTTGTCTAGGATTATTTTATGCCATGAGATTAGGGAATTGCATACATTACATGTTCCTCTTTACATTTTTAGTTGTTAAACAGATTTTTGCACACAATTATTTGATGTCAAGTATTCCTATCTATTACAAATAATTTGCACACAGTTGTATAGTTTCAAGTATTCCTATCTAATACAAATAATTATGTTTCAAGTCTTTATTTCTATTTAATAATAGTCATTTGTTTGTATACAGTTATAGGGTTTCAAGTAACTAATAATCCTTAGTAAATAATTGTAACTCCAAGTAACTATTCTTAATACAGATACTTTTCAGTTAAATGGTATCAAGTATTCCCATCAAATACAAATAATTTTCAAATAAATCTATTTGACCATAACAGGTACTATCACTCCAGGTCAACCAGGACCTGGGAGTAATGGCAATGAAGGGGTATTCCACATATCTTTAGAACTGGAACCTCACCACCAGATGCAGTTTAGGGTCATATACAGGAAATAGTAATTTCAGAATATTGATATGATATAGACAAAATTTGCATCATAAAATTTATCATACTTTCAAGTTATCAACTTTAGAAACAGTAATATACAAAGCAAACATCACACAAGTCTTTGAATGTTATTCCTAATAAGCCAGTTCTACCCTTTTACTAATTTGATTAAATTGTTTTATGGTTTAATATATTCCAGTTTTCTGGAAACAGCAACTATTTTTCATCAAATTTTAATAATCAAGACAGATTATTACTTAAAAGGTGGTGATCTCTTTACAAACAGAAAAAGATTTTGTTTATATTAGGGTTTTAGATAAGATAGATATTGACATTGATATTTCTCCATGTCCAAATAGATTGTTATCTTTCATCTCTTCAATAAAAATATCAGAGTTTAAAAAGTTTGTGTAACCAAATTTCAAAGTTTCATTTTGGAAAAATATCTTTAAGACAAAACTCGAGATCCAATCAATTTATTTTTCATCAAAGAAATTGCCTTGCACCAATTCTTTATATTGAAGGTAGTAATGGAAAAAAAATGCACTTGCCAATCAAAATAAGAATAACAAAAGAAAATATTGAGGTATAGTCAAAGACAGACCTACTGTGATAAAATCAATCAATCACAACAGAACAAAAATGATTAAATAGTTGCGCTCAATCTGATTTAGAATTGGTAAATTACTTGAAATGTCCTCATAAACAAGATTTTTTTTGTAGTCACATACCAGTTTTCTGATATAACAAAGCAATTCATGTGAATCCACCTTAAATGGATAATAATTATACAAGAGACGAATGGAATGAAATATTTTTGCTGTACCAAAAATGTTATTTAAAAGGTAAGAGAAAGAAAAATGACATTTATGTAAATTTAAAAAGGTAAAAAAAAACAACCAACCTGGTTCCAATTTTAGTTTGGGTAGAACAAATTCATGAAATATTATTTAGAAAATGCAAGCAAAAAAAGAGAGTGGGAGGAAAAAGATTTATCTATAACCTGGTTTGGTCTTGGACAAAAATAACCTAGCAGAACCCTTCCTTCTCCAAGTCTAATTTGAATTGAGAGTTTTCCTTCTCCTTTGTTGCTATATCAGTCTGCACTACTGTTTAACACAAGTGGAATGGGGAAAAGTTGGATTCATACCTTTTCCAAGGATATTGGTGCAAAATGAAATGGAAACAGCCTTGTTCAGGATTTGAATTTGGGTAGCTGAGTTCATTTGCTATAACAATAACCGTTACACTTTGAGTGCCTCCTAGTTTGTGATATAAAAAGTTTAAAATTTTAAATAAGTTCTTCTCAAAACTGGAGGCATTTGGCTCAGAGGAGAAAAATTATCTAAAACAAAAAGCTTTTTGTTTTAGATAAAAAAATAGTTCCAAGAAAATATCAACACTGTAGTCCTATAATTGTATTGAAATAAATTATATTTTGAATCTAAATTCCTTACAAGAGAAAAATAAAAGGGCAACAAGATTTATTTGATTAAAGAACCTCCGCGGATACTCTTCACAAAAAAGAGTGCTTAAAAATTTCCCCCCAGGGTCCTTTATGCAAAGTTTATACATCTAGTAGAACATATGTTTCGTCTAATAGTCAAACTTCTCAATACTGAAAACAGAAAAAAAAAATTTTAAAAACTGAATCTTGAAGTCTCCTTGAAGAGCAAAGTGCTGCAGTTTTAGATACCAATAGATTTTTCCTTCTCATAGACTGGTTGCCTTACCAAGGCTAAAGAGCCTAATCTACACTACTATTTACCAATAACTGAATTGGGGGAGATGAATTCATGCATCTTTTTTCATTAAAGAGCATATTTAAATTTTGTAGTGAATTATGCAAGTTAATCGGGAGGTAAATGGCACAATAGGAATTTACTCAAATGATAACATTTTGGTAAAAGTTTTGTTTTTCTATTTAACAATAGTTCTATTGTTCGCCTGCGTGTATGTGTATATCTCACACACGCATGAAGAAAATAGAACAACAAAGTAATCCAAAAGGGATGAATTTATTTTCCAATTTATAACACACACACACACACACACACACACACACACACACACACAGAGAAAAGCAAAACTATTTAACATAAACCCTCAGTTAAGCATCCAATGTTGGACTTGTAGAAAACAGACCAATGAAACAATTGAAATTCCCAAGTTGTAACAGTCATTTGATATCTTTAGAAGATTCAAAAAATATATTTTCCATTATCAAGTGAATCAAGATTCTGGCAAAGAGATATACATACATACAAGTCTGAATAGCATAGAGTCAATGGTGCTTGGTGACTGCCAATCTCTTTTGCTTATGCAAATCAAAGACCATGTTATGCTCAATCCCTATTATTGAGCAAATTCATAAATAAGTTTATACAATTAAAGCACAAACATGCATCACTGCTGTCAGTTTCACACTTGTTTTTACTGTACAAGTTGCTCTATCTTCTGCACTGCCTCTATGAAAACTACAGGACTGTAGTATTATAATCGGTTGCTTTTTTTCCCCCATATATATATATATATATATATATATATATATATATATATATATGTGTGTGTGCACACACACAGAGGTGCTGAAAAGTTCTTGGCTCAACAAAGTAAGTAAAAACATTGATATTTCTTTTGGAATGGTTAAAAGAAACTTGATAATGTACCTATTGCATTGAACTGTGGTATGAATAAGCAGAATAGAAAGAATGTTCCATGGTTCTTGATCATTCTGTTATTGGTTGGACTGAGAACCTTTCAGCACTCCTCATATATTCTGCTAATGATCCTAACAGATGTCTTCACTTTCCAAATTGTGTTTTCTTTGAGAAGTTGCAGATATTGTTCACATGGAAACATTTTTCTTTTGCACATATTGTCCTTCCAGCTCTAGCACAGTCACCCATACAGTGAAAACATTTTCGAAAAAGAACCCAAAACACCATGACCTCGAGGTGATAAAAGTAGTCAACTGATTGTTAGGTGACATATCCTCTCTATGTAAGAATGTATATTATATAAACAGCTTATTTCTGTTAGTGTGGTTTTAACCAACATCACACTTGCACAATGCTTATGCCTGTAACTATGGTAAATGTAATATTATGATATATACATATATTAGATAACATTAATCAAAATGGGTTCATCAGTTATCTAAATGTTTTCTGTGTTATAACAAAATATTTTGGTTGTGAGTAAAATTTTTTGAACAGTTTTGATCCATTATAAAATAAATAATTTCTCTTAAATGAAATCCAGTGAATAACTGGAGAGTAAGTTGCAAACTGGTCTTGTTTACCATTACTGTTGTATAGTTGATCCTCATTGGGTACTCTACAGATGTGGCCTTGTGTCACATTAAACTAATCCTAGTAAATATAGAATAGGTAATCATTGATCTTACTATTATTATTATTATATAAAATTTTATATTTAAAAATGCTTTATAGAATATTAAAGATATACATTACTGATTTTGAAAAAAAAAAAAAAAATGGGATTATGTATGAATCAGTACTTCTCTCTAGGCTCAGAGTGTAGTATGTGTGTACTCTGCCAAGGATTATTATATTTATAAGCTATGAAAATATCACATGCCTAAACCCAATGGTTGGTTGGTTGGTGTTTAATGGCATATCAATCCTGAAGAGTTATTCGATATCAAATCTTGTTATATATGATTTGTATGCAAATAGTTTGTAAATATTTTTGTTTTTAAATGAACTGTTAGATCATAAGAGAAAAGTTAGTTGACAAATTTTGATCCAATCATGTGCTTTGTAAATGAATGTTATGTTTTTTTATACATATCTGCTAGACTGATGTTTGCAATTTTGTTGTCAGTTTCAATATCCATACTTTCTACACGGTAGAATCTATTTAGGATTTTGGTTGATCCTTGGGAGTTGTATTGTTTTTCTTTATTTCGATGGTTTTGTTTATTAATCTTTTTTCATGATTTTGTTAATATTGAAGGGTCTCAAGATTAAGATGAAGGCACCTCCAATAGTTTGGGAATCACAGCATTATAAGTGGTGATAATGCATTCATCTAGAAACTATGTCTGACCTCAGAGTTATCATATGATGAAATCTTTGTTGAAGGCACAACAGGGGAGGGTTTTTTTTTGTGGCATGCGTATATGATATTACATGTATGCGCGCACGCACACATTACTTTTTATATATTTAGATCCTTAGCCTGCTTTATGGCTGATATGGTGGCACACTTTCCTACCGGTGATAGAAATGAATTTCTTTTTCTCTTGGTTGTGACATTCTATTGCAGTAAGTATTATTTTGTTTCTTGAGTTGCTTAGAACCATCCGTGATCCTTCTTTGTTGTTGTTGTTGTTGCTCAGCTATGGCATTTATTGTACAATTATTTCATAAATGTTGATTGCCTGTTCAGAGCTGGTAACAGTGAAACTTTCACAAAGTTTTTATTCGTTGGATTTGAAAGATAACAACATTTCCATCATTTAACGTACTGTTTTTTGTTCTTATCCTGTTTCCTCACTATACAAAATGATTTTGACTTGACAGTGAAATTTTATAATTAAACTGATTACGAGGAGAAAAAAAAATGTTGAAACGGTTTGACTGGTCACTAATCCAAAAATAGAAAACGCTCATGTGTGCCAATTTCCAAAAATTTCTTTATCCTATTTTGCCGCCAAGAGCTAGTGGGGCCAAATCCATCGTTACAAGGGAAGCATGAATTTTAGCAAATTAGGCATAACAAATTTGTAAAAAATGTAGTTTAATGTTGTAGCAGATGAGACTTCTGAGTAACTGTGATAAAACTTTAATACTGAAATGAATTTTAAATAAAACAAGCAAACATAAAAAATAACAGGAGGTTGAGTTGGACAGACATCTTTTTGCATTTTATTTTTGGCAATAAGCAATAATTTACAAAATGTGTTTTTGTGAGAATTTTGATTTTTGTACATGTGCCATATATATATATATATATATATATATATATATATATATATTTTTAGAATTCTTTTTTCAATTGCTTATTTGTGTGTCAGGTCTGCATTCCTTTGAAGATAAAACTTTATGAAATTTGGGACTGACATTTTTGATTTAATGGTTAGAGAATCTAATGTCTGGGTCTGTCCTCTTTGACCACTGAACTGCTACTGACTAGGATGAGGATAGCTGGTGGTCAGACTAACGAGCTTTTGGTGGCAAAAATAGAGAAAGTTTTGATTTTTTAAAAAAATTATGACACACATGGGTCTATTTCTAGATTTGATAAAACAGTTGGATTAGGGATTATTACAAGCTGAAGACAATACTAAAAACAAGTAACTGAGAGCCTTACATTGATCCTATTAAAACTAGTATTGACCCAAAAAAAAAAAAAAAAAAAAAAAAAAAAAAAAAAATGACTTAAGGATTTGGTATAAACAACCATTGTACCATTTAGTAACTAAAAGTGTGGGATAAAGGTTACAAGCACAGAAACCAATTTAAAGTTTGAGTTGACATGACTTACAGCAAAATGGCACTCAGGAAAGGTATGAACCCAATTCTCCCTGGGATCTGTTCATCTTTAGAAATCACAAACTTTTGTCTCTGGTATTTCATAATAGTTAATACAGAAGATTGGGTGAGTCAACCACTCTCCCATAGCTACCTTACTTTCTCCAGCAGTAACAGTTGATGTATCCATAGTCAACCATAACAGTATTCCAATTGATTTTGATAATTGAATTTTAACCTGTTGGTTAAACTAACAGATAAAACACACACACACACACGATTTGGACAAATTTCTTATACAATTGTCTTTCAAGAAATTTCCTTTTATTTCATTGTTGACGGGTAGAGGACTTGCCAAACTATCTCCACTTTCTCTACATTTTTTTTACTAGTTTATATTTGGTCATATTACTTACTAATACGTCTTGCGAGATGCTTGGTTTTGTTGTTTACTGTGATATTTTTGATATAATCAAATTAATTTCTTGTGTCATTACATATAAACCAAACCTTATGCACAATAACGTAAGCTCTCCCATTACAGATGACATATGAATGCCCATCAATTGTGTTGAAGATGTCAATTGCTTAAACAAATGATTTGTTTATAGTGGCAAAGGCTTGTGTAGAACTAGCCCCACATTATTTGGACAAGCTGATAATAGAATAATGATAAAACAGCATGCCATAGATTCTATGAATAACTCGAGGTTTTGAATTCAGAGTTTTTCCTTCTTCTAAATCAGTTGCCTTAAAGCTAAAAGTGGTCAATCTGCTCAACTACTTTACCCAAGAGAGGAGAAGGATTCACTTGCCTTACCTTAGATTTGAACTCGGCTTTTAGATTCTTATATAACATAAGATGGTCGTGGTGTAATGGTTTTCATAATATGAAAGACATGGTAACCAGGGTTCAAATCCTAGACAAGGTAGTTTGCATTTCAAAAAGTGGGAATACCCTTAGGAAATTTATGAATCCAATTCTTCCCTCCAGCAATGAGTAAATAGTAGAGCAAACTGGTTATCTTTGACCTTGGTATGACAACCAGTCTAGGAGAAGGAAAACTACAAATTCAAACCTGTTAAACTATGTAAAAACTGACCTTGTTTATGCAGAGAGGGTTGGTATATATACATCTGTGTGTTTTTTGTAAAAAGAAAGTGACTAATTCTGAGAAAAAGAAAGCCAAATTAGTTGCAAAACAAGCAATTATTTTAAGTGCTTGATATTTGCATAGAGCAGGTTTTTAGAACCAAATAAACTCGCTAAAGTTTGCTACCAAAGTTTCACTGAAAAGATCTTCAGGAAAACTTTCTTGGAAATTAATTACTATGAATCAATTTATATTCAAAACAGAAATTTGTCAATGAGATGGTAATAGAATATAAATGGACACTTAATTTTTGAGCTGCCATTTATTTCTGTGCCTACATCCATTCAACACCTGATCCCCGACTCAACAATTCCATAGAACTGGGACTCATTGTAACAGCCACCCCCCCCCCCGCACACACAGAAAAGACAAAATCCCTCACCTACCCCACAATTTCTATCCCAAAACAGTCTACCCCTTCCAACATTCCAGAAACACCTAGAAGGCATGCATCCCATGTGCACAAAGTTGGTATGATGCCTACAACATTTCATCCCAAAAGCACCTGACCAGAACCCAACTACACCCTCTCGTCATTCTATCCATCAGCCTGAACACCAACCCCACAAACAATGCATTCAACTTGTCACTCAACTCCTTTACAACTACATGGTCAAGCTTCAGTCCCTCGTATATATATATATATATATATATATATATATATATATATATATATATATATATATATATATATATATATATACACACATATATACACACACACACAATAATATATACCTACCTCCTACATTTTTAACTGTCTCCTGTGTGGTGCAATTGAATGTAGACAAGTGGTATTGGTAGCTCTATCTCTTTTTTTCCCCCCAAAGACAATAAGTTACGATCATGAGTTGGACTGGTGTACATTGTGCTTTTGCTGTTGAAATCTTTTTTAAGACTGATGAATCTGTAATTGTTACAAAACTTTTCATGCTCATTTCCTGCTATGTCATGATTATAACTGATCATATATGAAAAGTGAATAAGATAAATAAATGTTAAGACTTTAGCTAGATAGGCAATGGTAGCTCTAAATTCATTTGCTCCACACATGTTAAAATGTTAGAGGTATTTCTATCTCATCCTTTATATTGAATTTAGTGTGTTTAGTTACTTTTTATATTTGATAATGTTTATTTGGCAAATAGATCTTATTGAATAGGATGGACAAAAAATGTCTTCATTGTGAAAATAAAAAAATTTTGATTCAATTTTTCTTTCTTACAAAAGAATGTATATATGTATCAAAGGGGAGTAAAAACTCCCAATAGTCTTTTTCTCAGGATCCAAGTGCTTTCAACCATTCTCAAGAACAAGAAGGTATATCAAATGACATTTCCAAAAATAGGAAAATATTCCTACCAATATTAGATTCATAATAGCAAATAGTATCCATATATATCCTTTATAATACGTAAACAACAATGTTAATTATTTGAAGTGTTCATCATAAAAATAAGAAAACACACTGTAAATAATAGCTTTTTGCCAGCAATATAATCAAGACAGATCATTTATTAAGTGTAGTGAATTTTTGTGCCAAACTGAGTTTAATTAAAGTACGTGTCTTTTTATATTATACATGTGATAACATTTCCTACATGTTATTTTTTTCTCCATGTGCCAAAGTTTCTTAATTTAAATAGATCTCCACACCCAAGCATAAATAGTTGCTTTTAAAAATTTTTTCTTGGACATTCATTAATGAAATTACCATCCTTCGCATTTTCTGGCAAGTTATACAATTTGATGTTTTATTACAAGTAATGAGAGATGGTTGGAGGAGAGGAATCAGTAGTCAATTTTTTTTTGATTTGGGGAAAATTGATTGGTGCTGGTTAAGATCAATTAAATTTGGCTGTGTTTCATTTTTATGATTTTTCTTTTATTTGAAAGATGAGAGGGTCTTTTTTGGCAAGCTTGAAAAAACCCCAAAAGAAACAAAAAACATTGTGACCAAGTAACCCTTATTACTTACAACAAAAACTAGATTATATATATAACTTACATTATTGCATTTATTTATCCCCCCCTCCGTTTTATTTGTGGATATTATTCCCCATCCAAAATACACACAAATGTATTAACAGTACGAATCAAATATTATTATCATTCTATTTTGTGCAAATGTGGAGGATTCAAATAAGGTTAGCGTTTGGTTAGGATGCACACCAGTTTACAACTGAAAATTGTTATACAAAAGTAAATTATAATTTTTGGACAGAATTCTGTATCTCTTGTCTCTTCCAACAAAAATGGCTTTGTAGACAATGGAGGCAATCCAGTTTGGTGGTGGGCTGCATTGACTGAGGCTGAAAAGAAGCGAGCAATACTTTCTGTCTTCCTTGTTCACAACTGAATTTGCTTGTTTACTGTAGAGTGATGACCAAGATTATGATATGTGACCAGGCACAGCGGTCTCCTGTGATCACACCTCAGGTATTCAACATTGAGGCTGATAAATTTCCAGTCACCCTTGTAGGTGTCCCCGTTATAGACACTCAAATTTCCAAGATCCAATAGAAAGTTCTCTGGACAAGAAATCCTTGGTAACGTGACCCTCCTACATTTGATGAACTTGACCGAGCCAGTATGGATGTTATTGTTACAGTAAAAGTGTGCATGCTGCTCTACTTTAATACATTGTCCCTCTACCTTTTCAGGATATTCTCAGAATTCAGCAGGGAAGGGTCCCTGTTATGTAATGGCTAAGGGGCTAGACTAAAGTGCTCTTTGAAATAAGCAAGTTTGAACTCCAGTCATTCTATCATGTTCCCTTTTGAACTAATGCCCCTTGGGAAAGGTATGAACCCTCTATGAATTAAATAGCATCACTGCTATTCTTCTATAAGTATTACTTTGGCATTAAATAACCCATGAAGGTTGATATGCCATTGAACAAAGAAATCAAATTAAACCAAGAACTCAGTGCAGCCAATTGAGATGATCTTCCTAACATGCTGAGGTTGTCTGATACTTGCAACCCTGTGAACTGTAATTTTTTTTATACACAAAAGATCACTGAAAAAAAGTTTGATTTGGGAGAGAGGGGACCCCCCCACCTAAAATGGTAGGGTACTACAGACATGTATTAAGTATTTTGTTGGTTTTTTTTTTAATACATGGAATATAGAAATAGTTTTTTGCTTTTTCTTTTTGAATTTAGTTCAAATCCTGTTATAGCAATAATGTCACATTAATTATTGGGGATATTTTTCTTTGAAAAATGGGTTAGTAAACCTAAGATGTTGCAGTTAACTTGGAGATTATATATATATATATATATATATATATATATATAACATGTACATACATACGCATGCATGCTGTATATGCTCCAACCAAATATCACTTTTATTCTGGTTCTCTTCCATAGATCATTGACAAACTGATCTCTCTTGTTTTGGGCAAGTCCTTATGTACAGGATAACTCATGGATATTCATAAGCAATAGTAACATTAAAAATTCAAATTTGCACATGTGCTTAACATGAAAGGCATTTTGCTTCAAGAAAATTAAAAATAGTTTGTTTATATATATATATATATATAGATAAATAAATAAATAAATAAATAAATAAAAAGAGGGTAGGAGATTACTGTAAAGAAAAAGAAATTTCTAAGTAAAACAATCTACACTCTGTAGGTTTTGATTAAATTTCGTTTGGCACAAGGTTAAAACAGTGAGGGTCTCATAAGTTTTGAAGTCATTCCACTTGCAAATAATCTGTCAGATAAGCTTGTGAACCATCATTTTACGGGAGGTTAACAATGTTAGTTGTTCTGTAGCTGAAAAAATTTAAATCTTGGTTGAGTAAGCCTTAGGATTTTTATAGAAACAAATCAAGATAAAAAAGATACCAAATAATAAAATTTGAAACAATTTTTTTGACCATTTCTCAAACATGGTTTGGGCAGGAATAGCCAGCTGGAACCAATTCCTCTCCAGGTCAACATCAGGTTTGAATTATAGAGTTCTCTAGCTATGGGGTAGGGGGAGAGAATAGTTGGATTCATACCTTTCCCAAGACTTAGTGCTATGTGAGCTATTGGCTTCTTTTGTCAAGTCCACTTCTCATATTAACCATTGCACCACAAACCTTTAACCATCAATTGAAACAATTACTGACAGTAAAAAAAATAATTGAAAATGATAAATCAGAATTTTTAGGAAGTATTTTAAGTCAAAAGAGTTCTAACATAATCATGAAGAAATTTAATTTGAATGTTTGTTTTTTTTTTCCTGTTTTATGACTGTAAAGTTATATTTAATTCGATCACAAGAGGATAATTTAAAAAAATCTTTGTTGAGTAGGAGAATTTTTTTCAGAAAATTTGCAAAATAGAGGATACGTTCAAATAAGTCAATCATATATAAAAAAAAAAAAAAACAATTTATGAAAACGGGATAATTTGATCAGTAATTGTGTCATAGTACAATAGCATGAAAACGAGACCACTCTTAATTATATTTTGCAAAACAACCTTTACACAATCCTACACCACAGTGGGACCTCCAAGCAATGTTTCTATACATTAACATTGAATTGGTCCAAGAGCAGTCAATAAGAAAATGCCTTACATTGAGCTATCAAAAAATGTTGCTCTGCTTGTGAAAGAGTAAATCAGCATTCAAATTCTACCATTTTTTGTTCCTTTTTATTTATTTTGTAGGTGTGAAGAGCTTCATTTTAATTCTGGTCAATTTTGATTAGGTTATCTCTCTAAGTTGCAGCCAAATTTTTCACTAGAGATTTTTTCCTGAAATCCTTACAGAAAAAAAAAAGTAAAAATGAAAGCATCTGAGATTGCACAATTAGAAAAAGAAAAAAAAGAAGATATTTCTGTCATTGTCTACTATTTTGAATTCCAGTATTTTCTTCTGGAAAAAAATGTTTTTCTTCAAACACACAAGTGTTTGTGTGTATAAAAAGCATGGCAATTCTCTTTATAAATTTGAGAATTGCTATGGACATTAGGCACCATTGGCCTTCTGACAACTTCCCCCCCACCCGACTTCTTTCAGTATTTTTTAGCAATTGCAAAGATAAAAAAGAGAACCAAAAAAAAAACAAAAAAAAACAAAAACATTTGTTGCATCAGACACAATCGTGTCCAATAAAAACGTGGCGAATAAAAATTTCTTCAAAAATGTAACTTTTTTCCCTTTTTCTTTGTTGGTTAAAGTAATAAACATGGCTTATCCAGCCATGTTTATTGAGAACACACAACTTATGATTTTTTTTAGTAATTTCCTTTTCAGCATTCAAGGATTAACCTATGATCTATACGTACAGATGTTCATACAGAACCACCAATAAATAAATACATATCCTAAAAAGAACTTTTTAATGAAAAGTTAATTTTCTTCTAACCAAGGATTTTGATATTTCTAGCGGAAAATTATACAATTAAAACATTAAGAATTATTTTTGGCCAAATTCTACTGCATTGAAGCGGTAACCAAAAATAAAATTGTATAAATATATGAGGTGTACTTATTTTTTAACTACTGCATATAATTTTGGTTACAAAATTTCATTGCTGTAGCATTTAGTGATAAACTATACCAAAAAATATCCATTTTGATTATATAATGTTCCATTTGAAATAAGGATTAACTTGATAGAGTTCAGAAAGTAGAAAAGCTGATGGACTGGATTAAATACTGAAATATGGAAGACCAAGAAATTTAATGACATACTTCTTTAATTACGCAACACAGTATATAACCAAAACAAAAGAGAAATGGACAAAAAGCTGCTCCTGCTTTGCCCTAAAACGAAAAAAAAACGAAAAAAGCAGTCCTCTATCAGTCTGTGTCCGAGAGAGACATTTTTAAAAAGAAATGTCATTGCTTCTTCATTATGCTGCTATATAAACACTTCTCAACCATATCCAACCTGAAGTTGAGAAAGTTCTAAGAAAAAATTGGAATGGTTTTTGTAGAAATCTAATCAACAACTTCTCAGATTCTGACTATTTGTAGAATCATTGAAGTATTTCATGGAAAAAAATCTCAATGCAACACTCTCGTTTGTAGATTTCTCCAAGGCACTTGATTCCCAACAAAGAGGATCCCTGAGAAACTATTACTGCCATCATGATGCTCAACACAAAACACGAATCCTGTTTATGCATACATATTAAATGTATGATTAGTAAATACATTTTGTAGATAACATTTTTAAATGAGCCTGAGTTTGTTTTTTTTTTGCACACAGTTAAAGGGTTTAAAGTACTTTCTCATAACAAGTAATCTTCAAACGTCTTTAAAACATTTTTCATCATATCAATATTCACATTGGGAAGGTATGGACTGTAATCGACAAGTTAATAATCATATGGAAATCTGTTCTCTCATAAAATAAAACAAGAATACTTCCATACTACTGAATTGTTATATCACTTGGACTTTTTAAAAAAAAAAAAAAGAAAAAAAAAAAGAAAAAAAAAAAAGGAAGCACTTGGAGAAAAAGCTAGATGCAAACTACACAAAGATGCTGAGGGCTGCATTAAACAGAAGCAGCTGCCTAAAAGATAGGAGGTAAGTGGCCATATAACTGCTATCTTGTAAACTAACTAAGTCAGACGAGCAAAACATGCTGGGCATGGTAGGAAAAGAAAGGACAGAGCCATAAACAATGTTATCCAGGATTGGCTGATCAGCAAAATGTTACATTCAGTGTTGGGTTGGCTGAGATTGGCTGTGTTGGTTGTGGTCGGACTGGAGCATTGGTGGTATCAACGTAACAGTGTCCACAGGAAAATTGGACTCTTGACTGCTGATGATTGTCGCTTATATTCATGTGTGTGCTGTATGGTCATATTTGCATAGCACGTGTGTGTGCGTGCAAATATGCATATCAATAAGCCACCAGTGTCTCTTCATTAAAACGTCCCTGAATAACATTCTTCCAGCAACCACACACAAAGGACGTGTCAAAAACAATGACGAATAGGGACAAATAATGAGAAAGTGTCAACAGAATCCATATTATTGGCACACCTTAAAAGATGATGACTATTGTATGTATCATTTAAATTTGAACTAAGTAATTAACTAAAAGTTTAAACTTTTTATTTTGTTGTAAAACATACTAAATATATATTGTTCCCCCCCCTGCCAATCATAGTGTAGGAGGAAGTCAAAAGTACACATGCATACATACCGCTCACATAGACATGCTTATTGTCATAGAAAATGAAATTGGTGATCCAAGTTCAAAACCTGAAAGAGGCTGTTTGTGCTAATGCCCTTGGAAAGAGCATAAATCTCTTTCCCCCCTTCTCCAGCTATAGAAAAATAGTAGGGCAGACTAGGCTCTTTAACCTTGGTAAGACTGCCAGTCTAGGAGAAGGAAAACAGAATTAAAACCAGCTATATTCCACTTAAAAAAATATTGACCTAGTGTCACATCCTGCACATGGAGGGGTTGAGTAAATACATACAGAGCAATATAAAGGAAAAAATATACAGAAGTACCCTCCCACACACACACGAGGGTGTGACAAAAGTTTTGCAATATTTTGATATGAGCTACTTTGCAGATGTATATCATGTGACCGTAGCAGTTTAAGCTATGGTAAGTACCTACTATTGTCAATATTGTCACAGTAGATTGTGTGCTGACATGTTGTACATTGCTTCACTCCATGTTTGATTTGAAAGCTGCATAGATGAAACAGCAATGTTGTCTAATTTGGGAACTTGTTTTATGATTTCAAACTCGGCTATAATGCCATAGAAACAACCAGAAACATTTTTTATGTGAAAGGTGAAAGCACAGATGATCACAGTGCAGTAAGCAGACAGTCCAAGAAATTTCAGGTAAGGTCAGGTAGGCCTAAAAGAATTGATTCCAAGGTTGTGCTCCAAGCCATAGAAGTAGGTCCAGATTGAACCCTCTCGATGCCATAAGCATAGCCCAACAATTGGGCTCCCCTTATAACAACTAGATGTAAAATTACTGTTTTTAATTTGGTAATATAACTGGGTCATACAATTAGAATATTTGTCCCTTTATGTTGGGAATATGAAATAATTCATCAATGATCAATTCAGGAACTTGTTACTTCACACAATCCATATCACAGCATAAATTAAAATAGATATATTTGGTTAATACTGCAAGAGGGTGAGTGTAGACAGTAAAGTGAACAAGGTTTCAGACATCCAGGAATGTTCTTAAACGTATATAGAATAAAATCATTATCCATTTAGCTACATGTCCCGGAAATAATTATATTCAGGTACAATGTTCATAGTACAAGAAATAGGATAACAAAATTGATTAGTTCGTGTTCTATGGCATATTGACCCTTGTGGGTTATTTAATGCCAAATCCTGTTGTGTGTGTGTGTGAGAGAGAGATTTGTAAGTGAATAGTGTGTCGGTAACTTTATTTACAAATGAATTTTTAGAGCTTATTTGTTTGCAGAATGAAATGGTTTCAGGTATTGCTATCTAACACTAATAATTCTAGTTAATATTGATCAATTGTTTGAACACGGTTAAATTTGGTTTGGTTTTAAGGTATATCAATCATTGTAGGTTATTTCGTGTTAAATTCATTTTTATACATATAAACAGTTCTATTTCAAACAATTCAGTTTAGCATAAATAGTTTTGTTTACACACAGCTAAATATAAAGACAGTTCTATTTCAAACAATTTGGTTTAGTCAAAAAAGGTAAATAGTTCCAAATATTGCTATGAACCAGACATGCGGGATACTGCTGGAGAAGTAGGGATGAGCTCATAACTGATGTACCCTGTGGACCCCTTCCAGCTCGAACCTACATACAGCAGCTCTGTGCTGATATGGAATGAAGCCCTGAGGACCTGCCGGTAGCAATGGACGATAGGAAGGGGTGGTAAGAGAGGGTCAGGGATATCCGTGCTGATAGCGTAACATGATAATGATTGCTATGTATCACTAACAATTCAATTAAATATCAGTCATTTATTTACACAGTTAAATGTCAAAACAGTTCTATTTCAAACAATTCAGTTTAGTGTAAGCACACAATTTAGTTCTATTTAACTCAGATAGGACCCTATCAGGTACAACCACTCTGGGCCAGAGTAGACCTGGGAGTAATGGCAATAAAGGAGTACTCCACATTCTCCAAAGCTCCAGCATTACTGGAGCCTCACCATCAGATTGTTTAGTGTCATATCTAGAACACACATTGGGGTGAGTCTTACCTCTCTGCAGAGGAGGAGTCGGTGTATTCTACAGCCCCAGCCAACTGGTTACTATATCATAGGAAAAAACTGAGGTGCCTTCTCTTTTGGTGCCCTATGCATGTACTTATTTAGCTTAATGGTTAATCCAGCCCTGCAAGAAGGCAAATCTAGCAAGTAGCATTCAGAGAGTATCAGGCGAGCTTGGCATCTTACAGTCAAGTGTGGTTCATCACCTTCACAACCTTAACAAAAAGCATCTGGAGCTGCCATGTTGTGTCTCATGTACTACCAAAACATGGCAAAACTTTTGACTCATTCAAGTATCTTGTTAGTAGTTTTGCAGTCAATCTCCAGAAATAAATAAGTTTTACTTA
This sequence comes from Sepioteuthis lessoniana, assembly GCA_963585895.1. Taxonomy (NCBI): domain Eukaryota; kingdom Metazoa; phylum Mollusca; class Cephalopoda; order Myopsida; family Loliginidae; genus Sepioteuthis; species Sepioteuthis lessoniana. The sequence continues at coordinate 89,965,951 of OY757926.1, read as the reverse complement.
AAAATGTTCCCAAAAGACCAGAATAGAGATGCTGGCAATTTGGCAGTAAAAAAGAAAAATTTTCTTTTTCAATAAAGTGAAAGTTCTTGTCTTGGAATAAAGCATCCAGCTGGCAGATAAAAATAAACCAGGTCATAGCTCAGTGCAGTCCTCCTTACAATGCTAAACTGAAGTTGGTTTATATAATAAAATACATTCACTTACACGCAGCCAATGACGATCTATGCAATGGAATAACCCACATGTGCACAATGGATGCCCCAAGGCACCATAAATAGCTCTCGTTCCTCAATCGGGAATTGAGTTTCCTGTCTTCATGACGGATTGCTCTTAGCTAACGTGATTATTTACTCTTGGCTATCCCAACTAATTGCCCTGCGCAACCTGACAAATCCTACAATACCTTTGTAAAGGGTATGAATCCCCGTATCCCCCTCCAGCCATTGGTTAAACCAAAAGAAAAACAAGAATGTACAAGGTACATATAAGTTTCCAGACTTTTTTGTATGGGCATTTAAAATTGTCGTAGACTCTTGAAAATTCAGTATGTCATTGCTATACATCTTATGAGATGACTGACCAATTTTTAGGATTTCAGGTTCAAATGAACAGCTACAACAGGAATTGGAATACACCCTACTAAAACCTGATTATCACAGATGAATTTCAAAAATGCAATCTGACACTTTAGAAGAACGATATTCAATAAAATTCTGTTTTAAACTTGGAAAAAAATGCCAGAGAAATGTATGGAATGGTTCAGACTGCTTTTCGACCATCTTGCATGAATCGAGCAACAGTTTTTGAGTGGCATAAGAGATTCAAGGAAGGCAGAGAGTCTGTGAGGGATGATGAGAGGTGTGGGAGGAGTAAGAAAGTCAATACACCAGAGTTGATTGGTCAAAGGGTTAGGGTTAGGGTTACTATGTTGAGGTTTTAAGGGAGTTCAGGAAGAGATTCCGTCGGAAGAGGCCAGCGCTCTTCAAATCGGGTCAGTGGCATTTCCACCAGGACAATACACCAGTCCACAACTCCATCCTTGTCACAGACTATTTGATCAAGATGGGCATCAAGACAGTTCCTCACCCTCCCTATAGTCTGTGACTTTTGGTTTTTCACTAAGCTCAGAGGGTGTCGTTGTGAGACAATTGAGGAGATGAAAGAGGCTATGACGAAGGTCATTGACACGCTCACACAAGAGGACTTTGATGGGGCCTTCCAGAAGTTGTTGGATCAGTACAACAAGTGCATTGCAGCCGGAGGAGATTACTTCGAAGGGGACTAGAGTTTCATGTGTATACTATCAATAAAAGTGCCCATACGAAAAAAAGTCCAGAAACTTATCATATGCACCCCATGTTGGAATTGCCAAGATCAATGGGGAGAAATCTATCATGCATCATTTACGACACTCATCATTTTTCTATCTTATTATTTCCTAAGGATATTTGTCCAAAAGTGAACTGAGTTGTGAAACTAGAGTTTGAACTCACTCACTTCAATACTATATAAGTTATAGAATTTGGAGCTAGAGTAGTTCCCGCAGCTGTTTAAACTCCCAACAGCTCCTCTGTATGTGTGAACTCTCACTGATTGCACTTCTGCTCCACACAAGTGTCGACATCACAATAAAAATATAAGATTATATTTTTCTATACAAGTGTTCCTTGTTCATCAAGACACAGCTGTAGTATATAACAATTATTTCCTAAAGATATTAGTCCTAAAGTGAACCAAGTGGTGCAACTACAGTTTGAACTCACTCACTTCAAGGCTGTAGCTCAACACTTTATCCATTATACTACTGTAACTTCCTTTCTTACTGTGCCAAATTACTTATAAAAGAGAGTACTAAAAATAAAACAATGTATATAGGCTTGGGGGGGGTCATGAAACATCTTCCCTAACAGATAAAAGGAGATTATTTTACTTAAAAAAATAGATCTATATTTATTTTAAACACAATGGATAAAAAGTTTTGGCTTTACCAAATTTTGAAACTGAAGTTTTTCTTCATTGATATGTCTTGTCTACAACTAAAACTGCACCCCCACCCAGAGAAATTCTTGTTGCAAATGTGGTAGAGTATGAAAATCAGTCCAAGAACAACAGTGTGGTATGTTTATCATATGGAATATCATATCAGAGAAGCCAGAAGAAAGGAACTTTATAAGAAAAAAGGGGACAGTTCACTGAATGTCATAAAACTCACTTTTCAAATGACAATGTATACAAACTTTCATTTACTCCTTTTTTTAAAGTTGTGATCAAGAAATGTTCCTGAAATTTCTGAGAGTTTAATCTAAAGTTTGCAGCCTGGAATAAAAAGATGAGGGGAGATTTTCAATTATTAGTAGCAGTTAAAAGATTTTCAGAGTATTTGGACCACATCAATAGATGACTATTTTGCAGTATATTTCTAAATACTCTCCAATCATTATCTGAATTTAAAAATAATAAAATTAAATTTGAAACAACAATATTGAGAAGGACATGTGAATAAATAAGTGAATAAAAATTATGGCTAATTCAGTCAGTCTCCTAACCAAAATGTTATACTTGTTCAACATAAAAAAAAACCCCAGATGTACACACAGAAGATTCATTATTTTGGTAAGATTTTTCATTGAATTTCCACAAACTACACTTTGATCCTAAATAGAAGTGTCAGGGAAGGACATCGGGCAGGGCTCACAGGCTCTTACCTGGCAGGACAGGGGTCACCTCACATACATGCTGAATGGATGGTTTAAAGTTAATGCCTCCCCCTCCCAGATAGTACCAGTTTAGCTGGGCTGAATGAACAACTCTGGGCCTGAGGCACCTTTAAAGGGGAATGCCAAAGAGGCCAAGCATTTTTTGTAAATAGCCATTTATCCCACGCACACTCTATAAAATGATTTCATATCAAATCTGACTTGGTGGGAAGTCGGATAAAGTCCTACTCACCTGGCACTTGTGCCAGATGAGTAAGAATTAACGACAGCTTAAATCCAGGGGGCCCTTTTCCTTAGGCAGCACCCTCCACTCCATCTAAAAGGGGTTAAGGCTGAGTTTATTTCTTGGCACCTGAGACACTCTTGAAAGAGAAAGCCAATGGAAATTAAGTTGTTACATTCATTTAGACTTATCCTTGGTTGTTTTTATTATATCAAAACTATTCTTTTGGGGATTTCCTCATATCTTTTAGCCCTGCCAGTGGGGCTTACAGTACCCTGACTATATCCCCTGTAAAGGGGTAAGACTTAACCCCCGTTCCCCCGCAAAAAAAGCCTTTTAAAGAAACAACTACCAAAAATGTCAATATGAATGTACAATGAATGCGATTCCCTAACCTCTAGGCATAAAGTAATCCTTGAGAGGTTTACATGCCATTAAAATCAATCAATTAATCAGATTGATGTTAGTTCTGAAAACCATGATTGCATTATCATATCAAATCAATATTTCATTTAAATATACAAAAGATGGATCAATAAGTCTTTAGACTGACATACTGACGTTAGCTGAATCTTGAGCTAAGATGTTCATTTTATAAAGATAAGTCCATGTGATTTATGAAAAAGCAAAGAGTCATGTTGAAGAATAAATATTTATTGTATAAATGCTCTAACAGCTTCCTACCCACCTGTGTCGTCAAATCTAAAAATAGAAGGACCCATGCATCAAGGTTTTCCCTAATTTACTGAAAAAAAAAAAAACCCAAAAAAAACTAGTAAGTATAAATAGACCAAATTCCCCAGCACTAATCAGTAGCAACTCCAGAAGTCTTACACTCCAAATGAAACAAAAGTATCAACCCCCAAATCACCACATTATAGTAAGTAATTCTTATCCTTTAAAGAATTTCAGGGCCGTTAAGCAATTTAAAAAGAATAGAAATTCATTTATGAACACATAAAATGATTACAGTATCATTTGTAAGATGTTGTTCATTACAAAAAATAATATATTAAAAAAATAATATCTGTATCACCTCAAACCCTTCTTGTTTGTTTTTCTGTTTGCTTATTTTATTTATAATTCTAGCATTAACCTCTTTATCCCATTACTTGAAAAACTCCTCTGCCACACTATTAAATTACATTTTATTATGACTTCAGTACACATCACTATAACAACATTATTGCTATCCTTGTAATAATGTACTAACTAATTACTCAAAGACTTGCATCTCCATCTTGGTTGTTTTTATCATTTCAGTTACTCTACCATCAGGTAAAAAAAGTTTGGTTTGTTTGTTTAATGGCATACTGACCTTCATAGGTTATTTAATGCCAAAGCTATTCTCCTAGAAGAACAGTAGTGGTACTATTTAACCCATAGCTGGGAGGATAAGGGGGTTCATACCTTTCCCAAGGGTATTTGTCCGAAAGTGAACGTAATAGCGTGACTGGAGTACGAACTTGCATTCTACGATTCCGCAGTCCATCGCACCTCCCGTAAAAAAAAAAAGAAAAAGTTGTTGACAGTAATATTTAAGGAATGTTAACCATAACACTTTATTTTATCCAAGTGGATGAGTGGGAGGGGGTATATTATTCTTTAATTTTGGCAAAGCATGCCATCTTTTTAGATATTTGTTTTAATTCAGAATAAATTGTTATATTTTCTTCATATGGTGACTAAATGAACTCTTAGACTGCTTGACCCAAGGATTGAACTCAAAATTTCCATGGAATAATGCAAACATTTTCATCTACAAGATTTTGCAAGATTTCCTGGATACATTTTCAATTATGATAATTCAATCCCACTATGGAGCTTAGAATATGTTGACTATATCCCTTGTAGAGAGGTAAGATCCCCCCCCCCCAGAAAAGGGGTATTCTAGGTATGATACTAAACTACATCTGAGGGTGAGGTTCAAATTTTGGAGAGTGTAAAGTACCCCTTCATTGCTATTACTTCCAGCTTCACTCTGACCAGTAGTAGTTTCACTTGTTAGGGTCTCATAGACCTGTATAAAAATTATTCCTATTTGATAAGATAGCACATAAAAAAAAAAAAAAAAAAAAAAAAAACCCTTTAAGAAATGACAAAAAAAAATGTACATGTTAATGTACAATGAATGTGAGTCCCTAAACTCTAGACATAAATTAACCCTAGACAGATTGACATGCCAGTAAAACCAGGTCACAAAACTCTGAGCATTTTTTACCCTAAGAATTAAGACCAATTTTTATAATGAAGCTATTTTAGAAAAATTCTTTAAACTAAGACCAGTTATTTATTTCACCAAATCAAAATGAAGATTTCAATGATTTATTCAGTTCTTTGCATAAAGACCTCTTTTTTTTTCAAAAATAAATAAATTATTCTTTCAATATCTAAGAGGGGGAAATATTTGGAGAGAAGGAGTCAGTCCCATCCTTTTCATTTTGCTTAAATAAAAATCAGCAATTTCATATTGAATATTCTGATTGTTCAGCTCAGAGACTGAAGCCATATAGATTCCTGTTCTACACACAGACTTTTAAAGATAATATATATAATACAAAATAAGGAAAATATTGTACAAACTAAAAATATTGAAGGGGAAAGAAAGTGCTGGTCTCTACAAAATGCCAAATGTGTGTGTGTGTGTGGGGGGGGTCAGTGGTCACATTTACAGGCTGGGTTATATAATCTCTTACCGAAATACTATGTTTGCATTATCAACAACAATGACTTCAGGGATTAATGAATTTAAATATATATAAAGATAAAAATAAAACCATTGATACAACAATTCCACTTCCACTCCACAAGACAAGCCCCAAAATACCGTATTTTTTTCTTTAATTGAAATTGTTATCATTTACGAACATTTCATGAAGATATAGAGTTGCAACCAGTCTGTGTGTGTGTGGGGGGGGAGGAGTTGCATTTTGCAAGACATTTACACAGCAAATAGAACATGTCTCTTAAGTACCCCCCACTCCAAAATTTTCAAAAGCAAATTCTTTGATTCCTTTTTAACTCACCATGTGAACTCGTAAGAACCATAAACCTCATCCTTTTATATAGGTTTTCACCCCAGGTGAATAACTTTATAATTCAGGCCATTTTACAGATCGGTATTTGCAGGAGGAGTATGTTTAAGGATAATAGATTAGATTTTTAAAAAAAATCTAAAATAAAAATAAAATAAAAGTAAGAAATAAATAATTTTAAAGTAGAGTAAGAAAATTTCTAAGTCCAACTAAATCAATACATTTAGAATAAAAAGAGGAAAAAAAGACGGGGGAGTCCTATAATCACCACTATTACTTTATATATATATATAATTGAAGAACCATGGATTTTGTTTTCTGCCAAAAGAGAAGGAAACAAGTACAAGACATAAAAGAAGTTTAAAAAAATAAAAGACTATTCATTTATGAGGGTCAGAGAAAAAGAAAAAAACAACAGCCAATCTTCTCTTACCTTTTTACGTCAATTTCATGTACAAAAATCCTTAACTCCCAACATCTTTAAAATAAATCCGTGTTATGCTGAGAAATTTCTACCAAGATTGAAAAGTGTGGTCTACAATGACAGCCAATAAAATAATTTCTTTTCAAGTTGATTTTTTGGAAGAGTCTATTAATTACAGAGGGTTTGAATAGCTTTTAGAAGTCATGAAATAATTAAACTTGATGACTTAATCCAAATTCCTAGATAAGTTATCCCCCCCACAAAAAAAATCAAATAAAAATCAGATGAACCAAAACAAAAGTATTGGAAAAAAAAAACTAGTAGTGTAATCTAAATTTAAATGAGGAAGAATACGATTACCCAAAATAAAATAAGATAAATCAACTTATGTTAGAAGCCAGTTGCTTTATAGAGTGTAATGATTATCAAGCAGAGTGAGAAAACCATTGTTAATGAGTTCAATTCTCACTGGGTGCCTCATACTTTAGGCCTTGTACCACAACAAAGTAAAGCTTAGTAAATAACTATGTGGTATGATAGTAATCAAGCAAGGTGAGAAAGCTATTGTTAATGAGTTCAATTCTCACTGGGTGCCTCATACTTTAGGCCTTGTACCACAACAAAGTAAAGCTTAGTAAATAACTATGTGAGAAAGCTATTCTTAGAGCTCTAAAGATCTGCCATTGCTAATGATACATATCATATTTTCACAAAACATTTAAAAACAATATTTTAAACAAATTATTTTATATAAGTAAGTAAAAGTAAAGTTAGCGACTGTAGTTGAGGGTGACCCGAAGGCTCCCTTTTCGATTGCTACTACACCGAGGTGTTGGGGAGGGCGCTACTCCTTTCCCTGGATTGCTCCACAACCCTTGATCCTTACCTTATAATGCTGATTGTTAAGCAAGGTAGCATCAAGTACCATTTTTTGAGTCTTTGGTATGACTCGACCTAGGATTGGCAAACACTCTAACCATTAGCCCAAAGTACTGAATTCTAAAATATCTCTTTTCATAATAGGTTATGATATATCTTTAGAAAGAAAAGATTATTTAATAATGAGAATGAAATAATGAATTATAGATTTAAAAAAGAGAGAAAAATAATAAAAAAGCAAAATTAGAAAACCAATTCTGAAATTCTAATGAATGAAATTAAAGGGAAATTATTATTAATGAAAAATCCAGTGCTGATCAAAGAGATCTGAATCTTCAGTTGTTAAGTCAGCCAGTATTATCAGGTAGTTGTTGGTATGGGTGTTGTTATAGTATTCAATAATCCATTTATAACAACTTTTCTGTATTTTATAAAAATTTTCATCTTGAAACCAAAATATTTTTAAAAAATCAACCCCTTCTCATCATAGTAATCACTGAGACTAAGAAAAAAAAGGTCAGCAATATTCAATTTATTTGGGGGTGATAAAAATCAAATTTGGTTACATTATATAAACAATTTCAGAAACCCTAGTTGATTGGTTAGTTGGTTGGGTTTTATGGCATATCAACCTTTGTAGGTTATTTAATGCCAAATCCATTTTTATGTAAATAATCAGTTCTATTTAAAACAATTCAGTTTAGCATGAGTACACAGTTTAATTGTCAAAAACATTTCTATTTCAAACTATTCAGTTTATTCAAACAGTTATATATAACAATTCAGTTTAGTATAAGTACAGTTTCAATGTCAAAAACAGTTCAATTTCAAACAATTCAGTTTAGCATAAGCATGCAGTTTAAATGAAAGTACAGTTTAATTATGAAAAACAATTCTATTTCTAGCTATTTAGTTTAGTAAAGCAGTTCTAATTCAGTTAATTCAGTTTAGTATAAGTACAGATTTTGTTTACACACAGTTAAATGTCAAAACAGTTCTATGTTAAACAATTCAGTTTAGTGTAAATACAGTTTCAATGTCAAAAACAGTTCTATTTCAAATAATTCAGTTTAGCATAAGCACACAGTTAAAATGTAAGTATGGTTTGTCAAAAACATATCTATTTCAAGCAATTCAGTTTAATCAAACAATTCAGTTTAGCATAAGTATGCTGTTAGTTCTATTTAACCCATAGATAGGGCCCTATCAGGTGCTACCACGCCAGGCCAGAGTGGACCTGGGAGCAATGGCAATGAAGGAGTGCTCCGTATTCCCCAAAGCCCCAGCATTACTGGGACCTCACCATCAGACTGTTTAGTGTCATATCCAGGACACTCAATGGGGGTGGGGGTCTTACCCCTCTGCAGAGGTGTAGTCAGTGTATTCTACAGCCCCAGCCGACTGGGCAAAAACCCTAGTTGAAATGTTATTCATTTATTATATAAATTGTTGAACATTTGTCTGCATTTAAATTTTTTAAATTCTAAGCTTCACCCTTGATAGTTTTTATCACCGTCTGTATATCACAATGAAGAAAATAAATAAATGAATAATTCAACAAACTACTCACACAAATATGAACTAAGGTTACTAACTAGAAAACTGTTAAGTGATGTTAATGGATATCACTTAATAAGGACAGCCTTTTAATCCTACCAACCATGTTTTTTGGGTCTCACCCACAGTAAGCCATACACTACTCTTCGTGTAAAAAAATTTCAATGAAACAAAGTCAAAAAATTCTACAAAAAAGAAAATTTATTCTGTACATTTAAAAATATCTTCAAACAAACAAGCAAAAAATTATTCTTTTTTTTTTAATTTTTCGATTGGAAATAATAAAGTACTTGAAAATAATTCTTTGGACTGTACACTCATTTTAAAGAGAGTCTTTTTAGAACTTAACGAGTAATTTTCAGTTTTCTCCAAATAACAATTCTATTTGATTATCTTGGTCCAAATTTTTTATTTTCAACCAAAAAGGAAGAAAAAAAAAATGGAAATACTCCAACCAACATTAATGACAAATATCTTTCTAAAAGCCTCAAAGTGTCTTCCTTCAGTCTATCAAAATGTGGTGAGGCCAAATAACAAAATTCACCGAATTTCTCCACCCAATTGTTTTACGACAGCAGCCTCAATTTGTGCATGTATTGCATTAACCTCTTCCTGAGTGAGGGTCTTTTCAAGGTGCCTATAGATGATACGATAGCAGTGACTGCGACGATTCTTCTTAGGGTGAAAATAATCATCAACAATGTACACCTGTTCAATCATACTACCACCAATATCACGAACGAGAGCATAGAAATTGTTTTCTTCATAATTCTCTGGTAACCAGAATGAGATGTCATTAGTACATTGTGGGTATTGACTGATAGGCTGAAAAAAAAAAAAGTCATTAAATGCAACAATAGCAAAAACTTTTTTAAAAAATGAGAACAATTTACCCAAATTGAATAAAGGATTTTGTTTGACATTCCCAAAAGTTAATAGCTATAAAAAAACAACAGAAAATTGACTAAAAAACAAAGATGACATAATATTAAGTACAAACTTATTTGTCAAGAATAATGTTTATCAACAAATAACAAAATTTCAATTTTGGAAAACAAAAATTTTTCACAAATTCAAAAAAAAAAAGAGAAAATTTGACCATGTGTTAAAATTGACAGATGAGACAAACAATCTCACAAAATTGAAAAATAATCTGATTGACTGATCATAATGGCATGTCAACCCATCTAGGGTTATTTTATACCCAGAGGTTAGTGAAGCACAATCATTATATATTCACATTAACATTTTTTGTGCAGTTGTTTCTTGAAAGTTTTTTCTTTAACATGGTTCTATTGAATATAGATAATTTTTAAGCAGATCTCATTGATCCATAGATAAAACCCTAAGAGATCAGAGTAGATCTGGGAGTAATGTCAATGAAGAGGTAATCCACACTTTCCAGATTTCCAGAATTGGAGCCTCACCATCAGATGCTGCTTAGTGTCAATACTCAAGACCCCCTCCTGTTTTAGGGGGGGGGTCTTTCCACAATAACAGGGATAACACTATTCTGAGAACATACTCATTTGTCAAGAATGGTGTTTATCAACAAAAAACAAAATTTTCATTGGTGGTAGTGGGGGGGGGGGAATGTATCCCAAATGAAAATAAAGAGAAACTTTGACAGAATATGACAAACAATCTCACAGAAATGGATGTATAATTAGTTTTGCAAGTCACATTATATCAGACTTTTCAGTTCTACCTCTAGTTTATGTTCAAACCAAGGAGTGCAAATGCTGATTTTCAAGGCAAGCAAAGTCACTCAACATGTCAGATTAGCCTGACACAATGTTTCTTGTGCCAGAACACTTCATAAATTTGTGTGCTTTTAAAATCTGCAATATCTACATTTTGTATATTATCTCTCTCTCTCTCTCTCCCTAACCTACCACTGGTAAAAATATGGAATTAACACACTTTGAAAATGTTCACCATGTTTTTATTCTTAAATCCCTTTATAAGAGGAAAAGAAAATTGCTGGGTCATATAGACTAGTTGGAAGAGATTGTACACCTAGCAAAATGTCTGACTGAGTGCCACAAGTGATGTGTCATTTGCATACAACTTATTCAAAATTTACAGGTCATTTAAATGAACATGATCTGGTTCTGACCATAATAATCATATTTTCACAAAAGAATACATTTAAAAACAATTATATTTTATAAAAATACTGAATACTAAAATATCACTTTCTATAATAAGTTATGAGATATCTTCAGAAAAAGATTATTTAATAATAAGAATAAAAATAAATATAGAAAATTTAATTCTTATCTATGGTAACAGATTAAACTTATGTAATTTTCCTAGCATCAAAATATTTCATACATCTCAGCATATTTAAAACCCCGCAGACAGGGTGAGCACTATTCCAAGTATATCAGTGTATATAACTTATTTATCAGGAACGGTATTAATCAACAAAGAACAAAATTTCAATTTTGGAGAAACAAGAACTTAATACAAATGGCTACAGCGATAGTTTTTTTTACCTTTCTCTTTTGTCAGACTGCAACTGAATTCTTTTCTCCTTTGGAGTCATAAATTCAGACAACTTCTAGCCAGGAATTGCAATCCACACTCATCTTTTCTCAAACAGAAAGTTATAAAATAAAATATAAAATCCTGAAATTTTCTGCACATACCTTGAATACAATTGCTGTATATGGATCATCCACTTGAAATTGTGATAAAAATCCAGAGTCTTTGCTCCAAAATTGCCGGATGTCTGGAATTTTATAAAGAATCATTGCCAAACGCTCAAGTCCTAACCCTAAGGCCCAGCCGACACGATTGCCTGTTCCAGCTGAAATGCAAAAAAAAAAAAAAAAAAAAAAAATCAGTCCTTCTAAGTATTTACTCAATCCCTCTACCATGAATAGGATGTAACACGGGTCAATTCTAAAGCAAACTACAGTTTTCCTTCTTTTAGACTGTTGCCATACCAAATCTGAAGAACCTAATCTGTCCTACTATTTATGCACAGCTGAAGAAGAAGAAATTGATTCATGCCTTTCTGAAGGCCATAAGCTTGTGAAACACCAACAGTCTTGCCAAGTTTATTTCCTACAACAATAAAAGTAAATTTTATATTCATCTATTTGATTAATAAGACTTTTGTATGTGAAATAAAATAAGAAAAATAAAACATCACTTGACCTTCAAAATAGATTTTTTAAATTTTCATTCAGTCTTTGTATGTATATTTATTTAGTGCTTCAGTAACAAAAACTATGATTTGTCATTTTTATTAGGATATCAAAAGTAGCTTCATTTTTTTGACCATTTTTTCATTAGCAGAATATAAATGGCTGTTGGTTTGCTGGTTTTACGGCATGTTAACATCTTGCTAGGTTATTTTAACAATTATAGTCTCCAATTATACACGGTATAAAAATGTATCTTCTCATTTATTTTAAACAGGTAAACACTTTATATTTAGTTGCAATATCAATGTTTTAAGAGCCAATACAAAATTATTTTAACCGTTATCTCAAACAAATCTATTTGATCCCTAAATGGGACCCTAATAAGTACTACCACTCTAGATCAGAATTTACTTGGAAGTAATGGCAACGAAGAGTTGATTCCTGAACTGGAGCCTTACCACCAGGGATGCCATTTTTTGAGGAGTGTCTTACCTTTCAGCAAGGGATGCAGTGTAGTATATTCTAAGCCCTAGTGACAAGATGGGGATCATTTTAATTTTTAGTGTTTGACTGATCTGGAATTTGCCAGACTTTAATAAACTATTTTTGGTTCCTGCAATTCTAGATGGTTAGATTTCTTTGTTTAATGGCATATCAACCTTTGTAGGTTATTTAATGCCAAAGCCATTCTCCAAGAAGAACAGTAGTGGTACTATTTAACCCATAGCTGGGAGGATAAGAGGGTTCATACCTTTCCCAAGGGTATTTGCCTGAAAGAGAGCATAATAGTACAGCTGGAGTATGAACTCGCTTACTACAATTTCACAGTCCATCGCTTTAACCATTACACCATGAGGACCCCCCCCTGCAATTCTAGAGGTAAAAGATAAAGTGTCAGTAGTATTTACCATTTAACATTTTCTTCCTTTTATCTTTTGTGCAATAATCAGTTATTTCATGATACATCAACTCTTATATGAAGATAATTCAGCAAAAAATAAATTTCTTTAGAAAATTTTAAGTTTTTAAATTACATATGCAGTTTTGAGAATCAATTCAAAATAGGATTTTATGACACATTCATTGTTATATATTGGTCATCATCATGACATGCTGCTAGCACAGATTTCCCTGACCCACTCCCACCACTCGTCCCTATCGTCTATCGCTCTCGGCAAGTCTTCCATGCTACATCCTGTATCAGTACAGAGCTGTTGTAGATAGTTTCTAGCTCGTCCGTGTGAGGAGGTTCACAAGAGTACATCACTTATGAGTTTGTCCTTACTTCTTCAGCAGTGTCCTGCATGTCTTGTTTATCTAATTTGGAAGGTTTTCAAGATGGGTGGTAGGTGGCCATACAGCTGCTGTTTTGTGAGATGTTGCCTCCAGAATTTGTTAAATACAGCTCGTAACATTCTTGTGAAATTGCCATCAAGCCTTTTCTCCATACGCTTAGTCAGCATCCATGTGGTGCATCCATTGAGCAGTATTGACATGACCGCTGCTTGGAAAAAATTGTGCTTTATTTTATCTGATAAATCTGACTTCTATATGACCGATAGTCTATCGATAGCTGTCCATGCCTTTGCTAGTCACATGTTTTCATGATTTCTAATTACATACACCCCTTTTTAAAAAACATCTCATTAGTTTTAAATAAAATCCAAGCCTTTATTGCCATTACCTGTGGGTCCACTCTGACACGAAGTGGTAGTACTTGTCAGGGTCCCATCTATGGGTTAGATAGATCTGTTTGAAAATTACTCGTATTCGAGAAGACTGTGTAAAAAAAGTACTCTTCAGAAACAACAGCACAAAAATCTAAATACGAAGTACAATGAATACAATTCCCTAACCTCTAGGTATTGGCAGGACATAATACAAGGTCAAGTTTTAAGCTGAATAAAGTTGGTTTGAATTCAGAGTTTTCCTTCTCTCAGACTGGTTGTCATACTAAGACAAAAGAAGCCAGTCAACCCTACTATTCACCCATTGCTGGGGTAAGAAGAGATGGATTCATACCTTTCCCAAGGGCATTAGCACAAAGTGAAACAACAAACAACCTCATTGAGGATTTAAACTAGTATTATGTGATAAAGTATAGTGTTTCTTTTCAAGTTGGCCAAGACAACATTACAAGTAAATATGATTGATGAGGTCTTTGAAGCAGTGCATATCATGAATGTTTTGTAAAGTTCAAGAAAGGTAAATTTCACTTGGAGAACCACAAGAATTTGGAAGTAATAACTAACAAGTTCTTTCATATTATGACCCAATTCAATCAATATTTATATTTACCTTTTTGTGTAGTTGTTTTTAAGGGTTTTTACACACATTTATATGAGATCAAGTACTACTAACACAAATAATTGACACAGTGTTGTATGGTTTCATATATTCTCATCTAATACTAATAATTTTATGATTTCAAGTAATTATTTCTATTTAATATAAGTGATTTGTTTGCACACAGTTATATGATTTCATGTTACTAATAATAAGTAAAGTTGGCGACCTTAGTTGAGAGTAACCCAAAGGCTCCCTTTTCAATAGCTACTACACCAAGGTGTAGGGGAGGGCGCTACTCCTTTCCCTGGATTGCTCCATTTTACCCTTGATCCATACCTTATAATGCTAAGTGTTAAGCAAGGCAGCAGCAAGTACCATTTTTTGAGTCTTTGGCATGACTCAACCAGGGATTAAACCCCAGCCTCCAAGACCATTGGCGAACACTCTACTCGTTACTAATAATAATTCTTAGTAAATAATTGTAGCTTTAACAAACAATTCTTAATACAAATAATTTGCAATTATATGATATCAAGTATTCCTATTAAATAGGAATAATTTTTAAATATATCTATTTGAACTCCAAGTTAGAGTGGACCTGGGAGTAATGGCAAGGAAGAAGTGTTCCACACTACTAAGCTCTCCATTACTGGAGCCTCACCATCAGATGCAGTTTAGTGTCATACCTAGGACACTCCTTTTGGGTGGCTTCTTACTCTGCTGCAAGAGATAAAGTCAGCATATTCTCTGCTGATGGTGTGATCAACCATTGTAAGATGTTTACAAGGGAAAATGCTTTCATCATGAATTGTCTGAGTAAAACATTGAACAGCATCATATGACTTTCACTTCACATCAGATGATTTGTTATCATAAGATATTGAGTATAGGAATAAATATACAGGGTGGAACGATAAAATTGTCAAAAAGACGACATGATTCCATTTCCATTTAATGAAAACCGGTTTTCTTTTTTTATTGCAGACCATTTACTAGTTGGCCAGTTGTGTACAAATCCCAAGAGCGATAGGAGCCTTCTATCATGTCTGAAAGTGACACAATGTTCAACGAGTGAGATCGGAGATGCGCCACTGTACAACTCATGCTCTCTACCGAGCCAAGTTATGACAGCCAGAACCATTGCTGGATTGCCACGAATAACAGGGATGTGCCCAGGGTGATGAAAACAAAGTTTCCGGCTATGGTTATGGTCTTTGGTGTGGTTTCAAGTGAGGGCCACATCATGCCACCTCACATCTTCAAAGTTGGCTTGAAAGTCAACACCAAAGTGTACCTGGATGTGCTGAAGAGTGCGGTGATCCCCTCGTGCAATCAGGTGGCCGGTGACAGACCCTGGGTGTGGCAGCAGGACTCAGCGCCGGTCCACAAATCCAAAGAGACCCAGGCTTGGCTTCAGAAGGAGTGCTACGACTTCCTCCCCCGACCTGAACCCACTGGACTACTTTGTTTGGTCATACATTGAGAACATCACCAACATGACCTCCCACAACACCAAAGCCAGCCTGGTCACCGCCATCCGCCGAGCTCCTGCCGGCGCTTGTGAAAAAGGTATGTTCCCACTTCTGGATCCGTATCGAGGCGGTGATTGAAGCTGAAAGCAGCTACATTGAATAGATGTCAGTTTACTACATAATCAAGTTACCTGAATTTATTTTTTCAATAAAAGTTTTAAAATAAAGCTGTAGTGTTGTTTTCTTTAGGACGACAATTTTATCATTCCACCCTGTATTAACCTACCATTGTGTAAAATTTCCTGTTCCATAATGCCACAACCAAGAACTTCCAACCATTCTCCTTGATATTTGATTTCCATTTCCCAAGATGGATGAGTGAATGGAAAGGTTGTCTCTACCCAACGTGCTTCAATTTCTGAAAAAAAAAAAAATTAAATTACAAAGCCAAAACATAAATGAACTAAAAAATCCAGCTGAATAAACTAAAATACAAATGCAATTTAATGACATAATTCTTTTTCATAGTCATATGATACTAAAACATCATTTTTGAAAACATTCCTTTAAATTTTAGCATATCTAAATTGTTTTAGGATAAATTCTTTTATTTTTCTTGATTCTTGTGATGGCCCTGTAACACCTCTAATGAATACCGACCATTAAGTACATTTACCTTAGATTACCCAATCAGACATAGAGTCACTCTGGTATCATGAGAGTGGATCATATAATGGCAGTTCTAATATCAGCATTGTTAGAACTATAATATAACCTTTACCCTCTTTTGAATAATAATTTCTATATTGTCTAAGTTTTATGATGTTTTGCACATTACCGTTCACAATGCACTTCCATAATACTAATGTTGAATAGTATTATTAATATCATCCTTTAAATAAAGTAAGGAAAGTTTATAAGTTAGAGTGTTATAATGATATTGTTAGACCTACTATTCAACATTGTTTAATAATCTGAAGTTTTGCAATCTTCTGTTGAATTTAAAATCTGCCTCCCTTAAAAAGGGAAAAATAAACAAAACAAAAAAACAAATAAAAAAAATCAGTTTACCCTAAAAGACCTAAAATGTATTTATCCCAACCCTCACTGTAAACTAAGGTGGTTGGAATATATGGAAAAGCAATTAGATTGACCAAAAATTTAAAAGTAATCACAGTATTAACTATTCACAAGCCAATTGCAGATGACTGAAGAATTGTTACCAAATTCTTAAGCTTTTATTATTTTTTAATTTTGTATTTGTCATAATTATAATTGAGGAATTAATAAGTGTGAATTTGAAGTTGGTTAAATTTATCACAAGTCTTGCAGTCTTCATCATGGTTGTTGTGACTGAGTTTATCAATAAACGACATCTAGAAAAGGTTAACAAATAGGTTTTAGTACAATGGAATATAATAAATAGAACAGTAATGAATACTCAGTAAGGAAGACTAGTTACTACCGCTAACCTTGTCTAGTCTGTATCTTTTATATTGTTCATTGGACGAGTCTTTTTTCTATGGGAAATATCCTCCATTACAACAAGGTTTAGCTTTTGAAAGAAGAAGGAAAATAAGAAAAAAAGAAGTGTTAACTGTAAAATGCATTGGAAGCAAAGTAGCAGCACAAATAAATGTAGTATCAAGTCAAAAATATAAGAATAAAGGGTTATGTGATCTTATACTAAGTTAAAAACCTATTTATTTTAAAGATCTAAGTATCCCTTTTTATTCAGTTTCATTTAATTTTTTTTTGTAGCCTGCTGAAGTGTCTTCTTCCTTGAAAGAATACAGGCCACATCTGTGACAGGAGCATTGAATATAATCAACTCCTGGGTCGGCTATAGTTACATTATATCACCCATGAAAAATGTTTAATCCAAATCTAAATCAACATGGGACTCAATGGATTCGAGCCAACATGGGGGACCTAGTCAGCATCCTTCAAATTCTGGCTGTTCTCATTTCAACCAAAGCAACAACTCAACTGAAAGGCAGTAATGGAAAAAATGGATGAGAGGAGACAACAGAAATAAAATCTACTGTTATTCTAAGAGCAATCCCACATAAAGAGTGTATAAAAAAAGAATCTTTGAAATTTGAGCAGAATCTTTTAAATCTAATACAACAAGCCAAAAACTTTCTGATCAAACTGGAAGGATTTAAAAGAAAGGTTGGTTTTCTGGCCTTGAGATAATAGAAATATATGGACATTTAAGTCATGAATAATATGAACAGGAGCCCCCTACCCAAACTGAAACACAAAATACTGAAAACCAAAACATCACAGACCCTAGTACCACAAAACAAATGTTAACACAAGAATACAAAATAAAAGTAGAGTTAATGAAGAAAACCATGACTGAAAAGAAGACTACATTACCATCTCTCAGGAACCAAGTGAAGGTAGAAACCAAAAAGGTAAACAAATTATTAACAAATATTGCAACAGACAACATCACTGAATGAAATTAGCCAATTTATACAGGAGCAAAACTAGTCCATGATAAAATCAGTATTCCCTTAGGGAACCTGAACAAAAATGCAAAACCTGGATTGGAAATTAGATAAAGACAAATGAAGAAACAACAACAAGCAAAAGTGCTAAGGGCGAAAAAACACACCTGGATATTTTGGGATGAAAAGATTAAAAAAAAATAGCAGACAAGTCTGACAAAACAACTTGAAATGATAAATCAAAAGATATTCATGAAAGAAGGAAGACTCAAAAGATACTGACACAAGTTTAAGTAATACAAACAAAACAGGACTTTTGAAAATAACAAAAGAAAATTCTACCAACAAGTTAGTGGAGAATGCACAACAATAAACCAAAAACCAAATACAAAGGAAGTAAAACAATCTTGGAGTAAAATATGGGAAATAGAAAGCCCAAATGAATAAATAACATGAAAAAAGAATTATAAGGACTTGAAGATGGCCCTGAGGCAGACATACACCTAGAGTTACTAATATCAACACTCAAGAAAGTACCAAATTGGAAAATGCCAGGCCAGAATGGCATACATGGATTCTGGTTTAAAAAAATTTACATCCATCCATGACAGACTGGCTCTACAACTGAGTAAATGCCAAGAAGAAGCAAGCATAATCCAAATGGACGATAATGAGGAAAACTACCCCGATCCAGAAAGAGCCCCTGAAAAAGAAACATTCCCAGCAACTATAGACCAATAACATATCTACATTTGATGTAGAAAATCTTGACTGGACAGATTAAAGAAGAGATCTATTATTCACTGGTATGCCATAGACTATTTTCAGAAGAACAGAAAGGAGGCTGAAAGAGAAACAGGTAATCTATTATACATAGATCTGTATATCCTCAACAAGATCAAAACGAGGTGGAAAAATGTAGTCATGACATGGATTGACTACAAAAATACCTATGATATAGTCCCACAACCTTCAATAATAGAATGTTTGAAAATGTACAAAATATCCAACAAAGTCCTAAACTTCATCACAAAAGCTATGAAAAACAAGAATATAGAATTAACAGCAAGAGAAAAAACTGTAACAGAAGTGAAAATCCAGAGAGGTATCTTCCAGGGAGACTTGTTCTTGCCACTACTATTTGCAATAGCAATGGTGCCACTCAATTACATACTTAGGAAGTGCACTGGAGGCAAAAAATTTACAAAATCACAAAAAAGATTAATCACTTTATGTACATAGACAACATCATGGTATTTGCAAGAATAAAAAAGAACTAGAGACTCTAATACAAACAATAAGAATATACAGCCAGGATATAGGGATAGAATTTGGCATTAAAAAATGTGCCATGTTCATAATGAAAAATGGGAGAAGAGAAACAATGGAAGGAATACAACTACAAAATCAGAAAAGAATCAGAACATTAGAAGAAAAGGAAAATTACAAGTACTTGGCAATATTAAACAAGTGGAAATGAAAGAAGAAATTTTTAAAATGAGTACCTCAGATGAATGAGAAAACTTCTCCAAACCAAGTTCTGCAGCAGAAATCTTACCAAAGGGATAAACACTTGGGCAGTCTCCCTTGTAAGACACTCTGGACCATTTTTAAAATGGACAGGGAAGGAACTCAGGCACATGGACCAAAGAACAAGAAATTTGATGACTATGCATATGGCCTTACATCGAAGAGATAACATAGATTATGTGTCAAGAAAAGGAAAAGGAAGAGGGCTTGCTAATATTGAGAAATACTTAGATGCATCAATACAAGGACTCAAAGTGTATAAAGAGCAAAGAAAGATTAATTCCAATAGCCAATAACAACAGTGGCAACATAAGTACAGATAGGAAAACTAGAAAACAGAAAAGGGAAGAAAAACAACTATATGGATATTTCAAGTGACAAACTGGCAAGATTGCATACAAGAAGACCTGGGCATGGCTATGAAAGGAAAACCTTAAGAGAGAAAGTGAATCTTTTCTAATAGCAGCACAAAATAAAACCATAAGGACCAATTATATCAAAGCAAAAATCGATCATATGCAACAGAAAAGTAAGTGTTGGTTATGCAGAGAAAGAGATGAAACTATTAATTATATAGCAAGTGAATGCAGCAAATTAGCACAAAAGGAGTACAAGACTATGCATTACTAGGTGTGAAAGGTGATCCACTGGGAATTGTGCAAGAAATTGAAATTCAACCATACTACTAAATGATATATGCACAAACTAAAATCCATTCTAGAAAATGAGATATAAAATTCTCTGGGATTTTGAGATACAAACAGATCACCTAATCCTGGCCAGAAGACCAGACCTAGAGTTAATTAGATTTGGTTTGGTTTCTTTGTTTAATGGTATCTCAACTTTTGTAGGTTATTTAATGCCAAAGTCATTCCCCTAGAAGAAAAGTAGTGGTACTATTTAACCCATAGCTGGAAGGATAAGAGGGTTCATACCTTTCCCAAGGATATTTGTCCGAAAGTGAATGTAATAGCGCGACTGGAATATGAACTTGCTTACTATGATTCTGCCGTCCATCGCTTTAACCATTACACCATGAGGACACCCTCAGTGTTAATTAAAAAAAAAAAAGAACTTGCCATCTCATAACTTTTGCTGTTCCTGCAGACCACAAAGTGGAAATAAAATAAAGCAAAAAGATAGATAAATGTTTGGACTTTGCCAGAAAACTAAGAAACTGTAGAACATGAGGGTGAAGGTGATACCAATTGAAGTTGGTGCACTTGGAACAGTCCATAAAGGTTTGGAAAAGAGACTAGAAAAAGTGGAAAACAAAGGAAGAATCAAGATCATCCTGACTACAGCATTGTTGAAATCAGTAATAATACTCAGAAGAGTCTTATAGACCTGAGAAGACTTGTTGTCACTCAGCCTCTAATGAAAGACCATGATGCTTGTGTGAAAAACTCACAAAGAATGAAATAATAATGGTAAATATTTTGATTTTATTTACCTGTACCAAAAAGATGAATGGCCAATTGTAATAAGCATTTCTTTAGGTCTTCTTCCACCTTTTGGACAGTGGCCATTGTATGCCACGCTTGTTTCTGAGCTGTCCGTTCTCCATTTTCAAAAAAACAGCAATCACTTCCATCAGGAAATAACTGTCCAAAAGAAACCAACAACAAAAAAGTTAAATGAATAAAGCTTCAAGTTTTTCTTTTCTTGTTTTTTTACTTTTAGCTTCAAGAAAGGAAATTCACGGATAAAAATCTATTTTAAGAAACTAAAAAATAAAGCATTTACTACTAAATAAAAATGATTACAAAGTATATGTCATTTTTTGTAGAATTTTTAATTCATTTGATATACACTGATGAGTCAAAACACTATAACTAGCAACATGTGGCAAGAATGGCAGCTTCAGTCTTGTTGCAATTGGATATCTTAGGGTATATAAACAGGTAAATTGGCCTTGATTACTTTTGATTAATTGAATGCCACAGTTATTTGACTGATTGATTTTAATGGCATGTCAACTCATCAAGGATTATTTTATACCTAGGGTTTAAGGAATCATATTCATTGGATGTTCATATTTATATTTTTTGTGTTGTTGCTTCTAAAGAGTTTTTTTGTATATGGTCCTATGAAATACAAATAATCTTTAAACAGATCTATTTTACCTATGGATGGGACCATAACAGGTGCTAGTGCTCTGGATGAGAGTGGATCTGGGAGTAATGATAATAAAGGAGTACTCCACACTCTCCAGATCTCCAGCCTCACCATCAGATACAATTTAGTTTGGTTTTGTTGGGTTTTATGGCATATCAAATATTGTAGGTTATTTAATGCCAAATCCTGTTTATACATATAAATCAAATATATGGTGAGTAAATACATTTTGTAGATAACATTTTTAAATGAGCCTGAGCTCATTTTTTTGGTATATTTATATGGTTTCAAGTATTTCTATTTAACATGAATAATTCTATTTACTGTTATTCATTTGTTTGCACATAGTTAAATTGTTTCAAGTATTGCTGTGCAACAACAAGAATTTAACATCAGTCATTTATTTGTGCAAATTCAAATAGATATACATATATGATTTATAAGTGAATAGATTGTAGGTGATTTCATTTTTATATGAATTAGAACTAATTTGTTTACACACATTTAAATGTATATATGAATTATATGATTTGTAAGAGAATAGTTTGTAAATAATTTCATTTTTAAATGAGTTACAACTAATTAGTTTGCATACTAGTATTGCTATTGTTTCTACACAGTTAAATGGTTTCAATTATTGCTATCTAACACTAATATTTTTATTCAATATCCATCTTCTGTTTGCACACAGTGAAGTGGTTACAAGTATTGTTATTGAACAATGATTATTCTATTCAACATTACTCATTTGTTTGCACGCAGTTAAATGGTTTCAAGTATAACTAAATATCAGTAACCATTCAATTAGACAGTCATTTGTTTACACACAGTAAAATAGTTAAACAGTTTCATTTCTATCACTTCAGTTTAATGTAAGTCATTTATTTGTACCCAGTTTAAATGTCAAACAGTTCTATTTGACCCATAGATAGGATCCTATCAGGTGCTACCACTCCAGGTCAGAGTGGACCTGCAAGCAATGACTATGAAAGCTTACTCCATATTCCCCAAAGCTCCCAGACTGAAGCCTCACCATCAGATTGTTTAGTGTCATACCCAGGACACTTGTTAGGGAGGGGTCTTACCCCTTTGCAGAGACGCAGTCAGTATATTGTACCTTTCCAATAATGATTTTGAGCCGTCCGCATTTATGCTGAATGTCAGTTTTTAATCTTCCATCTTAAGGAGGATGGCAGAAAATTCTCTGCTTAATCAAGAACCAAATGACCTAGAGCCATGTAATTTCCACAACATTCATCTCACAGTTCAAACTACATAACACACTATCTCTCAAGTTTCCTTAATCCTGCTAAAAAAAAACATGCAATAAAAAATGGTTTGTCTCTGTTGGTTGAGCTAAGAACTTTTCAGCATACTCCTGTATCCTTACTGAAAATCTTACATATGATATATACAGTTATGAGTATGCTAAAATGTCTCATTAACATACTCTGGTTTCAAAGTTCAGTTTCTTTTTTGGGGGGGACAAACCTTATGTACCAATTCATAAGTAGAATATAGATGGTTGGTTGGTTGGATTTACAAGTCAACATCTTGTTGGGTTATTTTATGCTCCAATTATATAGGAGACAAAAATCTACCTTCACAATCATTTTAATTAGGTAGATACTTCATTATCTCAAATAGATCTATTTGACGAATAGATGGAACACTAACAGGTACTCCGGGTCAAATGCCTCACCAAATATGTGAGTACAGCATAAGGGCGTTTTTAAGGTGGGTCTGGGCGTAGGGCCATAGCCCAGGCATACCCAGCATTACTAAAAATGCCTTGGGCCCTATTGGCATTCCTCTAAAAAAGGGGCCTCAAGTGCCAGATGATAAACTTAGCCTCTCTGGAGAATGGACCTGGGAGTAATAGCAATTCCACATTGCACAGAGTTCCAGAAATGGAGCCTCACCACCAGGTGCAGTTTAGTGTCATACTTAAAACATCTGGGGGGGGGATGTTATTCCTCTGCAGGGGGGTGCTATTAGTGTATTCTAGGCCCTACTGATACTGTACATAAATGGTTGTATTATTATCTTAAGAAATACAAAGTTAGTTCTGAATTACAAAAACTGTAAATAAAAAAAAACACAACTTACAGTTGATTCTGTGAAGAGTCGAACTCCTTCAACCTGATGAAAAACTGGATAGTGCGTGTGATCAATAGCATCTCTTCGATAAACATCTCCAATAACAAGAAAAGCATCCAGACCTGAACGTATCATGTCACTTTGGTGGGCAGATGTGTGGGCCCTGAGCATCAAGTTGGAGTTGATGTAGTAACTGTCAGTTGGTTTCCGACTCACATGGTCAGGGGGCACCAAGAGGCTATCAAAATTTTGCCGCAGATTTACAATAGGACTTAAACTATCGTAGACAGAGAACAAAGGATTGCCTCGATGATTTTTGTAATAGCCATAAAAGAAGTCCTGTATTCTTCGCCGGATCAAATTCAATGGATGATAATTTTGATTGTGAAGGTTTTGGCCAACTTTGGATAAAATGGCTGGGGTAATGTTTGTCATGGAGTCACATTCGTAACTTGTTCCTAAGATTTGAATTCTTTCCGTAGTTTGTTTAGAATCTTTGTTTACTGGTTTTGAACTTGAAAAGCAGCAAGTGTAGAAAGAGAATGTCCTTTTGCTGGAAGAGAACAGAACTGATGGAAACCTGTGAAAAACAAAAACAAAAGTAGAGCTCAGTTGGATTTGAGGATTTTAATAGGTGACTTACACAATCTGGATTTGTAGATTTTATGAGGATTTGATGGATCACCGGGATTAAGATCTTTGGCTGTAGTCAGAAATCAATTTTCATATTTTTGACTGTTTTAGAAATGAGTACGTTTATTCCGACACGATCAATAAAATCCTAAACTTCTTAGTTAACAACCCTATACTCTAACTACAAAGCTACATCAATAAATAAGTTGAAATTGGTACTGTAGCTAGAATCTTGCAAAATATAAGATCAAATTCTGGAAAATAGTCTGTCAAGATCGAGGGAATCCAACCTTCCCAAAGTCTAGCGCTAGTTATTTGATCAGAAATCGTATCCATAGTATGCCATAATAAAATCATTTCTAAAAAAAAAAAAAAAAAAAAAAAAAAAGATCATGATAATGGTGCTGTGCAAGTTGCTTTTTCTATAACTCATAAATCTAAATATCTCTCATTTTGACTCTCATCTCATCACTAGCATGCCACGATGACAAAGAAAGAAAGAATGAAAGTGAGGCTGAGTAAATCTCTTTGTAAGACATGAATTTAACCATATATACATATTTAATCCGAGTCATGTTTAGCATAGATGTGATTGAAATGGAATCAGCAACTTTAGTTCAAATCCTAGATGAGGCTGTTTGCATTTCATTTCACATTAAATTTCACACGAACACCCTTGAGAAAGGCATACTTCTTTTTTTCCTTCAAGCTAGTGGTCAATAGTAAGAAAGACTGGGTGCTTAACATTGGCCTTTAGTCTAAGAGAAAAAAAATTCTAAATTCAAACCAGCTGTACACTGCTTAAAAATTAATCTTGTATCACATCCTGCTCACGACAGAAAGATTGGTTAAATATGTCCTATTACTGCTTGTCTTGAAAAACAATCTGATCACTAGAACTATACAAGAGTAAACAGTGACAAAAGAGTGAAGGTAAGGCTGAGCAAGTCTCCCCATGACTCAGTAAAATACAAGACGTGTGAGAAGATTATCTAAAAATTAAAAGAAATGAGATATGGTATTGTAGAAATGAAATATGAAAACAAGACAAATTCTGAAAGTGAGCAATTTTCTGATCAGCTTATTTAATATATCTCTGCCGTGATACCGAAACTCTATATTTGAAGGAATGTTTCAGATAAGTAAAAGCTTTTTATTTGACCCCTGACGAAGTCAGAATGTAACACAGGGTCAATTTAATGTGAGGTGTTTTGCAGGAAGCAAGCTATTGCCATAAACCCCCACCCTTACCCCTTTTTGGTGAGGTGACACAGGTACTGACTGTGAGGAGGAGCCTCTGGAACAAAGCTGTATTTTATGTACCTCTCGAACAGAAAGGCAGAGAAACTTTTTATCCGACTCTCCACGAAGTCAGAACGTTACACAAGATCAGTTTAATATGGATATGGGGTGCCTCACAAGGTGCAAGCCTCCAGTAGAATGGTTTTAAAAATTGCTCAGATTCCGTCGACATTCCCTCTCAAGGGTTCTTCCGACACGGAGCAATAAACCAGACCCTTAGGCTGCCCCCCACCCGGAATAAAGCTGTTGATTCTTTCACGTAACTTTCGAACCAAAAGACGATAAGCAGAAGTACTTTCTTTGCTTTCAACTAACATTTAAGACCACTGAAATGGAATTGTGCAGTTAGAGGGAGATGAATATACTCAGATGAGTACATTATGGTATATATACTTACTCAATCTCGATGAAAAGCTTGTTTTTACAAATTACACTATGCCAGTATCTCGCACCGGCTTCTCTCGGCAATTACGCAAATCGGCACTATTGCATAAGGTCGATAAAACTTACCTAAGTCTCTCTGAAATTACTAAAATAGAATATATTTCTAAAAACTTATAATTCTAATCTCAAGAAAAATCCCCTCGACAATTAATTCCATCCTCTAGAACTTTTGGTGTACGTGACTTTATCAGTTGATGAAAATAAGTTTTCATCTCGCCTCTCAAGAACTTGTTTTTTTATGATCTAGAAATGATTAAAGATTGAATTCTGAACTTTTGAAGAATGTTAGAAACTCCTTGAAAATTTCGAGACTTTCCTAGAGAAGAGGAAAATCCGGACGTATGTCAACCCTACTACTAAAAAAAAAAAACTTTCCTTCTGAGAAAAAAAAATACAAACATTTCAATAATTTTCTGATTTTTATTGATTTAATCAACTAAAATACAAAATTCTTTCGAAAACAAAATTAATAAACAAAACAAACGTCCCTACTTTTTGTGACCTTCTGAGATTTTATCAAAACAAAATCTCATTTTGCACTATTAACAACAATTACTTACCTGGTTAAAATAGTCATCTTTATATAGCCTTGCTGCTATAAACTTAAAAAATATATATTTCTTCTCCCAAAAGAATCGAAGCTGGAGTGATATCTACATTAACTATCGGAAAACACGAGCGGCGATGATAGCGGCTACCATGACACTTCGGCTTACATCTAGGGAGGTTTCATTATTCCTAACCAATAAAACTCCTCACTAGAGATTCTGTAAAATAATAGAAATTACTTCAGAAAGAACAACTTGATATTGATTTTAAGCTCTATACGAAATAGTTGTGAGATGGGAGTAGGAAGATTGTGCTGCTTCAACCTTTTAAATGTGGAAAGCGTAACCTATTGACCATATCAGCATTCAAAATTGTGACTTTGACCTCTAGAATTGGTGGAAAATATGCAACGACTTAATTTAAAGAGTTTATAGTTACTTATTTTTATTAAGATTAACTTAAATGTGGCACAAAGGTATGGAGGCGCCTAGTGAGAATCGAACTCACTAACAATGGTCTGCTAATCTACTTTGCTAACTATTACTACAGGCTAGCTGACCATTTAAAGAGTGAGTAGAAGTGCAGACAGATCCACATCTAAAGTTATTGCGATAATCACATCCACGTGGGTCGTGTAAATAAATTAATAAATTCTCCCCTCGACCATTTCCGGTGTTTGGAGTTAACGATCGAAGATGGCGGCGACCAGGGAGCGAGTTTTGTCCTTATATAAAACAATTTTGAGAGAAGCACAGAAGTTTAACTCGTATAATTACAGGTGAGCATTTTTGAAACTATAGTCATACCTATATCAAAGCAACTTGTTTGTTATCATTTCCGTAGTATTACTTGACAAGAAGTCATTCTTCAAAAAAACAAAACAAAAAACATGTGACTGTTTACTTGATAGTCGTGGTAAATAAAAAGGACCTTCTCAAGGTTTTTTTTTTTTTTTTTTAATTGTTGAATTCGTCTGAATAATCTTTTTAACGTTATCAGTTTTATATGTTCATAAGTCTTTTTTTTCCTGTTTAACTTATTTCTAACGCCTGGTTTTTTATGTTCTTAAATGAACTTCGAATTACGTAACAATTTAATTCAAATTTCGCTCATAAAACTATTCGTTCATTCATTGCTTATAAGTTTATTTATTATTAAATAGGTTTTTATAAATGAATTACATTGTGTGAGATTATTTTTAGTTGCATTAATTTAACTGGTAAACGTTTTAATTATTTCTTAAAATTAGAATAAAAAATAACCAAAAAAAACAAAAAAAACACTTTCGCTAAGAACTTGAAATTAAACACAAAGAAAAAAACTTTACTTTGATGATCAAAAAAAGTTTTCTTAGAAAAAACGAAAACGAAAATATATTGGCCGATAAAAAATAACTTTTCAATATGTTATATTTTTATTTTTCGTGAAAGGCTTTTTGATAAAACAATTAAACTCCTTCCCAAAACAGCTTTTAACTCTTTTGATGCTAAACATTAATGAGATTTTTACGTAACACCCAAGAAAATACTTGTTAATTGGTGTATATAATCCAAAATATTGTTAATGTTTGTTACGGCGTAATAATGTTGTTCGGGCATGTCTTGTCCCACTCCTAAAACATAGTTTTTATTTAGAAATTCGTTGGATCTTGTGAACATCTTATGAAATCGTTAAAGAAAAATACTAAAAACGCAAAAGTCGTATGAAAAGGGTTATTATACTGTGGTATTGTTTATTCTAACTCTTTGAATTAGAAGTTTGTTATTTTATGAAATTATGATTTTTATCTTATTTATTCATTCAAAGAAATTTTTTCATTGTTCGTATTCGACCTCTAATAATTAGAGCAGAAAGATTTTTTTTTCTCTCAATATAAATTATTGCTTTTACCAACCAGATATCCTCTTAACAATATTGAAATTATTTCATCAGCTGTTATGTGGACTTGAACTTTTTCAGAGAATAAAAGATCGTAGAAACTAGAAATAATGCTTTCATTTTGTACACTCCTACTTTATTCACGCGGCAGATAAGCTTATATTGAACTTTAGTAATATATTAGTGATGATGATTGTGGTTTAGATTTTAATTCTTTGGTGATATTGTTTGTATCAAAGTAAACCATAGGTTTCATATCATTAATACCATTTGCAGTGACCATATAAATTCAATGTGAATTCCAAGAGAAAAATGATGTCAATTTTGTACATTGAAACAAATTACTATAAAAAAAGAAAAAAAATGTTTTCATTCTAACCTGCTCCCAAAAAGTTTCTCATACCAAAAAAGTTTTGTTTAATGCATAATTGTACTTTTTATTATTCCATTGTTTCTCATTCAAAAATTTTATTGAAATGTTTCGTGATAGCTTTAATAAACTGTCATTTTGTCGCATGATATTCATCTTTTTTTTTTTCTTTCTTAAATTGTTAAAAATGTGGAAGTTCAATAATTTTATAGATACAATTATTATAAAACATAAATATTTCGATTTCACATATAAAACTGAAAATGTAATTCTACAAAATAAAACGGAATGTCTTTTTCATTGAAAAAAAAAATTCCTTAGCTTTTACAAATATTGAAAGTGTTAAAAGGAAGAACTAAAATAGTAACTATAACAATCGTGATGACGTTAGAAGATTGGTGCAATGTGTATTGAAAAGAAAACTAAAATACAATTATTTACATAATTTTTGTAGATAATCCCTAATTTTGACACCAATGAAAAAGAAAAAAAAGAAAACGATTTAACTGGTTGAAAACCTCATGGGAAACAGAATTAAAAAAAAAATCTCCCATAACATTGTCAAAGAACATTACTTTCTGTCTGCTAAAATGGGGTGAAAAGAGTATTAAAAGAGGGAGTGGACTTTAAAGAAAAAAAGAAAATGAGGCTAAGGATGTAAGTTCAGCAATAATAAAATTATTCAATTCACCTATTTTTTTTGTTAGGCTGACAGGTGTTTTTTTTTTTTTTTTTTTTTTTTTTTTTTTTTTCAAAGTATTTTCAAGACATCAGCCCTAGAAATATGTAAAACTAACCTGTTAACCCCCTAGAAAATAGGGCAAGATAACTTGAAGGTTAATCAGTTGATAAAGGTCAGATGTTAAGATAAATATAAAGGGTAAATATTTTGAGATGAAAAGATTTTCTTGAAGATTATTTTAGCTATGGAAATTGATCAGTTAGTGTTCAAACCTCAGTAGAAAACAAATGCTAAAATGCTGATATTATTTTGTTGTTAATTTTAAAGAATACCATAACAGAATTAACTTATTTCTCATTTATCTTCTATCTACCTTGTCTTCAATTAAACTGTAACTACTAGGGTGAGTCAAAAGTCTTGCAATATTTTGGTAACATAAAGCACAATTTGGCAGCTCCAAGTGCTTTTGCCAAGGTTGTGAAGGTGACAAGCCATGCTGAACTGTAAGATTCCAAATTTGTGAAGGTGACAAGCCTGGCTGGAGCATGAGGTGCCGAGCTTGTGAAGGTGACAAGCCGCGCTGGAGCATGAGGTGCCGAGCTTGTGAAGGTGACAAGCCGCGCTGGAGCATGAGGTGCCGAGCTTGTGAAGGTGACAAGCCGCGCTGGAGCATGAGGTGCCGAGCTTGTGAAGGTGACAAGCCGCGCTGGAGCATGAGGTGCCGAGCTTGTGAAGGTGACAAGCCGCGCTGGAGTGTAAGGTGCTGAGCTTGTGAAGGTGACAAGCCGTGCTGGAGCATGAGGTGCCGAGCTTGTGAAGGTAACAAGCCGCGCTAGAGTGTAAGGTGCTGAGCTCGGCCAAGTACTGCTCACTAAATTTGTCTCTCTGGCTTTGAGCATAGCCTTGGTATCTATGCTTTTAGGCCTACCTGACCTTTCTGGATCTTCGAGGTTGATGCAACTGGTGCAAAACCTTTTGAATTATCTGTTTACTGTAATCAACTGCACTTTCACTTTTCTCACAAGAAGTGTTTTTGCTTGCTTCTGTGGTGTAATGGGTCTCAGTTTGAACTCATAAAGCATAAGTTCTCAAATTATATTACATTGGATGTTCATCTGTGTGATTTTCAAATCACATTGGGAAGCAATCAGTGCACTAACTACCACAGTACTCCCAATCATAGCTTTATCCATTTCAGTCACATGATACACACTCTGCAAACTAACATATATCCACATATTGTAAAACTTTTGACTCTCTGATATGTTTGAATATCATTAAAAAATTTTTTTTGAGAGCTGTTTCTATATATCTCTTACCATTTGTTAATGATTGGTGGAAGTGTTGGAATGATATCTGATTTAGAAATGATTTTTAAATGCAATTGCATTGCTGGGTGAATTGCAATGAAGACATTAAGAAAAAAGATGAAGAAAATAGTCGTAAAAAGGAATAATTGCAAGGATGGTTGCTTGGTGCTAGGAATGATATTTAGTTGAGTCCTCACTCACCAAAGAGCAATCTTAGCATTTTGTATCTGTGATATACTAACACTGAACACAAAAGGAAAGATAAGATAAATTTACTTATATGTACATAAATATTTAATATATACATACACGTAGTCTTGAAAGAAATTGACAAATGTGTCCCAACAGCCAGAGGGGAAGTCCCCATAGCGTAGTGGCTACATTGCTGGACTGTGGCCTTGAAGTAAGCGAGTTAGAACTCCAGTCACCTAATGTTCACTTTCCATCTAAAACTCTTGAGAAAGCAATTATTCCCCTCGTTATAGGTTAAATAGTATCACTGCTGTTTTTCTGCAAAGATGGCTTTGGCATTAGATAACCCACAAAGGTTGATATGCCAAAGAAATCAAACCAAACCAACCAACAGTTAGAAATATTCATGTTGCTCTATGAACAAGCAATATGTAAAAGGGGGTAATAAAACGGAAAAAGGTTTACTTAGTAATGATGGAAAGTAAAATGTGTCTACTTTTCCATGACAAGGGCAAGAGACACCGTCTCAACTGTTTAAAGAACTGAAGCAAAAGACATCTGAGAATGGGTTTTTGAATTGTCATGTGACTGTCCTTGAGGCACCTAATGGATACACCCATTCTCTGAGAGAGAAGTTAATTATTTATTGGCTTTTATCTGAATGAAGAGAGAGAGGCCTAAAAATATTTTCAAGCCTCCATATTTTTTTTTTATTTCAGAACTAAGTGAAACTATTTATTCTACCCTCTCTTGCCTTGATAGGGTTGGATTGGGGGGTATATGAATAGAAAAGTGCCTGTGAGGTAATGGTTATCATCGTAGGAAATGAACACGGAGACACGAGTTCAAATTCTGGACGAGACTGATTGCATTTCACATAGCGCTAATACCCTTGGGAAAGGTATGAATCCAATTATTCTCCCTCCAGCTATGTGTAAATAGTAGGGCAGACTAGGTTCTTCAGCCTTGGTGAGGCGACTAGTCTAGGAGAAGGAAAACTCTGAATTCAATTTACTGATTGTAAAGGCATGAATCCAGTTCTTCTTGCACTCTGTTCTCTCAGCAGTACTCTTAGGTTTTGCTACTGACATACCATCATGGTTGTTAAAAAGCAATGAACTCTTTGACAAGTCACTATCTCATAACCACCTGATCTACTCAAGCCATCACAGTCAAAAAAAAACTTGACAGGTGATAGTTATATCAGTTAATTACCACTTTGCTTTATTATATAGTTTCAAAACCTTTTCAGGTTAAGAAGTCCATATTAAACCAGTAAAATTTCAGATTTTTTAAAAATTGGTCTTTTCTGTGTTTTTAATGGAAAACAGATAACCTGTGAACCCATTGGGTTCCTATTGTTAAAGCAGTTCATGAAAATATCTGTGTATCTATTCAACAAAGATTTTATAGTTATCTGCATTATATCAAGAATTTGGATGATTAAAAATGATGTTCAACAAAATTGATATTCAATTGCAAATTGAACTGGAAATTGTCTTTTCGTTCCAATAATAAAAATGTGCCCCCCCCCATTATATATAGAAAGTCACCATTCTAAAAACTGAACCACATTTAAATAAGAAAAAAATTAAAATAACAAAACTCTAAAGAAATATTTCATTTTAATTATATTTATTTTGATGCTTAGAAATTACTTTGAAGAAATGTTGGAATATAATATCGTTCAAATGCTTTCCATTTTCAGTTTCATAGTCAGTTATTTTTTTAAATGACTTTTGCACACACATATATACCCAGTTAGTGTCCAGAGACTGAGTTTGGAATATTCATATATAGAACATGAGAAACTTCATATGATTCCACCGGAATGCTTGATGTATGGCTATTTTAGGAAGAATTTTTGCGTAACAAACAAATATATATAAGAGAGAATTTTAGTAGTCTACAAATGTTAATAATTTAGATTTTAATTATTGGATGACATTTCTAACATTAGATGGTATAAAAGTAAACTATAAATTTTACAAAAATTTGAGATCACTAATAACACTTGCAGAAGCTATATAAATGAAATGTGAATTCCAAGAGAAAAAAATCGATTTTGTGAATTGAAACAAATTCATATAAAAATGTTTCTATTCTAATCTGATCAAAAATAAAAAGCAAAATTGTACTGAATTTGTTATTTCCACTGTTTGTCAAAAAATATATATAAATTTTTTTTTCCCCAGGATGTATGCTCTTCGAAGAACTAAGGATGCATTTCGAGAACACAAATCTGAAATAGATTCAAACAAAATAGAAGAATTGTTGAATATTGCCCAAAAGCAATTAGAAGTAATAAAAAGACAAGTGAGTAGAAAAACACATTTTCTTTACCTTTTTTGAAAAGTTTTTCCAAGAGGTTTACATTGCTTATTTTCCCTACTGGCCAAACCATCTGATGCTCTTTACAATACACTTCCATTCATGATCTTGCTCTTTTCCATATTGGCCTGAATTGCTTCACCATTTTCTCTTCCTATTGTTGTGGAGGTCTTCTGAGTTATCATTTCTTGTCTTTCAAATACCACTTGATAACTACACTGGTGGTCCACCTGTTGTCTATGAACCAGCCGAGTAGAACTCCTGTTCACAATACTCTGTAGTCATATCCTTCCCTCTACTTTGCTCCTCAATTACCTTGCTTCAGATGTTTTTAGGCAACAATATTCCCAACACAGATCTTTCTGTAACCCTCTGTTGTAACCAGTCACTGTTTTTTCCTTGCATATAACATTGTAGGCAAAACTGTATTATTTTAGGGTTTTGTCCAACTTGGCCTTGAGTATGTCTTTTATTGTATTAAATGCTTTCCACCCTGATCTTAGTCTCAGCAAGATTTCTGCATCCATGTTCCAGCACATATTCTCCATCGACTTTAAGTAGACGTACCCTTTTGGAAATGACTGAAACAATGCATTGCTTATATGTTTAGATATATGTGCAATACTATTATTCTTAATACATGTATATGACGGAAAAATAAATTTGCTAAATTCTGAGATAATGCCAATTTTGGCCTGAGGTATGCTGGGGGGAGGGGGTAGGACATTTTCTGTTAAAATTTTCTGTCTTCAGTGTGTAATGATGTGTTGCATTTGTCATCTGTATGATTCGATGCATGTAAGAGGGAAAGCCTACATTAAATCTCAAGGAGGATATACAGTATCAATATGGGGTCTGAATAGTACTGAAACGCCCCTTATTTTGGAACCTGTGCATATATTGATCTGTATATGTGATCATTAACTGTAATTCAGCGACATTACCTTTGTTTAATCTTGAGTAAATTGTGTGTGTATGTATGTATGTATGTATATATATATATATATATATATATATATATATATATATATATATATATATATATATATATATATATATTATATAATCACACACACATACTGGGAGAAAATAAAACTGAAAAACTTTGAATGATGTTACAATTAGTGGTGTTAGGATTATTTCTGATAACAGTCCACTTTCTCCAAATATGGAACAATGTCTGGTTATATTGCACCTCTCTACCTGTGCATTTTGATTTTAGGCGATTATTACCATAGAAACCTGAATCTTTTGTCTGTTTTAGCAAATTATTCAAATATTTTTGTTTTTCTTTTTCAGACTACACTCAGCGAGATGTATGAAAAAACCAAAATAGTTCTAGAATCTTAGTAAATATGTTTCTCAGACCTCCGACCCTCCCCATTTCTTTAATTGCTCAGTGTGAGAAGACATCCTTCCTTCTCTTTGTCTACGTCATTTCGTTGCTGCTGTCAAGAACTGCCAAATATCCACCGTAACTGGTAAACGCTCCCGGGACCCTGGAACTGTCTGTGCTATGAAATGTTTGGCCATTTTTGACAAACAATTTATGATTTGTTAGTTCTGATTTATATTTTGGGATTTTAATGAAGACACACACACGCATACTCAGAGACACACACACACACACACTGTATATATGTATGAATGTTTATGTCTATATTGTTTTTGTTTATCATGCACTTTAACCTCATGAAAAGAAACCTGTGTGTGTGTGTGTGTGTGTGTGTGTGTGTGTGTATATATGTATAGGAGAGAGAGAGAAAGAGAACACACATCATTTACCAGTATAAACTGGATTGATACAATTTGAAGAAAGAAAATCTGTAGTATAAGTTTTTTTTTACTGTACATTACACCTCCCCCCCACCTTCTGCCATAAAACTATCCTCCTTCTCAGCCTCTGTCTGTCTCTTACTGTTACACTTACTCATTCCTCTCTTACACACACACACACACACACACACACACACAAAACCTTTTTGTATTATTTTCCAGCTTTTTTTTTTTTTTTTTTTTTTTTTTACTTAGGTTACTTTACTATTCAGGAACAATTTGTAGAATTCCTTATAGTGGTGTAATGGTTAACAAGCTAGGCTAATAAACTATTGTTTGTTAATGAGTTCAATTCTCACTAAGTGCAATATATTTCTGGCCTTGTACCAAACTAAGTAAATAAATACTAAATTGTTTATAGTAAAATACAATTTTCAATGAGTAAATCAACTGTCTTTCTTCCCCTCTTCTGCAGCACATCAATTTGGATCAAAGAAAACTGCTGTAATTCTTGTATTTTGCATGGCAGCTCTCTCATCACCAATTAATCCCTATTCCCTTTCAAAATAAACCATTCTGTTTTATTTTAGTAAAGGGCCAGCGACTACCTCTGAATTTTAAGCATATTCACTGCAAATATTTATCATTGTATATGAATATACTTATATTTTTACAAAGGCCCAACCCCATTAAGCAATTTTTTTTTTTGTTTTGTTTTTTTTCTTCATGTGTGCTTTCAAAATTCTGCTTATCATTCTCAAATATTTATTGTTGATGTCAAGAAATATATAAATCATTCTTTTGGTGATTACATGATAAAATTTAGCTTCAATACATTTACAAAGGTTTATTTTGCTAGAGTTGTACTGTATCATTAAATTTCAATTAAAAAAAAGAATAATAAAAAGGGGAGATTTAAATAAGGACAGTCTTTTACCTTTTTTTTAATGAGCTGAGTTGAATTATCTGCCACTGAAGCAGAGATGTATTCCGGCCAAGTTTAGTTTTTGTATAGATGGAACGATTTGCCTGGATGTTTGTATCTTACTCAGCTACTCCCTTGATGGCAGTAATAGCATTTTTTTCTTTTTGATATTACTTGATTTGCAGATAATAAACATGGTCACACACAAAAATATGTACTGAACTTTTGAAGATCCATGTGTTATAGTTTTTTTTTGTCTTTTTTTTCCCACCTTTCAATTTCAGTTGTGTAAAAAATTTTACAAGAATCATTTATTAACATCCTAGGATAGTTAAAAATTGCCAGTGACAATGCCAGTCTTTTTTGTTGTTTTTTTTATGTTTAACATATTTCTTGTGGTCTCTTTTTTTTTTTTTTCTTCTCTCTCAACTTCAAGAAACTGTAGGGTGATTCACATGGTTGGTAAGTTAGTTCTACTGAAAGTTTGCCCATGCAA
This sequence comes from Sepioteuthis lessoniana, assembly GCA_963585895.1. NCBI lineage: Eukaryota > Metazoa > Mollusca > Cephalopoda > Myopsida > Loliginidae > Sepioteuthis > Sepioteuthis lessoniana. The sequence continues at coordinate 89,929,102 of OY757926.1, read as the reverse complement.
TCACGTGTGTTTCCAAGGTGTGCTTCTATGTCAAAGGCTCCGTTGGTTCCTTCACATCCTATAATGCTCCAGAAAGGATCAACAAGCTAATTTAACCAACCCTTCTTTGTGCCATGGTACTCAGTTAAGAACCTGACTAGTCACTATGAAATCCGACTTGAAGCACATGCCTGACCTACATCTTCATGGTGTCTGTTGATGGAACTGTGACTGGCTGGACATTGCAAGAGTTGATGCCAATCGTCAAGCATGAAGTACAACAATCGAAGGTGTCATCAATTCAATGTATAAAGCTGGTTTAAATCACATTGAGTGAATACTGTCTCACACACGCACATTTTCACTCTGACCAGGAGTGGTAGTACCTGTTAGGGTCTCATCTTTGGGTTAAATAGATCTATTTAAAAGATTGAATGGGAATGGTTGAAACTACTTTGACAAATGTGATTATATTCCAATAAAAAGTACAATGGGACATTAAAAATATAGTTATTACAATCATTGACTAATGAAACAAATTTTGGCATTAAATAACCCATAAGGAGTTAATATGCCATTAAATAAACTAGAACCATTAAAATGAATTTGTTTCTCAATTGTGTAAAAACTTTTGACATAATTAGAATTTTTTTTTTTTCTTCCCCAATCTGATTCTTATGCATGAGGGCTATTTGAAGACTTTATAAATGAAATTATTTTTGGAGAAAATAGTTTTGGCTATCCATATTTGATTAAAGTTGTTTGGATTATAAGATTTTTTATTGGGATACAAATGAAATCAAAAGGAAGCAAAAACATTTACAATCAAGAAAAAACACCAGTAATTTCTAGTTTTCACTTTTTCTTTTTAAAAACTTAATAGAACAAATAAAATCAGCATTTCTTTTTTGTTAATTAAATATCAATTTCCTATAAGCATGTCTTTCAAAATTACGTTTGTGTGAATCGGAGTGGGAGAAAGAGAAAAAAAATGAATAATGTAAGGGAAGTAACTATGAAGAATTTTGGCGTTATTTCCCTTGAAATACAAATGGTTCAACTAATAAAGTTCAAATTAGTTAGGTTTTTTTTTATTTATCTAACGGAATCTCAACGTTTGTGGGTTATTAAATGCTGAAGCCATTCTTGTAGATAAACAGCAGCAGAACTATTTAACTTGTAGCTGGGGGGGGTCATACATTTACCAAGGGGCATTAGTCTAAAAGTGAATGTAATAGTCCAACATGTTAGCCACATCATGGAGACTCTCCCAAATTCAAATTGATATTTTGGAAGATGTTAACCCGACAATACATTCACTCATCTGAACTACTTTACTTTGCTGCTTTCTTTCAGATGATGAGTAACTGAAAAAGGATGGTCAGCACTTATGAGAAGAAAAAAACAAACAACTATTTAATTTAATGGCTAATTCTTCATGTTGTGAATTGTATTATTTATTTAAGAACAAGTCAACATTTGATGTTGATATTATCATTTTGTAAGATATGATTATTTTAAGTTGGCCTACCATAGTCAAGAATGACCCAAAGGCCCCCTTTTCAATAGCTACTACACCAAGGTGTAGGGGAGAGCACTACCCCTTTCCCTAGATTGCTCCACTTACCTTTGATCTATACCTTATAATGCTGAGTATCAAGCAAGAAGGTATCAAGTATCCTTTCCTTTTTTAGTCTTTTGTATGATTTGACCTGGGATTGAACCTTGCTCTCCTGGCAAACACTCTCACCATTATGCCGATATTGATATCATAATCTTATATCAATTATAATATATAATTATATATTATAATCATCTTATGTTGTTGTCATTCCCAAAATCTTATTTTATCAATTGATAATCATATAACTTCAGGAAAGAGCTGTTGTAATCCAATTTTCTGTATTTGTTAATGGGACCTTCTCAGAAAATTTAGCATATCATATTTTTTTAATTCTTAAACTTTTAATGAAGGGGGTTCAATTTATGATGTAAGTATAATACTAAACAGGACCTTGTCTTTGGGTTCATGTTAGCTAACCTAAATCCTTTTGTTTAACTGTATAAAGTAGAGATCTAACTGAACATTTCCTCACCAGAAATTTAAGGCTTTTTCAGTTCACAAGAAAATTAAGACTTTAAAAATTATTTGACTTACAAACCCTCTTAAAAACATTTTGGTGTTATTAACTTAAAAATGTACCTGTAGGGTAGGTTTTCAGCAAGTTATAATTTACTCCCCCTATTGGTGTGTGTGTGGGGGGTCTTGGGTATCAGATTAAACAGTAGCTGATAGTGAGCCTTCAGGTCTGGGGAATGGGAAGTACCACTTAGTTGCTATGAATCCCAGGTCCACTCTGACGTAGCGAAGTAGTAGTGTCTGTTAGGGTCCTATAGATGGGTCAAATAAATCTGTTCCAAAAGAATTTGTATTTCATAGATTGTTAAAAAAAATTCTAAGAAACAACTACACAAAATTTGTGAACATGAATGTGATTCCCTAACCTCTAAGCATAAAACAACCCTTGACATCCTGTTAAAAATCAATCAGGTAATCAATAACTAAGCTTAGTTTAGTTTGGCATAAAGGTGGATCTTTATATACATTACTCTCCTCTCCTCCGAGTCTGATTAAATGACTTTTTTTTCTTTCTTTTTTTTTTTTTTTTTTCAATGAAGTTATTTAGAAATTTTAATATTAACTTTTTCTTTCATTTTTTTTTTTTCTTAACTAATTTCTTCAGTGGGGGATCAGAAATGGACTCAGCAACTTGATCTGTTTGTTCTCATGCCTTTGAGAAAGGCATGACCCTCCTCTTTTAGAAGGAAATACTTAGGCAGACTGAATTCTTTAATATTTCATATGGCACCTGGTCTAGAAGGAAAACTCTGAATTCAAATCAGCAGTACTTTACTTAAAAATAGGAATACAAACATTTTTTTTGTTGTTGCTTATGATTTTTATCCCGTCAATTCTATAAACAGTGTAAAACTCAAATGAAGACTTTGCTAAAAACCATACTCTTCATCCTTTCCAAACTAGAACATTAAAAATAACATAATACTTCAAATTAAGTATGATAAAATTTCATTGAAGATTGGTAGAGTAAACCTCTTAGTCACATTGCCGTGTTGGTGGGGCTAAGAAGATACTGACTGTATCCCCCCCTCTCTCTGCAGAGAGGTAAGATCCTCACGAAAGTGGTGTCCTGGATATGACACTTAACTGCATCTGATGATGAGGTTCCCGTTCTGGAGATCTGGGCAGTGTTGATTACCTCTTCATTCTCATTTAGGGGTGTCCTCGTGGTGTAATGGTTAAAGCGATGAACTGCGGAATCGTAGTACGCGAGTTCGTACTCCAGTCGCACTATTACGTTCACTTTCAGGCAAATACAATTGGGAAAGGTATGAACCCCCTTATTCTCCCTCCAGCTATGGGTAAATAGTAGGACGGACTAGGTTCTTCAGCCTTGGTGAGGCAACTAGTCTAGGAGAAGGAAAACTCTGAATTCAAAACCTGTTAAACTCCGCTTAAAAATTGACCTTGTGTCATATCCTGCCCGAGCGGAGGGGTTGGTAAATAGTACCTCTTCATTCTCATTACACCCAGGTACACTCTGACCTAGTGTGGTAGTACCTGATCTATGAGTTAAATAGATCTGTTTAAAAATTATTCATATTTGATTGGATGATGGGTAAAAAACCTCTTGAGAAATAAGTACAAGTAAATATGAGTGTACAATGTATGCTCCCTAAACTGTAGACATAAAATAACCCTAGACAAGTTGACATGCTGTTAAAATCTATCAGTCTTCGCCACTGCATGAAGATGAATATTTGTGGAATAGGTTGGTCAAAGGTTAAATACCAGAGAATATTTTTATCTACAATAGAGATATTGAAATGATAGATTTTTTTTTTTTTTTTCAAGCAAGTTATCTTGAAAAAAAAAACCCGCAAAAAAACAAGGTTATTTGCAAAATAAGTTTTATTTTCACAGAACAAACCGAGCTTCTTAAATCTGTTTCTGTGCATTGAAACGCCATGGATGTGGTTGTTTGGTTATTTGTAATGTAAGTAAAGGAAATTTGATTCGAGCAATTGGAGTTACGAGGGTCTTCTTCGGACGTTCTCGGAAACTTTTGATATTGGCTTTCAATTTACGTGTTTCAATCGAAGGTATCTGGTAGTTTTTTGATGAATAACTCATATTTGGACAGTGTATGATTTTGTTCCCTCTTACAACTTTGGAATCAATTTTTTTGTTTTTCTTAGCCACTTCCTCTCTGTCAAGTATCCAATTGGTACTATTAATCCTAGAAGAATTAATTTCCAATGCCTTGTTTGTCCACAACCTTTCTCCATATGTTCTCAAAGAGTCATTTGGTATTGTGTATGTACTGCATGTCTCCAAAGATGTATAGGATTTCACCAACTTTTTATTTGTGACAGAAATGCTCGCCTTTTTACGAGTTAACCCATTACCAGATGGAGTCACCAATTTTGTGTTCTCTTGAAGGACTTCCTTGGAATTGTTTGATGTGTTTTGTTTCTCTGCATTTGACTGTGTGGATTGGCCATTTGATTTTTTCAGTTGCTGGGAAGCAGGTAACACATTCTCTTTGGTGTCCGTAGGAAGATCTACAGAACGTTTTACCACATAGGGTTTTTTGATTGCCTGACCCTCTATTGACATGTTCATGCAAAGATAAGGTGGGGAATTCACAGTCGATTGTTTATAACCCATCTCAAATTGGCCGATATCACAGTTCTTGTCATTTTTTCGGTCCAAGACAACTGGAAAAGGAAAAAAAAATGTTTTAAAAATATTGGTAGAAACTCCTTACCTAATCCTGTAGATTTTATAAGCCCTTGATTGTATCCCCTGCAGAGAGAGTAAGACCTCCTCCTCCCCCCACAAAAAGGGGTGATTCATAACCACTTAGTAGTGAGGCTTCAGTTCTGGAGCTCTGAAGAGTGTGGAGTACCCCTTTAATTATCATTACTGCCAGGTTCATTCTCATTCAGAGCACTGGTATGAGTTAGGGTCCCCCATTTATGGGTCAAATAGATCTGTTTGCAAATTATTTTTAGATAAGAATAATTGATATCATAACTGTGTGCAAAAACTTAAACTACACAAAAATATAAATATAAATGTACAATGTATGCTATTCCCTAACCTTTAAGCATAAAATAACTTCAGATGAGGTGACACAAGAGCCTGGAGGAAGTTAATCAAGAAATTGAAAGCAAGCAAAGTAAGTGAAAAGGGTCGAATTGTACTCTTGTCAAAATTTAAGGTACTGAACTAAGAAAATATTTTAGAAAACCCAAAAGATAGAATGACTTTGACGAATAGCCAGACTCAAGTGAAGAAAGGCCTTCTGGGTTGTTTATGAAATTATCAGAAAGACACAGGATTGTTTGCATTAGAAAAATGTCTGGGTGACTGATCTGACTGGAAAATAGTTGGGTCATTTCTGGGACCTCCCATTTGCCTATGCATTTTGAAAATTAGATTTGTCATGACAGTTGTGTCTGCCCATGAGAATGAAGACTACATTGAATGTAGAGAGAATAGGAAAAAAGAGAGTTCTAAGGCCCTGCTGGTATCAGGTTTAGATGAGAGGTACAAATTAAAATAGGTCGGAATTGAGAGGTTGGATCTAGCCCTCTGATCACTAAAAAAGGGCTAGCTAATTCCCCAAATTTGGAAAAAAAAACTGTTTTAAAGAAAACTGGAATAATGAGAAATTGACATTAAGAATAAAGAGATAACTGAACTCCAGATGCAATCCAACTCCCCTTATGCTGATTCAAAACCATGTTCAATAGAAGAGAGATTTTGACATTTTATCCAACACAGTTGGAATCCATGTTGGTTTGCAAGAACTCTTGAATGTGAAACTCATGCCAGCCTCCAAACACATAGACATAGCTTACTACTCTACCATTTACAACTGTGTGACAGATTCTAGTGTCACTTAATTAGCCCAGTAATTGGAAGGGTTGAAACTACTGTATACAAAGAATGATATAAACAAAAAAAGTAGACTGTTTTCCATGTTGGAGAATTATTTTGATATAATCACTGGCTGTACTCCTGTTCACTTCTGTGACTTCATTAAGCAACCTTCTCACCTTCTGTAATCAAAACTCAATGTGGGTAGGTGGATAGTTGCGAAGAACACCAACATTCAAACCAAGCTGAAACATGCCTAACTACATGATACCAGCAATGGCTCTATATTAATTGATTAGATTACTGTTTGCATATTGACCAGGATCAACTCCGGAAGGTTACACCATTAAAATGACTGATATTAATGATTTGAAGTTTTTTTTTATCAAGCCTTTTCTTTTAGTTATAAATAAGTTTTGCTTTGCAGCTGAGATGGTTGTACATTTTCCACTGTATTAGGACCACCATAAAAAGGGTCAAAGTTATCTCCCCTTGACCATTCAAGGGACAGTTCATCCCCAGCTAACAGGTACCTGCTGGGATGCAGAAAAGGATGCTTCCGCCATGACACCAGGAACGCGGCACACAAGAATTTTTTTAGGCTCTTGATGACAAAATTTCTATCTAATTTTAACAACTATTAGCTGTACTTATTTTCCACAATAATAAATTCCCTAGTTTATTCCCAATAGTCGTCGAGTGTGTTATTTTTCTGTAACAGTTTTATTTTGTTATGTTAAAAACATAACACATTAGTACCAGAGGTTAGTGTTCAAGGTTAGGTCAAGAGCCAGGATTTTGAAAGATTTTTCAAACCAAGCAGATTTTCCCCTCTTGTAACATTGGTACTTCACAATCTTTCTACTTCCATTTTTGTTATTTGGTCTTGTGACATTAAAATAAGCTTAGTAAACACTAATACCATTCTCTGACCTATGCGTTTTTACCAAAATAAACAAGCAAACAACTTATTAGTTGTAGTCAATCATGGATAGTTATTCACTAAGCTTAGCTTAGTTGTGGCATAACGCCAGAAGAATAGGACATCTAGTGAAAACCAAACTTATTAAAAATGGTCTCTTATTTCACATAGCACTAAAAGCCTTGGCAAAGGATACAACTCCAAGCATTCTCCCTCCAGCTATGGGTAAAAGGGTAGAGCAGACTGGGTTCTTAAGCCTTAGTGTGGCACCTGGTCTAGGATAAGGAAAACTGAATTCAAACCTGTTAAACTCCACTTTAAAAATTGACCTTGTGTCACATTTAGCTTTTGCAGAGGGGTTAGTAAAAAAAAATATGGTCTGCTAATTCAGCTTGCAAACCATTATACTACTTGAGAAACCCTTGTCATTCATGGATACTTCAAAGCGCTTTTATTTGGAGTGTTTAATTTTCTTTTACTTACAAATATCATCAAACTTTCATTGAATAAAGATTAATTGGGTTTGTTTGGTATATCAATCATTGCTGGTAATTTAATGTTAAATTATCTTTATACATATATACTAAATTTATATATGATTTGTAAACACATTGTGTAGATACTATTCTTAAATGAGCCTGCGCTATTTTTTGCATGCAGTTAAGTGGCTTCAAGTATTGCTATATAACAGTCACAATTTAACATTAGTCATTTGTTTGCACACATAGTGTGTTCTATTTGACCCAAAGATAGGACATTATCAGGTACTACCACTCCAAATCAGACTGAACCTGGGAGAAATGGCATTGAAGGGGTACTCCACATTTCCCCAATCTCCAAAGCTAGAGCTTCACTATCAAATGGTTTAATGTTATATCCAGAACACTTGGTGTGGCAGAGTGGTCTTACCCCACTGTAGAGATATAGTCCATGTATTTTACAGTTCCTGCTAACTGGGGTTTGAATAAAGAGGTTTTCACCTGCATGTCTTTACTATTCTAGTAATGTTGATATTCACATCCTTACAAATTTTACACTTAAGTCTCCCCAGAGAATGAATCTTCAGTTACTGATACGACCAATTATTTACTCTACTATTGAACGAATTATATACTAAGGTGAGAAATAATAACAGTACCAGCAATTACTAATTGGTCACCCATCTAAATACTGGACAGGCAGGCTTATTCTCAACTTTGGTGACAGCATAACGTGACCAATGTGGTTGTGTTTTGGCTGGTTTGGTTTCTTTGATTTTAATGGCATATCAACCTTTGTGAATTATTTTATACTAAAGAGGGGTTCATGTCTTTCTGAAGAGTATTTGTTTGAAAGTGAATCCAAATAGCTTGACTGGAGTTTGATCTTGCTGACTACAATCTCACAGTCCAGCATTTTACTCATTATGCCAAGGGTACTAAACCCCCGCCTCGTGTTCTAGATTTGGTTTCCAAAAAAAAAAAAAAAAAAAAAAAGAAAGAAAATATGATCTTTCATGAAACTGAACATGAAGCAATTTTATTATAAGCATTTTCATCAACTTTTTATAAACTCATTATATGAGTTTGTGATTATATAAAAAAAATTATCACAAAAAATTAAAAATAATAAAATATTAAGACCCCCCACCTCCCCAAAAGTAGACTCACTGTCAGTGGGGCTTAGAATATGTTGACTGTATCCCTCTTACATAGGGGTAAGACCCTACCCGTAAAAAAGAAGTGTCCTGGGCATGACACTAAACTGATTTTGATGGTGAGGCTCTAAGTTCTGGAGATTTGGGGAGTGTGGACTAAGTAAAAGTAAAGTTGGCGACCGTAGTCGAGGGTAACCTGAAGGCTCCCTTTTCGATAGCTACTACACTAATGTGTAGGGGAGGGTTCTACTCCTTTCCCTGGATTGCTCCACTTTACCCTTGATCCTTACCTTATAATGCTGAGTGTTAAGCAAGGAGGGATCAAGTACCATTTTTTAAGTCTTTGGTATGACTCAACCTGGGATTGAACCCGGGTCTCCGGGTTCATTGGCGAACACTCTAAACATTATGCCAATGTCCAGTTGTGGACTACCACATCATTACTCCCAGGTTAACTCTGATCTGGAGTGGTAGCATCTGTGAGGGCCCATCCATGGGTCAAATAGATCTGTTTGAAAATTATTTGTATTAGATAGGAATTATTCATACCGTATAACATTAAATGATTTGTATTAATAATAGTTATTTGAAGCTATAATTGTTTACTAAAGATTATTATTAGTAACTTGAAATCATATAACTATGTGTAAACAAATGACTTATTTAAAAGAAATAATTACTTGAAACCATATAATTATTAGTATTAGAGAGGAATACTTGAAACCATACAATTATGTGCAAATTATTTCTATTAGATAATTATATGATATCAAGTATTCCTATGTGCAAAAAACTCTTATGAAATGAGGGTGGGGGAGACCCTGTGGTTTAATGGCTAAAGGTGTTGGACAGCAGCCTTAAAGTGAGTTTGAACTCCAGTTACACTATTATATTTGCTTTGCTATGTGTTAAATAATATCACTGCTGTTCTTTTACAAGGATGGTTTTGGCATTAAATAACCCATGAAAGTTGATCTGCCATTGAACAAAGAAATCAAACTATCTTATGAAACAACTCCACAAAAAATGTAAATATAAACATAAAATAAAAGCAATTCCCTAACCTATTGGCATAAAATGACCTTAGACAGGTTGACATGCCATTAAAATCAATCAATCACTGGTGTTGGTGTTGTGAGTAAATATTGACCCAAACCTTTGATAGTGTCCTCTAAAACCTTTGTGCATAGTCTTGAAGTAACTTCTGTACTGGCTTCCATACTTGGACTTGAATTAATTTCAATCAACCATGGACTATAATCATCTGTCAACATGAAATCAGCTCCATACAATTCAAAAGAACCCTGCAAAAGAAAAAAGTTTTTTTTTTATAATTATTATTCAATAGTCTATATTACTAAAAAGTAATTTTAAAATCCAATTTAAGAAGCAAAATTCATTTTTAATAAAGAAATACATGTAATAAAGTCATGGCTCTTAAATTTACCTCCCTTAGACCTTACTGGATGAATTATTGCACAGAGTGTAATGGAATCTAAAAAAGGCAATAATTTTTGTTTTATTTTTTTTAAATTGAAGAGTCAAGCTCATTCAGAAAAATAACACTTTTCCGATTCAAACAACTGATTGCAGAACATTTATAGATTTTGAAATTAAAACAAAATTGAATAAAACATCTATCAGCATCAAATAGAAAGTTCATATCCCCACCCCCAAAGCTCCAGCATTACTGGAGCCTCACCATCAGATTGTTTAATGTCATATCAAGGACACTTGTTGGTGGGGGTGGGGGTCTTACTCTTCTGCAGAGATGTAGTTGGTGTATTCTGCATCCCCTCCCCCACCAGGTGACTGAGTGAAAGGACCAAGTGGTATCTTTGATTGATGAAAAGAATAGTCACAGCACATTGGCAACTAAAGGGAGTCAATCTCTCAATAAAAGAGGCAGTACACTAAATGCTTAGTAGATTTCACATTGGCAAGGATTGTCCAAAATTTGATTTGATAAACACAATGGAGTTTTCAGTATTGCATGTATTATGGAAAAGTGATCATTTAAAAAAAGAAAGAGGGAATTCCTGTGACATAATGACAAAACTGCTAGACTGCAAGTTCAAATTCCAGTTGCACTATAATGTCCACTTTTTGGACTAATACCTATGAGAAAGGCATGAACCCACTTATCTCCCTGTCAATAAGTAAAATAGTATTACTGCTATTTTTCTACAATGATGGCTTTAGCATTAAATAACCCACTAAGGTTGATATACCATTAAACAAAGAAACCAAACTACTAGTGAATCATTGCTAGTAACTTTGATTTTCACTGGATGTTTCATACTTCTGGCTTTGTTTTGAACAGAGTAAATTATTACAGGTTCACATATCCTGGCAGATTTTTACTAGCAAAACACTGAATACTATTACAATTTAGTAGCTGAATAATTTGATGACGATTTTCTTGATTTACAATGGTTATATGTGCAGACTTAGTTCAGTAAAATTATCATGTGTTTTATATGTGAAAGGGAGATTACTTGTATCTGATTTTCTCTGAATATTTTCTAGTTTGCTTTTAAACATGGCCAAAGACAGAATTTGCTTCATATAATTGCAAGTTAAGATAGTTGGTAGTGAATCCAGAAAAGAAATCAGTGAGCGGAATTCAAATGATTTTCCCAGGCTAAAATGTCACTTTTTGGATTGCCTGAAATTCATTCTTGTCTTCACAAAGGTTGATATGCCATTAAACAAAGAAACCAACCACCAAAGAAAGAAAGCGATCTTATTTACATTTCATTTTATTGCATATACAACATGTAGCAAAAATAACAAAAATAGAAAATAAAAATCTCACAATTTAATACTTCATCAAGCCTGTTCAAAATGATCCCAATAATCAAATGTTAAAATATTTATCTCTGAACAATGGAAAGGATTCTTAAAGTTTTACTTCTACATTTATTTAGGATCAATAATAATTCTGTAGAGTCTATTTGTCATTTAGTGATAGAATACAAAGTTATTTTTCTATTTACTAATAGGAAACTGCAACATTCTGAATGTATGTCTTAATTTATTTATGATTAAGCATATTACAAAATGAGACTTATTTTTCACCAGTCTCACTTGTAGTCCACACACTTCTTCCATTAGTGTTGCATAAATCCTTCTTGGGCATTAACACTGGCTTGTATTGCTGTAGGCATACAGTTCTATGGTTGCCCAGTCGATTGGGGCTGTAGAATACACTGAAGAGGAGTAAGACTCTCCCCCAATGAGTGTCCTGATATGAGACTAAACAATCTGATGGTGAGGTTCCAATAATAATGGAGCTTTGGGAAATGCAGAGCACCTCTTCATTGCCATTGGTCCCAGGTTCACTCTGGCCTGGAGTAGTAGCACCTGATAGGGCCCTATCTATGGGTCAAATAGAACTAAACTGTGTACTTATGCTAAACTGAATTGTTTGAGATAGAACTGTTTTTGACTTTGAAACTTTATGTACGCTAAACTGAATAGCTTGAAATAGAACTGATTATTTGTATAAAAATGGATTTGGTATTAAATATCCTACAAAGGTTGATATTCCATAAAACCGAACCAACCAATTCTATAGATTGCAGATCTCATCTTGTGATATATGAGAGAGTTCAAGAACTATGACAGGTATCCCTCTTACTTTGTATCATATATATATATATATATATATATATATATATATATATAATAACTGCCACTTCTTTACAGAAGGCCATTTGATTTGTAAACAAATAGTTTGTAGGTAACATTTTAAATGAGTTAGAGCTCATTTGTTTGCACACATTTAAATGGTTTCAAGTATTGGTATTTAACATTAGAAATCGTATTTATCTAATATTCCTACCTAATATGAACAATGTGCCCACAGCTGTTGGGTTTCAAATAACTAATAATAATAATGATTACTTGTAAATGATTGAACAGTTCTATTTGACTAATAGATTGGACCCTAACAGATACAACCACTCTAGGTCAGAGTGGACTTGGGAGTAATGTTAATGAAGAGGTACTCCACATTTCCCAGAGCCTCACTGTCAGATGGAGTTTAATATCATATCCAAGACATATGGTTTCTTAGATCTACTGCAGACCCACGTACTTTGTCACAGAATTGATACAAATTACCTATAAGTTGCTATAGAAGGACCTGTGTAAAAACAGACTCTCTCTCTCTCTATATATATATATATATAGTGCATCAAGAAATTTGAAGCTTGACCTATAATCATTAACTGATTTTTGATGAGAATTTTTTATTGTATAATGTTCAGTCTAACACATCACTCAATAAGTCCTGGGCCTAACTAATAAAACAACTTTTAGGCAAAATTCAACTTTATTTATCAACATAATCTCCTTCTAGGGTGATTCACTGATTCCAATGCTTCTCTAACAATTCAATGCTTTTTTTGTAGAATGATTTGTCTTTGGCCTCAAAATACACCTCAGTTTCTGATATCACTTTTTTATTGGAGCCAAATCTCTTTCCCTGAAGCCAGTAGTTGCTGGGGGCCAGATTTGGAGAATAGGATGGGCGCAGAAGAAATTCAAAGTGCAATTCATGTAGTTTTACCATTGTTGAGATCGACTTGTGACATGATGCATTGTTTTGGTGAAAGAGCACTTTTTTCTTCTTCATTTGTGGCCGTTTTTGGCAATTTCTTCCTTCAAACACACCAATAATGCTATATAATATTCACTATTGATGGTTCTTCCTTTCTCAAGGGGATTGATGAACAAAATACCTTGTGTATCCCAAAATATGAAGGCCAAAACCTTGCTTGCTGATGTTTACGTCTTTTGTTGCTTTGGATGGCTTTCACCTGCTGCTGTCTACTCAGCTGACTGCCGATTTGACTCCAGAGTGAAGTGGTGGATCCACGCTTCATCCATTGTCACATATTTATGCAAAAACTCTTTTTCATTGCATTGAAACAGTTGCAAACAATACTCTGAATTGTTAATACATTGTTGTTTTTAATCGACTGTGAGCAAACACAGCTTTCTCGTTGACAAATGTTCACACAAAATGGTGAATACCCTGACTTCTAATTTCTCTAACTTCTCTGCTATCTCACACAACTTCAATTTACAATCAGCCAAAAGAAGTTTGTGGAGTTTTTTGGTGTTTTCCAGGACAACAGCTGAATTTGTGTGACCTGAGCATTCAGCATCCTTTGTGTCTGTATGACCACGTTTAAAGTCACCATACTACCTCTTAACCGTTGTTTTTAATGGAGCAGAGTCCAAATAACACTTATCAAGCCATTGCTTTTCTTGAACAGCATTTTTTCCCATCAGAAAGCAATGCTTCATCAACACACTGTTTTTGACAAAATTCATATTTTTCCATTGTTTTGAAAATTGGCAACAGTAGCTTCACTTGAATAACTGTAATTTGTAAACTAATAATCCAATTGGGCTCAAATTTTGACACGTGCCATTTGAAGGTTAGTACTTTATAAAAATCATATGGATTTTTTTCATTAGTGGTGCCATCTATATGTCAGGCCCGTGACTTATTGAGTGATGTGTTATGGCATTAATATTTATCAATGAATTAATTGCATTGAAAAGGAAAGAGATGTTGAAAAATGAATATACAGATAGAAAATGTTTCAATTTATTTGATTAAATGTACAAGTAATATTACTCAATATATACACATATATGGATCAATACATGTGCAGGTTCTAAAGTAAGGGATGTATCAACAGTATTTAGAATCCTCCTTGGCTATTACCACTGGTTTGTGTTACTATATCACAAGATGGCCAAAGACTTTGACAGTTTTATCAAAATATCTATTACCAATCCCCTCCAGCCAGTATATGTTGTAGCCAGGTCAAAATTGGCATTGGCCTCAGAATGTTGCAATTTTCAATCAGTCTATGTGAAATTTATTGAAAAAAAAAAAACATTATTTGCAGTTTTAAGCATACATTTACTGAATTACAAATTTATAAAACTGTATTTAATCTTCAAGAATTTTAAAAAAGGATCTTTGTTAAAATATTTACAATTTTTATTACTTCATTTGGTAAATGTATTAGTGAACTTTGAGGTCAATGTGATATAAACATATAAATGTGCGCTTATAAAATGTTTTTAACAAGAAATACATACATATATGCTTCTTTAAATACATTGCTTAGCTGTGTCATTGCACTGAAAAAAGGAGGAAAGATTTTTTTTCCAGCTTGAATCTTAAGAAACCCAATACAAAACTAACAAGCCTCTTACTCTCCAAATATCAATTGATTTTAGATAATTTGAATAATTTTTAAACATGATTTTATTATTACCAATAAATCACAGATATGGATGAAGCAAAACAAGATTAATCTCTTTTAAAAGCTGACACTCGAGTTTAAAGAAAATAAGTTTGTTGGGAGATCCTCACCTTTCGAGGTTCGACCAATTCCTGAGAGACAAACATGGAACAAATAATAGCTTTCTTCATCCCTGGATAAATAACATCATCCCAAGTGTTTGGTAATGAACGATTCCTGAAATTAGAAATATCCAAGTTACAAAAATTTGCAGAGCAGAACCAAGGGAAAGAAAGAGGAAAATTGTCTGGGAGAATATTTTGCAAGACAACCATAAACATCTTTTGAAATCAAGCAAACAGGAAAGCGATTCAAAATATTTTTCATGATCAAAAAATGCAATAGGCAAAGCCTGGTTGTATCATGATATATTGCTAGTGCTTCTCTATAAATATCAGATGTTTCAGCCCTGATGTCATTTTGAAGAAGATGTGATGAGACAGCATCCAAAAAAAAGATGTTTGCTGCCTTGATACCATTTAAAAATCTTTTTTTCAAACCAGTATAATTTGTAGATAACATTTTAAAACAAGTCAGAGTTCATTTGTTTGCATACAGTTAAATGGTTATACATATGATTTGTATGTCAATAGTCTGTTGATAACATAAATCTAATTTAGGCTCACAGATTAAGATATTCAAGTATTGCTAATCAACACAATTACATTCAATATCACTTATTCGTTAGCACACAGTTAAATGGTTTCAAATTGAGTACCAACTACTGGTATTGGTATACAACTGTCTCTAACAACTCAACAAGTCATATAGAAGAGAAATTAAAGTTAAAATGTCTTTTCTCAAAGAAAGAAAACATTGATAGAAAATGTTCTTCATTTCTTGAGGCAGTCATTTCAAAAGGTTAACTGAAGCTTAAACAACATGTGTGATTTTAAATTACATAAACTGGCCAGACCCAATTATCATTGCAGTAATAAACAAAGGAATAACACTGAACTATATTTTGTGAAGACATATGAATTAATAAATAATTTCGAGGAATTAATATCTATGAACATTAGTCAAATGTAAGCACAACACAATTTGTTTTAATCTTGGTGAAAAATCATGGAAAAAAATCTATAATTTTGGTTCTGGCTAGGAAACTTTCATGTTGGAGTAGTTTTTATACAGTTAAACAAAAAGATAAAAAAATTGGTTTAGCTCACCCAACAAGCACAAAAGTCTAGTTTAGCATTATATTTACAATTGGTAAAATCTTTGTTAAAAATATGCGCTGAATTTCCATTAGTAATCAAAGAAAATTTGGTGATCATGATTGTAGATGTCCTTGAATTATGTAATGCCAAAAAAGATATTTAATTTTGAGTGAAATGTCCAAAAAGATATAGAAAATACAGAGTAACAAATGAAGAGATTGATCAATTTGTTCAAATCTCCACAAAGTTTTTAATCGAATCTTGTATTTTAAATAGTGTTAAAATCATAAAAAATAATCTTAAGTAAGATCATTTAGTAACCATCTTAAGTTTTGAATAAAAGATTCAAGGTTTTACTCAATATGTCAAATATATTTTGCAACTGATCAATATACTAGAGTGAGTCAAAGGTTTTACAATATTTGCATACATTCTAGTTTGTAGAATAAAGTCCAGAAACTTGAGGGGATCGAACTGATGCCACACCCAGCATATAGTCTGGATGTAACTCCTTTGGATTATTACTTGTTCTGAACTATAACTTGTTGCACTCATTAAGCTTCAGCAAGCAAGAGGAAGGGAAAGCCTCAGTGAAGGACTTCTTCATCTTGAAAGACAAAAACTGATATCAACATGTGATCAAAGAACTGGCAGAAAGGTGGCTTCATATGGTGCAGCATGATGGCCTCTACTTTAAATACTTGGTTGCTTTTGTTGTAAATTAAAGAATAAAGCAAATAAGTTACTAAAATATTGCAAAACTTTTAACTCACCCTTGTATATCAAGTATAAATCATATTTGTTAAAAATACTTTTCAAAAGCTATTTATATTAATTATAACCTGAGATATTCTTGGAATTGGTGATGAGTCCACATGTTATTTTCTGGTAGTTCCTTAGCTCGAGGTCCATTCTTATAATTCTTCTGAACAGCATTGTTACATAAATGAATTGATCTGTAATAAAAGAAACATGTCAAGGTCACCAGTTATTGGGTTGCTCGGAAGTAGGGGAGATAATTATTCAAGTCCTCACTGAACAAAGATCAATATTAGTATTAATATATCCATGATATACTAACACTCAACAAACAGAAGGAAAGAAACATATAGATATATTAAATCATCATCATGTCGTGCTGGTAGCACGGATATCCCTGACCCTCTCTATCGTTCATCGCCCTAGGCAGGTCTTCAGGACAACATCCCGTATCTTCACATAAGTAATATTGAAAAGAATACATAAACATGTCCCAACACATAAAATTTGCACATATTGTTCTATGAACAAGCAGTATACGATAATTTTTAAATGAGTTACAGTTCATTTGTTTGTACACAGTTAAATGGTACAAAACAAAAACTATACTTATACTGAACTGAATTGGTTAAATTAGAACTCTTTGATTAAACTGAACAGCTTGAAATAGAAATGTTTTTGACAAACAGTGTACTCATGCTAAACTAAATTGTTTGAAATAGAACTGATTATTTGCATAAAAATGGATTTGACATTAAGTAACCTACAAAGGTTGATAGGCCATAAAACCCAAACAAACAAAAAAATCAAGTATAGTAAATGGTTAGATATTTCTATTTGATCCATAGATAGGGCTCTAACAGGTACTACTACTTTGGGTCAGAGTGGACCTGGAAGTAATAGCAATGAAGGGATACACCCCATTCCCCAAAGCTCCAGGATTTGAGCCTCATCATCTGATAGTTTAATGTCATATTCAGGACACTCGTTGGGGGGGGTCTTACCACTTTGAAGAGATGCAGTTGCTGTATTCTACACCCCCAGCTGACTGAGCTCACAAAAGAATAAAAAAATATCACAATATTTGTACAGGGTGGAACGATAAAATTGTCGCCCTAGAAAAGACGACATGATTCCATTTCCATTTAATGAAAACCAGTTTTCTTTTTTTGTTGCAGACCATCTACTAGTTGGCCAGTTGTGTACAAATCCCAAGAGCAACAGGAGCTTTCTATCATGTCTGAAAGTGACACAATGTTCAATGAGTGAGTTGGAGATGCGCTGCTGTACAACTCATACTCTCTACCGATCCAAGTTATGACAACAGGACCATTGCCAGCACCCTCAAAATGCAAATCGCTGGATTGCCACGAATAACAGGGACATGCCCAGGGTGATGAAAACAAAGTTTCCGGCTACAGTTATGGTCTTTGGTGTGGTTTCAAGTGAGGGCCACATCATGCCACCTCACATCTTCGAAGTTGGCTTGAAAGTCAATACC
Source organism: Sepioteuthis lessoniana (assembly GCA_963585895.1). NCBI lineage: Eukaryota > Metazoa > Mollusca > Cephalopoda > Myopsida > Loliginidae > Sepioteuthis > Sepioteuthis lessoniana. The sequence goes on along the minus strand of OY757926.1, from coordinate 89,910,842 downwards.
AAATTGTATCTAGATATGCTGAAGAGTGTGGTGATTCCCTCGTGCAATCAGGTGGCCGGTGGCAGACCCTGGGTGTGGCAGCAGGACTCTGCACTGGCCCACAAGTCCAAAGAAACCCAGGCTTGGCTTCAGAAGGAGTGCTATGACTTTGTACCCTTCTCTCACTGGCCCCCCCTCCTCCCTCAACCTGAACCCGCTGGATTACTTCGTTTGGTCATACGTCGAGAACATCACCAACATGACCTCCCACAATACCAAAACCAGCCTGATTGCCACCATCCGCTGAGTATTCGCCCAGCTCCTGCCGGCACTTGTGGAAAAGGTATGCTCCCAGTTCTGGATCCGTATCAAGGCGGTGATTGAGGCTGAAGGCAGCTACATTGAATAGCTGTCAGCTCTACTATATAATCAAGTTACCTGAATTGATTTTTTCAATAAAAGTTTTAAAATAAAGCTGTAGTGTTGTTTTCTTTAGGACGACAATTTTATCGTTCCACCCTGTAAACAAAGCAAAATTGTATCTGACAGATTGTAATACATTTGCAATAAATAAATTCTGCTTTTATCATGAAATACTAGTTTTTCAAAACTCTGAAGCCTATCTTAACTGTGTGGTCTTTTACAGATAAAATTTTTTTATGGAAACCTTTCAATTATAACTATTTGGTTACACCAAATCATTTACTAAGAAGGAAATTTTCTGGAGCAGTAATATCTGTATGGGTCATGTGTGTATGTAACTCATGTTAAATCCTCCTTGGGTGTCCCATATACCTGTGGGTAGAAAAGGCTTTGTCAAACTAATGTGCTAACCACTACTCTGTGGAGAATCACCCAGCTATGTAGGTCATATAATATACTTTACTTTGTATTGAAAATATCTATGATGACATAATAAGATGATTGCTTTGATACTGGTCACAAATCTGTAAACAAAATATGATAGATTCCTTTGCCACATCCATATAAATAATAACTACTAAAAAGTAATTGTCAGAGAGTTACTTCATCTTTTAAGGTGCCAAGCAGAATTCATTTAAACTGATTTACATGATAAAACTTAATGACTTCCTCTTTTAATATATTTATTAATTTCATTTTTAGGAAATCTCAAAACAAGGAAGACCAATGGTTTATCATGCAGAGAGAGAATGAAAGGGCAAAATCATGTCTGTGCAGTATCGTTTTATATAAGTTGCATAGGTTGACTTAGTTTCAGAGATGATTACTAATTGGCTGATTTAGTTTTCTAGTTGGCTTAGAAACTGGACTTTCTTTTTTTATCCATTTCAACTTATATGAGAGGAATATAGTAGCCAAACGTCTCTAAAAGTAGAGTGTTTATACTTCAGCATTCTTATTAACAGTGTAAATTTCACTGTATATTCAACATGTATTAATATGACATTTGGTCAGTAGTTTGGAAATATTCCTTTTCCATATCCATATAAATAATAATCTCTAAAAAAGAGATCATCAGTGTTGGTTTGTCGTTTAAGGCAACCATCAGTGCCAATTTAGACTGATTTATACCAAAAGGTTTAATGAATTGCTATGTCATTCAATTGTCTTTGGATGATTTCCTACACAATCTTTGTTTTACACAAAGATTTAAACTGGTATCTTATACCTTAAAATCCTGTCCATGAAAGATGGACTCTCAAGGTGTGAGATTTGAGTGGATCCCCTACAAAGTAAGATCCAAAAGGGAGTGTCCTGATTATGACAATAAACTGCATCTGATGACGAAGCTCCAGTTCTAGAAATCTGATAAGTATGGAGTACTTCTTCATTGCCATTACTCCCAGTTCTACTCTGACCCAGACTAATAGTACTTGTAAGAGTTCTATCTATGAGTCAATCAGATCTATTTAAAAATCATTAATATTAGATAGGAATACTAAAACTATATAACTGTGTGCAAATTATTTGTATTAAGAATAATTCCTTGAAGCTATATTTGTTGACAATTATTAACAATCGTTACTTGAAATCATGTAAGAACTTAAAATACTTGAATTCATATAATTGTGATTGAATAAGAATTGTTACTTGAAACCATAAATTTGTCTCTTTCATTTAAAAGAAACCTTAAAACAACGAAGGCTAATTGTTTCTTGTGTGGAGAGAGAGATAGATAGATAGAGCAAGCTGTTTTTTTAAAGATAAGAAAAAAATGAATCAAATTGAATTGAAAGGGTGAATAGAAGAAATGGATAGTTTGTTCTGATCAAAATATTTAGTAATCCAGAAATTTACTCATCGAATTTGCTGAGGGTGAATTGTTGCGAGCAGAATCTGAGGTAGCTGTCTCTATAGAACCACATGGTCAGTGGGTTCCAGTCTGTGATGAGAAACCATTGCCTGATGTCGAATTTGCAGTTATAGATCAGCAATGGACGCTCTGCAAAGAAGACAAAGTGTTACATAACAAAAGATAATGTGTTGCGGGTAGAAAAACTGTTACCTTTCATTTCATATACATATCAAAATCTAATAACACAAAATAATAATAGTTATAATGATAATAATTGCATAAAAATTAAAGTTTCCAGTGTAAAAAATAGAAGTTACTTAAAATAAATGCAATGTTTTAAATGACATCCATTTGTATAATTTGCTGTTGTAATATCAGGTATTAATATTGGGCTGTTTGATCAGTAGGACAGCTTGTTTAGAAATATGTCCTTTGTCACTAATGAAGATGTATTTCAGTTCTCTTTGGGTGATTCTTTGTGAGCTGAAAAGGGTTAAGAAGTTAAGGCAAGTTGGAAGTGAATAAACATTAGAGATCATAGCAGCAGCATTAATCTGGATTTTAGTGATGATTTTATATGATGTATACACGGATATAGTTTCAGACATGATAGCTGATTGGTTGATTTAGTTTTCAGGTTGACTTAGAAAACTGTATTTCTCTTTTATCCATTTCAACTCATTTGGTAGGGTTTCTTTGTTTAATGGCATATCAACCTTCATGGGTTATTTAATGCCAAGCTTATTCTTGTAGAAGAATAGTAGTTGTAGTATTTACCCCATAGCTGGTGGGGATTAAGTGGGGTCCCAATGGCATTAGTCCAAAGGTAAATGAAATAGTGTAACAGAAGTTCAATCATCCTTTCTTTGATATTGCAGTTCAGCATGTTAGACATTGTGCCATGAGGACTCCTCTCTTCAACTTGTATGAGTTGTAACCAAATGTCTGGAAATTGCAGAGACTATACTTCAGCATCCATCCTATTAATTGTGTACATTTCACTGCATATTCAACAGTATTTTTTTTTTTGGTAAATTAGTAGAAAATAAAGAATGCAGAAAAAGGTCATTCTATCACTTTCAAAAGAGATTTGATCATTTGTGTTTAGTGAAGAAAATTTTACTTCTCTATTCTTGATTAAACAAAATAAAAATGTGTTTAGCATGAATACAAAAATTAAAAATCAGATTGGATATGATGATAAATAATCTGGCAATTATTGAGTTTTATTAACTTTTAGCACCAAGCAAAAAGGTTGTTTTCTCACTGCAGGTGACTTCTGTTACCAAACAACTTAATGGTTGTGTTATCATAAGAAGCTATGACAACAGGAAAAACAATCTTGACTGAAATCAGGCTTTCAAGGTTACAAAGTTCAGAAAATTATGGCATCGTTGAAAGAAAGTACAGTGAAAGGGAAAGGTCATAAGGCAGAGTGCTTATAGACTTCCCTTGGTGAATGTTTTTTTTTCATTAAGCTCATGAATTATTATCATTACAATATGGACTGCTTGTTTCAGGAAACTGAAAATTAACGTTGTCCAGTGGGTTGGCAAGGCACTAAAAGAAACACAGTTCTTCTCCTAGACTGGTTACCTTACCAAGAATCCAGTCTGCCCTACTATTTTAGCCATAGCTGGAGGAAGAAGAGATAGATTCATCCCTTCCCAAGGGCATTAGCACAAAGTGAAATGTGAACAGTCTAGTTCAAGATTTGAACTTGTGTCACCAATTCCATTTCCTACGATGATAACACCATGATTCTAAATGCACATCTCCAGAGTGTAACAGTCGAGTATGTTTTGGTCATCCAACTACTTTGAAGCTACTTTAGAAATCATTTGATAAGATTTGATTAAATCGCATAAAAGTAGAGTTCACTTTATTGTTCTAATAGCACAGAGATCCCTGATTCTCTCTCTCATTATCCATCCTTATCGTCCATTGATCCTGACAGGTCCTCTAGACGGTAACCAGTGTTCACACAGAGCTGATGTATGTCTGTGTATAGGATTCCATGAGAACATTGCTTATGAGTTCATTCTTGCTTCTCCATCAGTGACCAGCATGTATTGTTTATCTTACTTAGATGATTTTTAAGATGGGAGGTAGGTTGCCATATAGCTGCTGCTTTGTGGGATACTGCTTCCAGGACTTGTTCATAACAGTATGTAGCATTCTTGTGTAGTTTCCATCTAGGTTTTTCTTTATGCGTTTCATTAGAGTATTGGTGGTACACCTTATAATACTCCACAATTGCTCCACTTTACTCTTGATCCTTACCTTTATAATGCTGAGTGCTAAGCAAGGTAGCATCAAGCACCATTTTTTGAGTCTTTGATATGACTTGACCTGGGATTGAACCCAGATTTCCCGGGCCATTGACGAACACTCTAACCATTATGCCAATGTCCGGTATATATATATATATATATATATATATATATATATATATATATATATACATATGCTGACAATAAAATAATAATGAACAGAAAATAAAAGAATTAAAATACTTTTTAAAATTCCTTAAAAAAGACAAAAATAAAGAGTTGAGTGTTCACTTGATAAAAGTTTTAATCCTTTTTAATTAATCTGTTGTCATTTCTCTCTTGAGGAGAATGTAGCTTTGTGCCAAACATTGTCTTTTCCAACAAATATTGTTATTCTTCTCTGGAAGGGAAAATCATTAATAGCACAATGTCTTGTAAAACCTGGGACAATTTCAGCCAGTGCTTTTACTCAAACAAGAATAGCTTTGTAAAAGGTTGGTTTAGGAACTCTTATATCACAAGTCATTTCTCAGTAGGTACTCCATGAATGTAGCCTTGAGCCAAACAGGGTCTCTTCCAACAAATATTTTCTGCAATTTATGTAAACAATAATACAAAAAAAAAAAATTTTCATATTATGGAAACTCATTGGTTTTTAATAAAAGTAAAAAACAAACAAACAAACAATAAATTGTTAAATACCTTTGGGTGAATTTTTGAGTCTATGTAAGTTTTTTATATACATAATATTTTGAAGAAGTGATATGGTTAGTTGCAATAACAAATATGTTTTTTATATCATGAAAACTGACTGGTATTTAATAACAGTAAAAAATAAAAACAAGTAAATAAAAAAACAATAGAATTCTTACCAATATATTTCTGAATGACATATTTTGACTCTCTTTTAGCCACATTACTGTCAACCAGTTTCAAAATTTCTTCTAATCGATCATAACAATTTATGCCTAAAGAAAAAAAAAAGAAAAAAAATAGAATTACCCCACTCACAAAAATAAAAGCAGACAAAAAGAAATATACAGTGATGTATGGTAAACAGTTGTCTAATAATAAGTCAAATTAAAATCATAATATAGTGTAATGGTTAGCAAGCCAGTTTAGCAGAAAGTTGCTCCTAAGTTTGATTCTCACTGGGTGCCTCATACTTTTGGCCTTTGTCTAAATTAAGATTAGCTTAGTAAATGAGCACAGAAAGTATTTTAGTAGTCATTATTAATTTGTGATTTTTATTCCTTCCATCTTAATTGTCTGACAGTTTGGGAGCCTACCCAACAAATTGATGTATGCATTTAACTCCTACCTGCATGGGCAGGATGTGACACAAGGTCAATTTTTAAGCAGAGTTTTACAGGTTTGGGTTCAGAGTTTTCCTTTTCCTAGACTGGTTGCCATACCAAAGAATCCAGTCTGTCCTATTATTTACCCATAACTGAAGGGAGAATAATTGGAGTCATACTTTTCCCCGAGGGCATTAGTGCGATGAGAAATACAATCAGCTTCATCCAGGATTTGAACTCATGTTGCCGTATCCATTTCCTATGATGATAACCATTACACCATGGGCACCTCCACAAATTGATGTATTGGCTTTTAAGGAGTATAAAGATTTAAACTTTTTAATAAGACCATCATTAAATGGGCCATACACTTCTTTTCTTATCATAACCAAAAGGAGTTTAATATTTTTTTCCTCTCTATGTATTTAAATGCATTAATTTAGTTTTCATGGAGTTTATCTTGAGGCTAATAGACAAACTTCAATTATTCAGCTCAGTCAGCGTATTTTAGTTTGATTTGGTTGTGTTTTATGGCATACTAACCCTTCTGGGTCATTTAATGCCAAATCCTGTTTATATCAGTCTAGTCTGCTAAGGATGTAAAATTTGCTGACTGTATCTCTGCAAAAAGGTAAGACCATCCCGCTGCCCACCAACGAATGTCCTGGATATGACACTAAACCATCTGAAGGTGAGGCTCTATTTATGGAGTTTGGGCAAATGTGAACTCACCCCTTCATTGCCCTTATTCCCATGTTCACTCTGACCAGGAGTAGTAGTACCTGTTATGGTTCAAATAAAGATATTTAATCATTTTCTAGACTTCAAACCATTCAACTATGTGCCAGCAAATGACTGTTATATTGAATAATTGTAAAATGATTAGGGATTTTAGTCAATTATTTCATTGGCCTAGTGGGTAGAGTGTTCGCCAATGGTCCCGGAGACTGGAGTTCAATCCCTGGTTGAGTCATTCCAAAGATTTAAAAATGGTACTTGATACCTCTTTGCTTAACACTCAGCATTATAAAGTACGTATCAAGGGTAAAGTGGAGCAATCCAGGGAAAGGAGTAGCACCCTCCCCTACACATCTGTGTTGTACCTATTGAAAAAGGAGCTTTTGGGTCGCCCTCAACTATGGGCGTCAACATGATTATTTTAGTTGTAAATTCTTTTTCTAGTTAAACTTGTAATTTGAAGCTGTAGGGTTTTGTTTGTAAATGTCAAGGCTTGAGTAGGCCTTTTTTTGTGCAGACATGTCAATCATATCATAATAAGCAAACTTGAAGATGGACACTTTGTTTTAGAATCACCTGATATTTTAGTTTTGTTCTGCTTGAACGCCTGAGGTTTAGAGTTGTGTGTTGTGTTTGGTTGTCTTTGGATTCTGGTGGTGTTGTCGTATGTGTGTAGCTTTCATCTTCAGATGAGGGGTAATCCAGTAGGTTATATGCAGGGTTTGTTGTTGGCTTAGGGATTTTTTTGAAGAAGTTGGAATTTCGCGTAGTTTGGCTACCTTTGTGTGTGGCGGTGATCATGGATCCATTTTTCTTTATTATAGTAATTGGGTTAGGCTGGTAAGGTGTGAAAGCCTTTGAGGTGTTGTCGTCTTTATAATGACTGTATCACCCACCCTGAGATCATTGGGTTTCACGTATGTTTTTCTATCAGCGTATTGCTTTATTTTTCTCTTGGCTTCGGTGTCACGCTCCTTAATGCTGGAGTCTTCAGCAATGGGCATGATCAGGTGTGGCAGGCAGTTTTTTATGGTCCGGCCAAATAGGATTGTAGCTGAGGGTGCGCCAGTGGTGCAATGTGGTGTCGTCCGGTAGTCCAGCAGGAATTTGAATAATTCCTGCTTCCAGCTTCGACCTTTATTTAGGGCAGTTTTAATAGACTTTTTTACAGTGTGCATGAAGCGTTCTGTTTCCGCGTTGGCCTGGGGCCATAGGGGTGTTATTCTCCTGTTTCTGAATTCAGTGATGGAGGTACAGGTTTTGAATTTGTGGCTGTTGAATGGTGGGCCGTTGTCCGTTTTGAGGGAGACTGGCACGCCAAATTCGGCGAATATCTTGTCTAGGCAGGGTATGACTGATGTTGTTGAGATGGAGTCCAGGATGTCGACAACAACATAGCGTGAGTATTTGTCTGTGACAACAAGGAGGTAGTTTCCGTTTTGGAGGTGTCCAAAGTCAGCACTGACTTCTGCCCATGGGGCTGCTGGTAGTGGGGACATTTGCAGTGGCTCTCTTGCCGGTTTATGGGTACCGGTGTGGCAGTTCTTGATGTTTTCTTTCACTAGAGGCTGCATGTTTTTGAACCAGACCTTTTCTCGGAGGAGAGCTATGGTTTTCACAATGCCTTGGTGTCCAGCATGTGCTATTTTGACAGCTCTGTTTTGTAGTGCTTCAGGCAGTACTATCCGGTGCCCTTTGAGGATGATGCTATCCTTGTGTGCAAGTGATAGTTCGGCACGATTGGCATGCAGAGTATGAAATGTTGCTTTGTTTATGCCATCCTCAACACCATGCCATTTGTTGGTAAGGATGGCTTGGATGACAGTGGTGAGTGTCTTGTCTTTTGCCATTTCTGTTGCAACTTCATCAATTGTCATTGCTTTGGGGGTTGAGGTTGAGAGGATGTAGTTTATATATTCCTCTGCTATTTTTTGTTCTCTGTTGCTTGGTGGTAGGTGCGTTGAATGGCAGCTGAGATAGTCAGCTGGGTTATCATGGCCTGGTCTGTATATGACGGTCATGTCGTATGGTTGCGTTCTCAAAACCCAGCGTTCAATGCGTGCTGATAGTTGTGAGTGGGTGTTGTTAAAAATGGATGTTAGGGGTTTGTGGTCTGTAAAGACAGTGAATGGAGCTCCAAAGATATATATGTGAAAGTGTTCACATGCCCATGTGATGGCGAGTGCTTCACATTCTGTTTGGGAGTATCTCTGTTCAACTGCAGATAGAGCACGACTTGCAAATTGTACTATCCGTCCATTTTGTGACAGCAAGGCAGATATGCCTACCGGACTGGCATCCATATGTATTTCAGTGTGTTTGTTCGGGTCAAAGTAGGCAAGTGAGCATGCTTTGCTCAGTGCCTCCTTAATGTTTTTTTAGACATTCAGTGTAGCGTTCAGTCCAGGACCACTGCGTGTTTTTTTTGTTAGTTGACGTAGTTCATGGGTGAGGGTTGCATAGTTTGGAATGAATTCTGCCCCACAGAAGTTAGTCATCCCCAACAAGCTTCTGACTTCTGATGCGTTTTTAGGGTTGGTTAATCCAAGGATTGCTTTTATTTTGAGGTTGCTTGGGCTGATGCCTTCATTACCGAAGGTATGTCCAAGGAATTCCAGTGACCTCTTGTTGTACTCACATTTGCTGCCATTTAGGGTGAATCCTTTTTCGCGAAGTCGTCTGAATATCGGTTGTGGTTTTGCTGGTCTGATCCGAAGCAAGGATGTCATCGCTGATGTTGATGGCTCCCTTAACCCCTGCAAGTGCTTGACTAATTTCTTCCTGGAATATCTCACTGGCAGAGTTGACACCAAAAAGTAGTCTTTTATACCTGTACAGGCCTAGGTGTGTTGCAAAAGTGGTTTTGTATCGGGATTCTTCAGCTAGTTCCAATTGGTTATAGCCTTCGTTAAGATCCAATTTGCTGAAAACATTAGCTCCTGATAGAATAGTTTTCAGCTCATTGAGTGTGGGGGTTGGTTGTCGTTTCCTTTTGATAGCTTTGTTTGCTGCCCTCATGTCGATGCAAATCCTGATTTTATTTTGACCCTTTTTGGGTACTACCACAATAGGAGATACCCATGGGGTTGGTCCGTCTGCCTTTTCAATCACTCCCAGTTTCTCATCTTTGGCTATTAACTCTTCTATATCTTTCCTTACGTGAAAGGGGACCCTGCGGTATCTCTGAGCGATGGGTGGTATGTTTTCATCTATGTGTAGGTGAACATTTTTTCTTTGAGTTTACCCAGGCCATTGAACAGGTCTGCGTAGTCCTCTAGAAGTTTAAGAGTGGGGAGTGGGGTCTGTGCATCAGAGTTACTGATGTGGTTGTCTGAGTGTTTGCTGACAGTAGTTTGAGGCTTTTACATGTTTCCCAGCCGATAATGCGTTTTTTTGGGTTCTTTATTACATGTATGTCTGCTTGGCAGGAGATGCCTCTAAACATTAGAAGTGTGCTGAATTGACCTAGGACTGGGGTGGCTTCCTTGACACCGAATCCAGATATTACGGTTTTTGTGGGTCGGAGGAGGGGCGTTGGTCTTAGGGATTTGTAATCTGCCTCAGACAAAATGTTTATGGTAGCGCCAGAGTCAGCAAATACATTGAACATTTGATGGCCATCACCAAAAGATAAGTCAAAGTAGGGAAGGTTTTTTACTTTACTTGTATGGAATACATATTCTGTGTCACTGCCGCTGTTTGAGTCTTGTTGATGGTCCTCAATGCAATTTACCAGTTGTTGACTGGTTTGAGCTTGTGGGTGTGGGGGGCCGGTTTGTTCTTTGCCGTCTGTCCTCGTCATTTAGTTTTCTGAAACAGAGGCGAAATGTCCCCATCTCTGGCAATAGGCACACTGGTTCTGGAATGCAGGGCAGGATGTCGGTCCCCGTTCATGTGGGTATTTCCCATTGCAATTAGGATATTACACAAGCCAATGCAGATTATTGCACTTATGTGTTTGTCTCTTTTTGTGTTTGTCTCTCTTTATCATGGTGAGGTTACAATGGGGTCAGACTGAAATCTAAGGGGTAATTTTACATTATTAGTATTATATAGCAATACTTGGAACCATTTAAATGTATGCAAATGAATAAATAATGTTGAATAGAATTACTTGTGTTAAATAGCAATACTTGAAACTATTTAACTCTGTGCCAACAAATGAGTTGTGGCTCATTTAAAAATTGTTACTTACAAACTATTCATTAAAAAATCATATATATTTAATATATATGTATAAATAAGATTTGATATTGAGTAAACTATTAGGTTTGCAACCTGTTTATATATATATATATATATAGAGAGAGAGAGAGAGAGAGATAGATAAGCATGTTTGATTAAATAACAAAGACCCATTTTGTCCATATAATTTTATTAAGATCCTTTCAAATTTCTTGATAAGTGTCTTCGTTTCAGGTTGGAATTGGTGGACGAATTTTAAACTCATCAGCAACTCAGTTTTATCCAACTCTGCGTTTGCATTGTTTCGTTATGTTATAAAAAAACCCAAACTTTCAAAACTCTTTAGAAACACTCTTTACACAAGCAAGCATCCACTGATGATGGCCTATGAAAGGTCTGAAAGCGCTTGGGACAATTTTGGTAAATTCATCCACTAATTCCAACCTGAAACCAAGACACTTACCAGGAAACTTGAAATGATCTTAATAAAATTATATAGACAAAATGTGTTTTTATTATTTAATCAAATATGCTTAATTGAAAGACTGCTGCCTAACTACACATACACACACACACATATATATAGGATTTGAAAGTGAATAGTTTGTAGGTAACATCATTTTTAAATGAGCCAAAGCCCATTTCCTTGCACACAGCTAAGTGGTTTCAAATAATATTTGACAGAATTTTTTAGAATTATTAGTGTTAAATTGTCATTCAACATAAATATTTCTAAAAAAATTCTGTCAAATATTAATCATTTGTTTGCACACAGTTAAATGGTTTCAAGCAAAGTAAATTATTGAATATTTTTATTTGGCTCATAGATGGAACTCTAACAGAGTGGACCTCAAAGTAAAAGCAATGAAGCTCCAGGACTGGAGCCTCACCATCAGATGGTTTAAAGTTTTACCCAGGACAATTGTTGGAGGGGAATCTTACCCCTCTACAACAGTGATGCAGTTAGTATATTCTACAACCCCAGCCAACAAGGCTGAGAATATTTTAGGTAAAATTCTTCAGAATTATAGTTTTTAAATCATTTGAGTTTTTTTGTATAAAGATTCTTTTTTAATTCATAATTGTCATAGCTTTTATGTAAAATTTTCATGCAGCCTTCAAAAGTGCAATAATCTGCAAAAGAAGCTTAACTTTGCAGTTTTTAACTTGAGATCTGTAAAATTTACTTTACTTAGTCATCAAGCCATATTCATGGAGTCTTCAGATTGATTAAGAAGTTGCCATGATGAATGCTCATACACCATAACACTTTTAAATGATGAAAATAGAATTATGCAGAAGGAGGCAAGAGAAAAAACATGGAAAACATTAGAAAATAAGAAAAGAAAAAGGTAATATACTATTAACTGTGAAATGACTGCTTATTCAATTTTAAAGTAAAATGATTTATCAAGTAAGGAAATGTTTTGAAACCTCTTCCTCGAGATTTGGCTCCTGGCTTCACAATCCAGACACTGTTCTTGCCATCTAGATAAAACTGTGGACATAAGATCTGCAGACGCTTAAGGCTTGTCTCACACTGGTTGACTAATGTTGCTGGTAAACCAATAATTGACGAGTTATTGCTAGAAAGAAAGAAAGAAAGAAAAATAAGTCCATTTTTAAGGAAAAGAATTTCTTGGTGTCATTTTTAAAAACTTTCTTAGCATGACATTCTTAATTTTGCAATATCAAAAAAATCTTTCAATCACAAGGAATTTGATAAACTTCAATATATAATATTGAAATCATTGCAATAACTACTCAGTTGATTCTATAGTACAAGGTTTGGTTTTTACTATTCAGGGTTTTCGGACGATTATCTTCATCTTTATTGTTATTTCCATAATGTTTCGGCCAATATGTCCTTCGGCCTTCTTCAGGTGTTTGTTGAACTCGGGAACCTTCATGGAACTTCGAACTATGTCCTTTATTGAATCCATGGGGGTCGCCTGTTCTGATTCTGTTAGTACAAGTGTTAAATATTCCTATATTGTTACTCGCCTGCAGTCAGGATTGAACCTGCAACCTCCAGATGATTGTGTCCTTAGAAGCTTAGGGAACCAACACCTATAACTGTTGCGCCATGTGTCCTGCTGGACAATTCAAAGTGAATTTTTGGGACTTATAAACTTAGTGTTCTTACTTGACTAGAAATACTACTATTATGTATGATTTTTTACCTGTGCTCATATTCAGATTTTTTGTTTGTTTTTTTTTTCATCTAGCTTTCTTAATTATCGGTTCCCATATTGTATTCAACTCTATACTTAGTCTATTCAGCAGGTCATTGTAGCCCAACATATGTGCTGATTCCTTAAGGCATCTAATCCTCCAATGTTCAGCCCTATCAATTATTTCAACTTCAAAATCACCAAGCTTTGTCTCAGAAATTTAGACAACTAAGGTTTAGTTTCTTTAATGGTATATCAACCTTCATGGTTATTTAATGCTAAAACCATCCATGTAAAAGAACAGCACGATTTTTTTAAGCCATAGCTGGAGGAATAAGGGGGTTCATGCCTTTCCCAAAGTATTTGTTTAAAAATGAATGTAATAGTATGACTGGAGTTTAAATTTGCTTACTATGATGTTGCAGTCCAGCATGTTGGCTACTACGCCATGGGAACTCTTCCTTTAGCACAAGGAACACATTTGGTTAAATCATTGCAGTTGTACACAATTTTGTTTATATTAATCATTGGCAAAAAAGATAAACCAAGTGTCTCCCACCTTTTCAGCCTGAAGATCAAAAAACTTGACTCAGGAAAGTCTGATGCTGTCATCTTAAAAGGACAGAAAATCTTCAACTAAAATCACAAAGTAATAATCATAATTTATCAATGAGTGAAGAGGCTGACAGAAGAAACACATTAGATAGATGATGATTTGACAGTTGCGAAGACAGCATACTGTTGGCATGCCTTGTTTTGGAGAACAATTGTTCACAACTGTATGTAGTGCTGAACATACTCACTACTGGTTGGGTGTGCCTCATAAGGTTAGGGAATCATCTATGTAGACGCACATAGTTCTTAAAGAAATTGAGGATGCAGCAAGCAAAAAAATTGCTGTTGTAATGGTACTTCTTCACAGTCAACATCAAAAAACAAAGAGAAAACTTTAAAAGTTGTTTGAAGGGTTAAAAAGATGGTCTTAAGGGTTGCCTTAGGACTGTGGGTTGTGGACTACTGATTTACGTTTTAAATAATAGATATCCATTTATAAATTAATAGCTGAAAGTTCAAGTGACAAAGTGACCATAAATTTGTCTGTCTTGTTTTTTTATTGGTGCAATAATTTCAAGCATCAAACTATGTTTTTAATTTCAATTCATAAAAACTTCAAGAGGTTTTTATGGGACCCTCATGGTTATCACTTGGTTTACAAATGGAAATACAAGACTTTTTGTAAGTCTTAATTTTTCAGTGATCAGAAAAAAACAAAAGCTCATAAATTTGGTTTTTGGTTAAAAATATTCTGCTAAATGTCTACTTTATACGGTTAAAGAAAAAGACTTGTAAAAAAGATTTGTTTTAGTTAACCTAACAGACACAAAATAAAGGTCCGATCTTACATTTTACATATATTATAGATTAAACCTCCCATTAAAAATGTACAAAATTTAACAAGTTAAAAACACACTTCAAAATCCAATTAATAAGAACAGAAAAATTAGTGGCCATAACACAAGCAGTCTTTGAGTTATTACATAACTGACAAAAAGGCACTGGGTGAATTATAGTAAAATAGGGCTTTTGCTTTATGAAAAATTGATTTTAGAATAACACTGAATTCAAGACATTTTTTTATTAAATAATCACTGTTATAGACTAACATATGGTTACAAGAGACAATGGACAAGAGAATTGGACTTAGTTTTGTTTATTTTAAATAAATAGAAGTCAGTATATTAGAAAATATAGAAGCTCTCTTTTTCCACCAGATAAGAATCAGAAGTTGAGCAGGTGTAAGTTGTTCATAGTTGGCTACGGGTTGGTAAGCTATGAGCTGTCTTGGTCTTGTAGTGGAAATGCTGGGAACTTGGTTGTGTGGTATTTTCATTGTGGTGTGGGTTGGTAGGGTGTCAGCCGTCTTTGATCTTGTCCGAAATGAGATACATGACAATTCTCTCTGATAGCAGTTCCTGGTATCAACTGCCTTTGTGACCTTTCGTTGACTGTTTTATAGCCATATTTGGGATCAAATCAGCTCCCAAAAACTTTAGAGGGAAATTTCATGAGTGGTTGAAAAAAAAGACTTTTTTAATAGTGAATTTATTTTTACATTTCAGTCAGAGGGATGTGCAGAGCTTACCTGAGCAGCGATATGTTTTATTCATTTTGTTCAGACAGCATCCAGTTAATGTTAACTATTTTCAACTGAAATGTATGCGTGTGGTGTTATTTATTTATTTATTCATTCATTTTACTGGTGACTGGGTTTGAAATGTATTTGTAAATCAGACGAGATATATGCATCACAGACAAAATAAAACATTTACACAAAAATGTAATTTCTGTTAATTGCCAGCCAACATTAAATGTAGAAACTATCAGTGATTTAGATAAAACATCAAGATGAATACAGATGGACAGACAGATGGATAGATTTGAAAATAGATATGGAGATTGTGGCAAAGTAAGATAGAAAGTACTAGCAGAAGTATCTGGTTCATGACAGGACTAAAAGGATTTTAGGAACACAAGTGAGATAGAAAGGAGGAAGAGAGGAGAAAGCTAAGAATTGAAAAGCCATCCTTATTTATAGTTGAAAGATTTCTCCTATCAAATAAAATGAAAAGTATTCTTTTATTTGATGAATTGTTTTTTTTTCATTCTTTTTTAGTTTACATTTAAAGTAAAAAAAAAAAAAGAATACGTAGTCCTATTCTGATAAAAAGTTTTAAATATTTTCATTTTTTTTGGTCTCCCATAAATTTTTATTTTTTTACAATTAGTGTTCAGTTATAGAACAATTTTTCATTTAATAATTTTCAAAAAACCAGCATAGTTTTTATTCAAATTTTTATTTACTCTGTAAAAATTTAATGTCAAAAGGATCTAAGAATTTGCGTATCACAATATTCTTTTATTCTATAAATTTTTCTTGTTTACTTTTAAGATATTATTTCAAAAAATGGAACCCTAAACTAATGAGTAGCTTGAAACATTTGGATAATTTCATTTTTTTAAATATTTAAAAAAAAACTTGATAAAAATTTAAATTCAGTTCTTAATTGCCTGTTGAGTTACAGTAATAAAAAGTTTATTCATTTCATTTATTTCCTTTTTTAACCTTTTTTATTTCTTCTCTACTTTTTATTGTAAAGACAAATTTTTATTTCTTCTCTTCTTTTTATTGTAAAGACAAATTTTTATTTCTTCTCTTCTTTTTATTGTAAAGACAAATTTTTATTTCTTCTCTTCTTTTTATTGTTACATTTTTATTGAATAAAAAAGAAGATAAATGAATAAACTTTTTATCACTGTCACTCAACAGGCAATTAAGAACTGAATTTAAATTTTTGTCATCTTCACAAAAAATATTTAGATGTTAAAAAATTGAAGGAAAAGAGAATAAAATCCGCTTACTGCACCAATTGGTAATACCATTCCCGTAATTTCTCCCACTGTGAATCAGTTAGACATTCAAGCTGGAAAGAATGTATGAAAATATTACAACACAAAAATCTGCATAAACTTTTAGCATAAATGAAATATGAATACCTTATATATATATAAACATAAATGAAATTTATATATAACTTATACAATTATAAATAAAATACATTTTATATGAGTGTGAATGAAACCTTAATGTTTATCTTCAGAGTTTTCTAACATTTTATGCAAGAAATGAAGTTTATGATTTGATTGAAAGTACATGAAAATGTTTTAGACTGTTCCACTTTTTATGCAATCATCTAAAAAAAAAATCAATGTGAAAGTACATATTTACCCAGCCCCTCCACCAAGGGCAGGAAATGACACAAGGTCAATTTTTAAGTTGAGCATAGCTGGTTTGAATTCAGAGTTTTTTCTTCTCCAAGACTGGTTGCACAACCATGGCTAAAGATCTTGTTGGGGGAGTATGTAATTTGGTTATTTCAGTAGATTGCTCTCTAAATTATTCCCACCACAAATACAACACAAAACTTTACATTCGCGCAAAAGAAATGGAACAGAACACAACGAACATTAAATAACAAACAATTTAATATGCATATAACAGAATATGAAAAACAAAATATATGATGTGTAAATGGCCTTTTGGAAAATAAAGTTTGAAGAAGAGAATAAATTTGTTGAAAGATGTGTGTATGTTCATGTTATCAGAGTCCGTAAATAAGTCGTTCTTACTTACATTAAGTTTATAGCGGGTTTTATGATTGTGGCGACAGCGTGTCTTGTTGATGAAAGAAAGCTTGTCGGGTTTTCCTTTTGAATATAATTCTCGGCCATTTGAAAAGAGGTCATGAACTTTAGTTGAGGAAGGAAAGGAATTGGTTGGACATAGTATTGGCTACTGGCTTAGTGGCTTGTGTTCGTCTGTGTCTTCGTTTGTGTGTAAGCTTGTGTCTTGTGTGTCTGGCTTCCTAACTGTGTTATTTATATCCTACAGGTGGATCAAAGAATCGCCCTAAAATCTTGGCGCGTAAACATTTATTGACCAATCAGATTTGTATTTTACTATTTTATTTTCGAGCCTAAATGTTTTCTGTTAGTTCACTTCCGATTCTAATTTTCTAGAATGTTCTATTCCATGTTTTTAGCTGATTGGTTGAAAAATATAAAAATGTAATTTAAATGCTAATGCGGGTTTGATCCTAAATTTCTAGAATGTTCTTAAGTATGTTTTTATTGCTTATTTTAAGACTAGAAGAAATGTGTATCCTATAAGCTCAGACAGCACTATTATTTACCCATAGCTGGGGAGGGAAAACAAATGAATTCATACCTTTCCCAAGGGTATTAGCACAAATTGAAATGCAAATAATCTCATCCAGGATTCCATTTGATAACTGATAATCTAAGCATGTGAAGGTAAGGTTTGGAGGATGAGTTGGCTGTTTAATTCACTCAAAGTTTTGTTAGAAACAAAACTTTGAGGGTCAATCCACAATTTACAACATAAAGAAATGAACAACGCAGACAAAAGAAAATTCACAACAATATCATAAAACAGATAATTTTATATATACTAAACAAACTAAGAAAAAACAATACAAAATAGAAAAATGTTTAAATATTGTTTGTTATGTATTTGTGAGTAAGTGGGTGTGTCTAATACAAATATAATACGAATGTAAGTGTGTTTTGTTTGAAAATATCTGTGTATATATGTGTTTGTTATTAAGACAAGGGATTGCAAGGTAACAGTTCTTACTTACATATATGTATGTATGTCTGTGGAGAAACTAAAGAGTACATAGCAGCAAAATATTCATCTGTTGGCTGGTTGAATACCTGTATAAGTGAGGTGATGTGGACGTTCATGTAAAGTTTTGAATATTGAAACGTGGTAAATATACTAATTTCATTATGGCTGGCTGTATGTCCTTTCATTTTTCCAGCTGTGTGTCTAAAGCTGTCTGTTTGTCTGGAACTATGGGTCGCTTGCTGAGAAGAACTGAGAATGAGAGTGAAAGCTATCAAGCTGGGAGTGAGCAAGTAAGAGAGAGGTGTCAAGCCGAGAGTCAGAATGTGAGAGAGAGGGAGCTTTCAAAGGCATAGAATATATATAAGTATAAATGTCATGTAACCAACTCCAAACGCAAGATTTATTTTTGCGTGGGAAAAATTAAAAATGCACAGACGTGGTTGAACGCGCCAGCACATGACTACACTGTCCATTCAGGTTCCCAAAATTATTTAATTTACTGATGCCCCACTATTTTTGTTTCAGGAACAAGTGAGTCTTGGATCCTATTTTTCTGTTCCACATGCTCATTGCTGGCCATTTAAAAAATACAATAATGTAAATTCTATATATGTAAAGATAGAAATAAAAGCCAATGACTGACCTAAAAATTATTTGATAAAAGAATGACAGAAAAAACAGCAACAACAAAAGCAGAACTTATAGCATCCGACTGTTGAAGAAGAAAAGAAGATGAGAATTTATTTCAGCTTAATGTCTTTGCAAACAAATAATAGCATTTCCCAAAGTACATTCTTGGATACAAATTGCTTGGTACCTTTATAAAAATTATTCTTGGCAATGCTTTACAGGTTCTTGAAGGGGTTTAGATCTAGGGAACATGGCAGCTCCATTATAAGCCTGTTGTTTTTAAATCCTAATTTACCTAAATATTCAGGGTATCAGCAATGTGTTGTGCATGAAAATGACTTTTTATTTGAATACCACTGTCTTCTTAAGTCATGTAATTCAATAAAAGCAGAATCATTTTAATGCCATCATTCACCTTCCAGGGATCAACTTATTACTGATGAATCCTGCCCAAAACATTACTCCTTTGTCTCTTTGCTTATATGTGTTGGGAATCTACAAACCAAGTTCCACATAAAAATATGACAAATTTTTAAGTGCAGGTATTCATCTTCATATATTTCAGGCAGGATACTTTAACTCGATCAACAAGGCAAAAATATAAGGGTGACTTTTTAAAACATGTGCAGTGTTCTTTTTATTTACAGAGAGAGCAACAAAAATCTAGGGGCAAATAACCTGACCCTTATTCAAATGTGGGATTTGCAGTAGATAATTCTGACCCAACAATTTTATTAGTAGTAGTTCTAACAAGTACCGACTAGAGTGATAATTTCAAAAGATATGTTGACTTAACAGTCTTAGGTTCTTCCTTCAGTCATCACTTATTTTGCAGTCTTGACTATCCAGCATCAACCTGAACATCCTGGAAAACTAGTTTTATATATTTTGGTCCAGTTGATAGACTTTAATGGGATTCATCTTCAAAGGAGATCAATCAGTTTGGTGTATTTTCTTAAAAACTTCAGTATGCAGTATTGTGATATTTTTGGAACTGCAATTATTTCAAATAACACTTTATTACTCATAAGTGGGTGATTTCACATCTCGATTAGGAAAAATGAGACTTTTTGTTTGTTTGTTTTTCTTTCTCTATTCAAGATCCAATTAAAAACAGAGACTATCCAGACATCCGAACTAGAGAATTGAAGAGACTTGCTGTCACTTGAACTCCAATGAATGTGTAGATGAGAACCAAAGAAAAATTAATCAAACTCAATTTTTACCTTTATTTGATGTTCATCCATATCAACATCCATATTTTCTTTACTGTTTATAAACATTTCACATTGTTTGAGGGCTTGCAATACGGCCATAACTGGAACATGAGGTAACTTCTTTGGGGTGCTTTCTGAGTGATAGAAAAGATGGTATAAAGAAAAGGGATCAAGCTTTATCAAGCAATTACTCATAGGAATATATATATATATATATTAGGAATCAGCATTTATGGGTTTACCCAATCCCCCCACCAGAGGCTGGATTTAATACAATGTCAAATTTTTAGCAGAGTACAACTTATTTGAAGTCAGTTTTCCTTCTCTGAGACCAGTTGCTGTATCAAGGCTAAAGAGAACGTACTACCCTACTAAGTTCAATATATATATATATATATATATATATATGTATCCCTATCTCATGCCATCAGCTTTTTTATCAGTCTACTGCAGTAGCTTAGGAATTTTTATCAACATCTGAAATTCCATGCTGTCTATATACTAACATCCTGTCCCACTTGTAGAGCTTTAGTTTTTTCCACATGTACTCTTGTTTGATGATCATGAAAATGGGAAACAATTAAAAGCAATATGTGGTTTTGATTTTTGTGTTATACTGTCAGCCTGTCTGTCTATATAAATAGGATATGTTTGTGTTATACAATATTGATAAATATGATATTATAAATATAAATATGAAATGTCTGTATTATAGCTTCTGTCTGTCTATTTCTTTCTCTTTATCTATGCTTTATCTCATATATTGAGCATAAAAACAGTAACATTTAGATACAGTAATGAGGTATATATCTATGTGTGTGTGTGTGTACATATAATTATATACATACACATATGCATGCCTATAAACACATTTATGATAATTGTATTAGGAATACTATCTGACCAAATGTTGAGAAATAAGACTTGGAAACTTTAAATTAGTGTTAAAACTGTCAGTTTCCTGTGTAGTGTTTTCCTCTTCATGATACAAGCACTTTTAAAAACAACTGGAAAATTTTTGAAATGCTGAAAAAGATACTGATACTCTTTTTCTTTTCATTATCTATAAATATTTTCTGACATATTTTCAAAACCTTTCCATTTGTGTTTGAAAATTCTTGTATAATGAAGAGCAAAACATAATACAAGAAGTATCGCCAAATTGAGGTTTTCAGTTCGATTTTTTACCAAACATATTTATACACACAGAAAACATTGATCACTATATTACACTCCTTTCTTGGATAAGAGTGTATCATGTCTAACATGGAAATATAATTGAATATGTTTGATAACGTCTGATTGCAACAGTTCAGACTGTCAGCACTTCCTCCTGTAAGATCAATTCTCCTCTAACCAAAATTATGTTCTGATTGGTTGAAACAGTCTTATTTAAATTGAAGCAACCTACAATTTGTCATAGGAAGATCTCAGGTTCAATTCCTGACAAGTCACAAACCAACATATACTTTCTGAATGGTATGAGCACTTAACAGCTCTTCCCTCTTTTTGTCTTTTTCTGAGGTGAGTTATATGCTGACTGTCTTCATGCCTTCACTACAGAGTACACTTTGTTTCGAACCCAATTATCCAATTCACTTCTCTTAGCCTCCAGAGTTGTTGGATCTTCTTCAGCAGCCAGAAAACTTTGCTGAGTACATTGTTTTGGCGTGTCACATATCACTTCCCATGACTTGACCTCTTTCTCAAAATCTAAGCACATAGTTTTACTTCCTTGGGATACATTCATGAAAAACTTATTATTCGCACCCGTCGCTTTACCAGTTCGACTAAGGATTTCAACTTTGTTAAGTTGACTATTATCTGCAAGACGACAATCCAAAATTTGACCAATTTTTGAGAGATGAGAAATTTTCATCGCAGGCTTTGGTAAATCAATGCTATCAATTGGTGCTACCACTCTGGAGGGTTCTTCAGCCAATTCAACGCGACTCTGTTCATTTCCAATTGACTCGAGCTGACTCAAGGTTTCAGAGTCAACCGTAACATCTTCATTAGGCAATTCACTATCATCAAAATGACCCCTTAAATCTGTCAAAGGAATTTGATCAACATTACTCATATTTTTCTGCCCATTATCTGAGGTTTCGACATTGAATTCTTGAGGATTCGTCGTTGGTATGGTTTTACTATACGGTATCAGACGGCACGGGTGAACTCTGACATAGGAGCCACCGTGTTTGACCAAGACTTGTTTGTGCTCAGTCCCGATTACTGTTCCTGGGCCTAACCATCGGTCAAGGTCATTCCTCTTGAAATAAATGAGATCACCATTGTTATACCTGGCAGAGATTGCAGGCCGAACTTGGTGCCTCAGAGCTCTTCTTAATTTTTCAGACGATTCACTAGCAATGTATGCCTTATGTGCAGCATGCATGGCATTTAAATTTTCTGCCACTACATCACACGCAGTGACACCCTCCAGCGCTGGTGGCTTATTCAAAGCAACTGATGGCAAACTTGGGTTTTTACCAAAGAGTAATTCATTGGGACTAAACCAATGCACAGTGTTGAGAGTGTTCTTGGCACTAACAGCCCAAGCAACTGCGACATCAAATGAACACTTAGTATCTTCAAGGGTTTTGATGATGTATTCTTCAATAACTCCATTGTATCTTTTGCAGACTTTGTTACTCCATGGACTTTCAGCTCCTGTCGTCCTCACCATTATGTTGAGATTTTGACACACATCATGAAAATATTGATTGTCAAACTTGCGACCATTATCAGTCAGAACGTTACTTGGGCATCCGAAGTATGCAACCAAATATTTAAAAATAGTATTGATTATAGTCAAACTTTCTTTATTCAGCACTCTCACAGCAACACTATATTTTGAAAATAGATCAATAAGATGTAAAATTTTGTTCCCTTTTATAGCCTTCATATCAAGGGCAACCCATTCATTAAATCTTGATGCAAGTGAAAATCCAACTACAGGTCTTGGCTGCACCTTCTTGTACCTCAAACATGTCTCACATGACGAAGGAATCTCTTCCAACATTGTAAGAAATTCTTGATCAGTAACTCCTGCATTTTTAGCCAAATCCTTTAACTTTTTACCAGTCGGATGACTGAATTGTTTGTGCAACTTGGTCAATTTTTAGTTTCTCAGCTGAGTTTTTATTCACAAAATTAGTGAAAAACACGTGTATAGGTTCTCCATCCAATGACACAGCTTTCGTTATCAGTACATAATAATGGCTGGTTGACGTAGTCATCAATTTTATTCTTTTACCTAGGATATTATAGGATTTCATAGCTGATTTGCTGAGCAACAGCGATATGTCAGCATCGACTATATCCGCGTTAATGACTACACGGAAACCAGCAACAATGCACGGTAGCACGACTGTCTTAACAGAAGCCAGCTTGTTTCTGGAACCAAATTTGAACACTTTGCTTCCCTTGGTGACTTTGAGGTTATTCCTTACAGAATCTGGTAAGGTGTCTAGAAAGCAGTTGTACCAATTGAGTCCACTCACTATAGAAGTAGTCCCAGAGTCCAAAACCATATACCCTAAAGTCTCTCCAACAAGGGTGTTGGTATCAACTGGCTGATCAGAATTCTGATCCATAAAAATTATATTTACTTCGATGATGTTACCAGTAGAATGACCTTTATCAGGACAATCATTCAACCAATGATAAATTGAACCACATACACGACAGGTCGTGGGTTTACCATCCTGTCTTACTGGATTTGGGTGACTCTTCGTCTTGGCCACTGCATATCTGCCTCTTCCAGGATGTTGATAGGAAGATCTAGATAGTCTCTTACCATCACGGTATAAACCATGACCACCTCTTCTACCATACCACTTGTTATACCAAACATCCTCATTCTTCACCTACACAACTGCAGGTTCACTTGCGGAATTAGAAGTGCCCATTAATTTCTTTAGCTGAAACGCCATGGACTTCAGCGTCAGTTCACTGACTGTCGCTCTTATTAGCTTCTCATGATCATTGGTCAAGTTTGCACTCCTAAGAACCCTGTATGCAAGGACAGGTTCAGGGAGTATTATTTTATGCCCCTTTAATTGTGCAGTCATCCTATCAAATTCGATGAGATAATCCGCAATAGTCATCTCAGAAGGTCTGCTATATCTCTCGAACTTATCGTATGTCTCCAAAGCAGCTTTATTTTCATCTTCCTTGAACAATTCATCTAGCTTGCTGTATATTATACTTAATCCATCCTCCTCATTCAAATCTGTTGGCGACATTTCCAGGATTGCCTCTCTGGCTTTACCAGTTAAAGTCAGGAAAACTGTTGCAGCGTGTTTCTTTTTATCCACATTTGTAGCGTGTTCCCAGAACATCATTTCCTTTCTCCATGAAGTGTAGTTACCGGGCTCAAGCTGAGGTGGAGCTGTCATAAACTTCGCCATCCTGAAGGTTGATTTGAGAACTACACTCTGCTACCAATGTTTGATAACTTCTGAATTCAAACCTTTTAAACTCTGCTTAAAAAATTGATGTGTTTTAAGAGGCATCTGCAACAATGCCAAACTTGCTTCTGATTGGTTGAAACAGTCTTATCTAAATTGAAACAACCTACAATTTGTCATAGGAAGATCACAAGTTCAATTCCTGACAAGTCACAAACCAACATATACATTCTGAATGGTATGAGCACTTAACAGAATATACAAGAATTTTAATTTAAGTTTAAAAAATTTCAAATAATCATCAATATATTTTAAATAACTGAATTTCATGGGTACAGATACTACTCTTTGATCCTAGATAGAAGTACCTATTTATGAGTAGATAATTGATACTATATATATATATATATATACACACACACACACACACACAATGTGTGTAATGTAATGTATGATACTGTAATTTAGGACTTATGAAATATTTGCTTTAGATTGTTAAGTGCAATTTAAGAGAGTGAAATGTTAGGCAGAACATCACCAACTTACTCCCATCAGAGTATTTTTCTGTCATTATCTCCACTGGTTTCTCCGATTCTGTGTTGCTTTTGGCAGACGTTCTATCCCTTAGATTTTCTGTTGGCCAAGTCATATAGTTGTCAACAACAATTTTCAAAATATTCATGCAGGCAGTAAAGTTGAAATCATCTGTCGGAGAGGAGAAATAAAGTGACAAGTTGAAATTGCATGTGATCCAAGAAAAATTGCTCAATATCCTAATTTCAAGTATATTGAGAGAGAAATTGAAAATCATAAAACAAAAATTACACTGGTGGAGTTTTAATATATGACACTAACCTACTAAATTAGCTGGGGCTGTAGAATACAGTGACTGGATCTCTGCAGAGAGATAAGATCCTTGCAATGAATGTCCTCGATATGACATTAAAAAATCTGACAGCAAAGCTCCAACCCTAGAACTTTGGGAACATGGAATACCCCTTCATTGCCATTACTCCCAGGTCTACTCTGACCTGGAGTGGTCCTATCAATGGGTCAAGTAGAACTGTTTGACCATTAAACTGTGTGTAAAAAACATCTCAAAAAATTCAGACAAGTAAAATGGTCTTTTTAATTGAATTGTTAGATACATAGCAATACTTGGAACTATTTAACTGTGTGTTAACGAATGAGAAATGTTGATTAGCAATATTTAAAACTCTTTAACTGTCTGCCTAAATTGAATTGTTAGTGTTACATAGTGATGCTTGAAAACACTTAACTGTGTGCAAATAAAATTATTTGTTAGATGGCAATATTTGAAACCATTTAAGTGAGAACAAACAAATGATTAATACTAAATAGAACAATTTGTGTTAGAATATTTGAAAACATTTAACTGTGTGCAAATAATAGTAATACTTGTGTGCAAACAAATTACCTCTGACTGATTTAAAAATAAGACTATTTACAAATTATTGACTTAAAATCATATATATGAGGATCATTAAATAAGTTTCCAGACTTTTTTTGTATGGGCACTTTTATTGATAGTACACACATGAAACTCTAGTCCCCTTTGAAGTAATCTCCTCTGGCTGCTATGCACTTGTTGTACCATTCCATCAACTTCTGGAAGGCCCCATGGAAGTCCTCTTGTGTGAGTATGTCAATGACCTTCATCACAGCCTCTTTCATCTCCTCAATTGTCTCATAATGACAGCCTCTAAGTTTTTCCTTGAGCTTAGGGAATAACTAAAAGTCACAGGGAGCAAGGTCTGGACTATAGGAAGGGTGAGGAACTGTCTCGATGCCCATCTTGGTCAAATAGTCTGTGACAAGGATGGAGTTGTGGACTGGTGCATTGACCTGCTGGAAATGCCACTGACCCGATTTGAAGAGTGCTAGCCTCTTCCGACAGAATCTCTTCCTGAACTCCCTTAAAACCTCAACATAGTAACCCTAACCCTAGCCCTTTGGCCAATCAACTCTGGCGTATTGACTTCCTTACTCCTCCCATACCTCTCATCATTCCTCACAGACTCCCTGCCTTCCTTGAATCTCTTATGCCACTCAAAAACTGATGCTCGATTCATGCAAGATGCTCCAAAAGCAGTCTGAAGCATTCCATACGTTTCTGTGGCATTTTTTCCAAGTTTAAAACAGAATTTTATTGCATGTCATTCTTCTAAAGTGTCCTCACATCCAGATTGCATTTTTGAAATTCACCAGCTGTGACAATCAGACTTTAGTAGGGTGTATTCCAATTGCTGCTGTAGCTGTTCATTTGAACCTGAAATCATAAAAATTGGTCCGTCATCTCATAAGATGCATTGCAATTACATACTGAATTTTCAACAGTCTACAACAACTTTAAATGCCTGTACAAAAAAAGTCTGGAAACTTATTGAACACACCACATATAACTATTTTACAATATGCAAACAAATGAGCTCTGGCTTGTTTAAAAATGTTATCTACAAACTATATGTTTACAAATCATATGTATAAAGAGGATTTGGCATTAAATAACCTATAAAGATTAATATGCCATAAAACCCAAGTAAATTAGCTAACAAACAGTTTACAAATCATATTTATTTAATATATGTATAAATAGGATTTGGTATTAAATAACCTGCAATGGTTGATATGAAATAAGACCCTACCAAACCAAACGATAAGACTTTTCAGACTTAATTTTATTGCAAGAAAAAGCAACAAGAATTAGGAAGATGAAAGTTAGTACAAGTCAAAATCATAAATAAAAAGTAACAAGAATTAGAAAGATGAAAGATAATACTAGTCAGATTAATTAATAAAAAGTAAGCACAATTAGAAAGATGAAAGATAATACTAGTCAGATTAATTAATAAAAAGTAAGTACGATTAGAAAGATGAAAGATAATACTAGTCAGATTAATTAATAAAAAGTAAGTACGATTAGGAAGACGAAAGATAATACTAGTCAGATTAATTAATAAAAAAACAAGTAGAATTAGGAAGATGAAGGATAATACTAGTTAACATTTTTGATAAAAAGCAAAAAGAATTAGGAAGATGATATTAATCAAAATTATCAACAATAAAGATTGATGGAGCTTCATCTAAATATAAACAGAACTAACACTATTAATGAGTGAAACAATAACAACAAATATGGTGTTGAATTGTGATGATTACTCTATCTTTGTTCCGAGGTTACATTATCTCGGAATGTCAGGGAGAATCTCTGACAACAATACCGTACCACCCAAACTCTAAATATTCTCCGTAACTAGTTATATTTTATTGATAGCTTTGAAAGCCCATATAACTAGCTAAGTATAAAGCTTGCGTATAGGTTTAATTTTTGAGATACGGATGAATGAGGATGTGTCAAGGGTCGAGAGGGCAACGTGATATAAATGAACACGTGAAGAATTCCGAACCGGACAAACAATATGACACGTGGTTGTTTTTTTCTTTTCTTTATAGTTGTATCTTTCTTATATATTTTATTTCAAAGAAGGTATAATTATAACAACAGAAAAACAAAAAGCAAAACAAATACAAAAAAAAAAAAACATACAGAAATGTGGAGGACAAGTCGCTTCTGATATTGTTTGACTATGTCCTTCCAGAAACAAAGTTCTCCTTTTTTTCTCTTTTCAACTTGTCTTAAACTTGCACCTGTATCTTCTTATTCCCTTTACAATTAAAGGGAGGGAATCTCCTCCATATTTGTTTTCTTATTTTCTTTTTCTTTCCCTTCTTTTAGCAAAGAACAAAAGTCTCTCCTCTTCATCTTTAAAGTGGATATACAATTTTAAACAAATATGTTTTCCGCCAAAACTGGTTGCTAATGAACAACTTCAAAAATGTTTCTTTGGATATTCTTGATATGGTCCTTCATTTAGGTTACGTATATCATTTGTAATAAAATTTTTGACTCACCTTTTTCCTTTCCTCTCTTTTGTCGGTTTTTTTTTTTTTACTTATATTCGTTAATTTCTTATTAACGAGTCGCAAGGGACCATTTTTTTTACGTTGAGCTTTAGTTTCTAGTTCAACGGAGTTGATGGCTTCTATTAGGCCATTCTGCTACTAGAATTTCACCTTTCACCGGACCTCATGAAAAGGCGACTTTTCTCTTCCTTGGCGAAGCTTGGAACTGACTTTTTGGCTTTCGTTCTTTTTGGCGGTAAAACGTCCTCACTGCCTCGACCAATCGTATGTCTTTTCCCTATCTGGGTCATGACCTTTGCCCCTTTTCAGTTGGTCCTTCGCTGTTGCTAGGGCTTGAAAACCCGCCAATCGTCTGCCTTACTTCCGGTCCTCATAGTAGTCCTTGGTTTCCTACATTTTAACCCTACCGTTGCCGCTGGGCCATCACAAGTGGCTTTGTAGGTGTTATTTGAACTTCTATAATATTATGCTTACTCTTGTAGGTTAGATTGTAAAGCAGCTGGTACATAAAATAATAACAACAAATATTGTGTTGAATAATCAGGTAAGGAGACATAGCGTGTTTTTTTTAGGTAAGGGGTACTCAATGTAGCCCAAAGCTCTAGGACTAGAGCCTCACCATTACATTCAATATAGTGTCATATCCATGGTTTGGGAGTGACATTGTATCAAGAAATAGGAGGGGAAAGAAAGTCTATAGCTTTCACCTCACGTACACTTAAAACTGCAAAAAGAAATTATGTCTAAATAGAAAAAGAATTCCTCACAGCAGTTCGGACCTGCAAGAAATTTTACCATAAATAAAATAACTAAAAAGTATTGGTAAGTTTTATAAGTTCAACTATGAAGATTAAAGAAAGAGAGAAAAAGAAGGACATGAACTACCATTCACAAAAGACAGTGAAGATGTTCTAAAGATTTAAAATAGATATGTGCTTGTTACATTTTTATGAACAAAAAGAAATATGTAAACAAAACTGAAAAGAGACGGACTTGTGGTGTACAACAAAACAATTAGGCTTATTTAACTATGGGCAGAGACATGCGTGTATTGACCAGGAAAAGAAGCTGTTTTAACTTTGTGTGCATCCATTAAATGTACATCCATGTGTCATAGCTGATTTTCAAGTCTGTTTTCTGTTCCTCATGTATGTCCATTCTTTTGATCCCTAAAAATCCCACAAGGCAATTTTCTTTCTATCTCCTGGGGGGAATAAACTTGATATTTATTTGATCCCTAAAAGTGCCCTGGTTTTTATTGTTTTTGATTCTGACACTTAGGAATAAAGGGTTAAACTGAACAGATGTATTCTCAAGTCATGAGGGAGAAAGCCATAAATGAACAAACCCAACTAAAAAGATAAAACACACATGAAACTTATTCTTTGTTTCTGTTTTTGATTTCTGTTGTTCCTTGTTGGAGAAGATCAAGTGAGTTGCAATAAAAAAGTAGCTACAATAAGAAAGATGAACAACAATACTAGCCAAAATTATTAATAATAATGGTTCCCCCTAGAAATCATGTAATACAGAAATCAATTAAAAATCATTTACAATAGAAAAGGTAGAGAAACAGAAATCTTTTGTGATAGAAATTCTTAACTTTAAAAATGATTTAAATTCTTTTATTATAGAAATGCAGTAGAAAAAGTTCATTAATAAATATCGTCCAAAGAAAAGTAATGCAATACATTTGATATAGAAATAATTGACATGTTTTCTTAAACAATCAGTCATTTGAGATTCAATTTTCTGGGATTGAGAAATAATTAAACACGACAACAAAAACATGAATTTACAGACATCCAATTTAAACCATTCAATTGTGAATGGCAACAACCATAGAATTTTGCATATACAAAAGTACATTTTAATCCTCACCTATAAATTCATATTTTTCTTCCTCATGGCTTAGTCGATAACATCGAGGAAAAAATGTATTTGGATCCGTTTCATCAAACCATTGCAGGTTTCTTAAATTGACACACAAACCAACCTGATAAGTGACAAGAAAAAACATGCAGAATGTCAAACATCCATTTTTCTAGGCTTGATAAATAAAATATTATCTTCAGACTGATTCTTTTGTTGATCATGTGGTACTATAATGTACTGGGTGCTTCCTATCACCAGTGACTCTGATGCCCAGCTGTGTGACTGTCAATAAAAGAGGAATTATGAAAACTCTCACTGTTAGAGCAAGAGACGGTTTTAAAGGGGTTACTTAGTTACCCAGAGAGTGACTAGTAATGACCAAAATTTTGGGACTAAATGAAACCACCCTCTTCCACTATGGATGGGCTATGATTTGTGAAAGAATGGATCTTTCCTTGATCAACTTGAAAATATCACTTCATGTCTGTTTTTAAGTTTAATCAAGAGAGAAGTGAAATATTGGCCATAGAGTGAGTGGGATTTTCCTGTAACCACATGTCTGACTTTTTCTTTACTGATATGAACAACCTTATCTCTTCATCCTATCCTAGTCACTTCATCTCTGCCAGCTTTCTTCAAAATGTCTGCAACACTACAGTACACCATTGCAAAGATGAAACTCTTTTAAGAAGGAGATCAGTGTTGCTCAATAATTGATTTGCTACTATGACAATAGTGGTTGTTATTATGACTATATTTACCATAATTATTTATGTATAATAGATACTTTTTTTTCTAGATTTTAAGCCTAAAATCTAGGGGTATGTATTATACACAATAACTAAATATTACCTTTTTTTGCCATTTATGTCACCATATTTAGGATAGCATGACTCAAAGTAAGTTATATCTATGATCCAAACTAACTAATGCCTAACAAACACTTCTGTTTTAAACTGTTTCAGAGAAATAGCTGCTGGAATGTAGATTTGTTTATGATTCATTTCTTCTGTTGTGAACTTATTTTCACAGAACTTTTGTTACTTTTTTGTGTGAACATATTCTTGGTTTACCTGTAAATACTGTTTAAATTTTTTGCTTTAAACATTATATTAACTATAAGAATTCTTATTTTTAGTCAATGCAAACCAGATAAAAGGTTGAACAAATGTTCAATTTAGTTTAAATTTAGCCGCTATAAATTCTGAAAAGTCAATGTGTATTATAACTCAAAAGAAGTTTTCTCCAGAATTTTGTTGCTGAAAGTTAGGGGTGTGTATTGTACCCAAGTCAGCTCCATTCAAGATTTACACTCACACGCTTACAGAACTTTATAAATATAAACCATATTGCAAACATATGTACACAAACATACAAAGAAAAATATACACAACACTTATGTGTCTATGTTTGTATTTACCTACTCCTCTGCACAGACAGGATGTGACACAAGGTTAATTTTTAAGCAGAGAAAAATGTGTGTATGTTTATACATACAGTAATACCCATAAATATGTACACCCTAACACTTTTTAAAAATAGGTTAATTTTCTTCTAGATGGATATTGTTATATGTTATTCATAACCAAACTCTGCAGCATTGAAACTCTGAAATAAAAAATATATCGCAGTCCAAAAATAAGTATACCTTTGATATATACAGGGTGTCTCAAAATAGGTCCAACCTATTAATATGAAAATGATTTATTACTGAGACAAGTGCAATGGTGGTCATTTGGAACATGTCCAGTAAAAAATGCATCCTTTCAGCTAGAGACATCAAATCAATGTTTTTTTAAATTAATATCAGCTTCCAGGACATGCAGTCTTTTTTTTGAGTTTTTTTATCATATTGATGGGTTGCATTTATATTGATAGTTTTGAATGATTTTGTCTCCAAATAAGTAGTGACACAAAATATTTTTTCCTCTCTTGTCCAAAGCATTGTGATCAAGGAATTGATAGTATACTATTTTCAATTCTGGAAGAAAAAAGAACACATTATTAGTAGAGTTATTAGCTGTCACATGGATCCCTATGTATATTGAAACACTCTGTAATTATACAATTTTAGTATTGCAATTTTATTTTTGATTATAGAGTTTCAATATTGTAGAGTTTGGTGAAAAATAATATCCATTTAGAAGAAAATATTTTTTAAGATCCTGGTATCCTTGGTTTAGAAGAAAATTAACTTTTCCTAAAAAAATTCTCAGGGGTTTCCTTGTTTGTGATTATATATATATATATATACATAAAACTGAAATGATGGAGATTAGTTAAATCTTACCTTTGTAGTGAAAACTGCTGATCGAACAAAATGGTTGACCATTTGGGTTTTATTAAGAGTGCGGTAATCTACTAAATCTCTTCTTAACACCCAGAAAAGTGCAGGAGGAAGATTGCGTACCATACGTGACTGATAACAGAGAAATAAAGAAACAATAACTTTAAAGTAAATTGGAAGCTGAAAGATTACGCATTATACTTACAAGTTAATATTACAATCATGAATCTTACATTAATCGCTTGAATCATTTAACAATCAAACTCTCCAGAAAATCTAAAATACTCAGATATAATTGTCTAGTAAGATAGATAATAATTCAATTTTAGGCTCCATGTCTTCTTGGCATAAAAACTTCATTCTGCTCCTGGCGATAATTCAATCAAATCCTCAAAATTTTGTTTATTTTTAACACTTTCACACACAGACACACACACAGTATCTATTCTCTCCTTGTCTCCTTTTGTAATTTTAACTAACGATGATAATTAGTCTCATTACTTAATCATTTTATTTTTATTGATAAAATGATGAATTAGTGAAAAACTTTCAGTTGAAGTTGGTTGGTTGGTTGGTTTTGTTTTTATGGTGTATCAACCTTTTTTAGGTCATTTAATGCCGAATTAGATTTTAAACAATTCAGTTTAGTATAAGAACAGTTTTTGTTTACAAACAGTTAAATGCCAAAACAGTTCTATTTCAAACAGTTCAGTTTAGCATAAGTATGCAGTTTAATTCTACTTGACCCATAAATAGGACCCTATCAGGTGCTACCACTCTGGGCCAGAGTGGACCTGGGAGCGATGGCAATGAAAGGGTACTCCACAAAGGGTACCCAAAGCTCCAGCATTACTGTAACCTCACCATCAGATTGTTTAGTGTCATATCCAGGACACTCATTGGTGGGGGGAGGGTCTTACTTCTCTGCAGCCCCAGCCAACTGGGTAATTGAGTTGAAGTGTAAGTCACAAAGGTCCGAGGGTTTTGAGTAAATGGTTGGAGGCTTTTGATTTTTTAAAGGTCAGGACTTGCATACATGCACATATCATGCGTGCATCAGTCTCTGTCAAAATAAAGATCAACAGGTCTGCAAAATATATTAAAGATAAACATGTTGTAGTGAGAGAAGAAACTTACTGTAGTTTTAGGGTAGATAATCTCCCTGTGTGTTGAACCTGGGATTGAACCAGCAACCTTTAGATTTCAGTCTAAAGTGCTTGTTACACCACTTCCCTCTTTGCGTTCCTCCTCCACTTTCCTCTTTCTCTCTCTCTCTCTCTCCTTTTTTCTCTCTCTATCTCTCTCTCTGTGCTTCTTCCTTCGTTTCTCTTCCACTTTCTTTCCTGCTTCTGCTTCTTGCCGAGAAAAAGTCACCCGAAAAGAAAAACGAGTCGGTTTTTATTTACGTCACCTTACCCATAATCCATTTCCTTAGCCTATAAAAATTCCGGTTGGTGGCCTCCTCTCTTTTTTCCTTTAATGAGCTGAAGGTGGATTATTGAAACAGCGGTGAGTATTTTTCTTTTCTTTTCTTTGTATCAGATCACTGACCTGCACGCCAGACACAAACGAACCCTCTTTTGTCGAGAGCTGCCGTTAGTCTCACTTTCATGTCCACACTCCCCCCTGGTCTCAAGATCACACGTGGCATGGCGTACGTGGTCGTTTGTTGCGGGCACTCCTATGAAGGGGGATTGTCTGGACTTCTCCATCTGAGCTCTCTGAAGTGCCATCGGAACTATCGGCATCAGCATCGGGGTTCGCGGTCGGATCATCAGACACGCGGGGCATAGGTCTGATCCACAGTTCATCGTTGATTCACCACTGCCACTACTTGCCAACAGATTCGTGTTTAGGGCGGGCCGGATGTCCCTCACATGGCGTGGAGTGCCATCGACCAGTACGGCCTGCTCACTGACGATGCCGGTGATTTGTCCCCTTCGAAAACGGGTGGTGCACCAGCTATTGGGAGGCTTCACCCAGACGGTGTCCCCTAACTCATACGGCCCTCTTGTTCCCTGCCGATCAGGCAGACGCGCGTCAATGCCCTTGATGTGCACTCGGTACCGATGGATTGCATTGGCAGGTGTGCTCGCAGCAGTCACAGCATCCTTTGGCGTTGTATTATACCTATAGACCGCTTCCACGATCGTGCACGCCTTCCTAGCTGCGATCCTCTTCACGCTTCGGTGGCACCGCTCTGCAATGCCGTTGCCACTCGGCACATACGCACATCGGTGTCTGAGCCTGATCCCCCACTCGTCTACGAAACGCCTAAACTCCATGCTGCAGAAGGCTGTGTCATTGTCCGTAAGGATCTCTTCAGGCAGCCCCCTTTCATAAAATATGGACTCCAATTCACGGATGACACTGGAGGAGTCCTGTCTTACTAACGGGTGCCAAATCGCGAACCTCGTCGGTCCGCAATCTATTAGTGTGAGGAAGTGCTGGCTGCCATAATGGGTTACGTCTATACCCAGTCGGCTCCAAGTCATGTCTGTTCCCAGCTGACCCTCCCACCATCTAGCCAGGGCGGGGTCGATTGACTGGCATGTTTGGCATTCCTTGACCACCGCTCTCACTGCACTTTTTGATACAGACGAATTGGTCAATTGCACAAAATAGTATGTCCGTCTCACTCCGGGGTGCCCAGTGTCATGGTGTATCTCCCTGATCTTGTCCGCCGCCTCAACAGAGGCAGCACATAGTAACGGTACTGGCCCAGCTTCTTTCTTCATGGCGTCATACCATCTCTGTGGCACTCGAGTGAGCCTATCAGCGAGGTTGCAGTTTGAGGTGACAAGTACCGCATCCACAGACAGATTGTACTCCGTCACCAGCTTTCTTATGGTCTCCAGCCTCCGTCTGATCAGCATCTCGCTGGCCACCTTGGTGCGCACCCTGGCCTTGCCTGTCAGTGTGTCCGATATCCAGTGGTATACGCATAGCGAATCAGTGTGTATGCATAATTTCCTGACTTTCCACTGGAGTACCAGGTTGACGCCTTTCATCACCGCATCAAGCTCTGCCAGGTTGATGTGAGCAGCGTCATTCGTCGGTCGCAACCAGCAGGCGTCTTCAACTGCAGCTCCATCCTTCTTCAACAGCACACCAATCGCCAGAGAGCTCACATCCACCCACACGTTCAGTTCGTCTCCCTGTACGCACCAATCTTCTTTTGCGGGGTCATCCTGCTTTACCCTTGTGATGGTCTCCTTCACCATGCGAACCAACAGATCGTCCGTTGTTTCGTCGTCCCAGCCTTTGGTGACTGCGCTTGCTCTCCTTTTTATGGTGCCTGTTGCCACATGAGTCCATCCACACACTGGTAGGTGCCCCACAAGTTTTCCACACAGGGAGAAGACAGCTCGTCTTGTGAAGACATCGGGTACTTCAGGAACTGCAGTTCCGTGCCCCCACTTCAAGGTCCCTCGCACCTGTCAAACGTTCAGGCCCAAGACACGGGTCCCATCCTCCAAGCGTTCTGGGTCCTTGCAGATCAGACCAAACATGGCCAGTTGGGACCTTACGCGTGATGACGACACAACGTCTTCGTTCACGTATATGTCATCAAGGTACGCCGATGTCCCCTTTTTTATTGTTTCTTGATGTTGACGATGGTCTTCATTATTTGGGGTGCCACGTTCAGCCCGAAGCCCAGTCTGGTAAGGCAGTACCTTCTGCCGGCAAATACCACTGTCTGAAACGGCCACATCGTCTCGCTGACCCGGACCTGCAGGTATGCTTTTCTTAGATCCAGCAGGGACACATTGGAACCCAGCTGACGCCATTCTCGTAGCTTGCTGGCGCAGACGTCAGCATCTGCTGTGAATGCATCAACATGCGCGTTTAGTTCGCGGTAGTCCATCACTGGCCTCACTTAATTTTTGCTTTGGGGAAAGGTTGACGCTGGCACCTTGCCCCCGATCCAGTTTCCCGCACAATCCCAGGCCATATGTCTGGTCTCATTACACCGGAAGCAGCGAACAGCTGTCAGTCGCCGCCTGCAGTTCCTCGCAATGTGGCCCTGGCCATTGCACCTATAACACACGACCCCAATACGCGGGCTAGGCCCCTGAGACGGTCTGTCAACACTCGGTGTGGATTGCGCAGTGGATCCCTCAGCTCAGAATTGTCCTTCATCACGGTCCTGGCCCGGTCTACCAGGTCTTTAAGGGACAACGAGTCTATGTTTGAGCTCGCTCGCAGGACTGCTTTGCTCCAGTTGGAGCCCCGCCAGAAATTTGTACGCCAAGGCCCGCTCGGGCAGCCCACCGAACAACACCGTCAGCTTCGTTAGCTCGGCCAAATATACATCCACAGTTTCGCCTGGATGTAATGCTCTTGCCTCAAATTGCTCCCAGGCAGTCGCAGGGTCGATAGCAAATGCTTTGTATAGTGCTGCTTTGATCCTCTCATAACTCTGTTTTTCCTCAGCACTGAGCTGTTGATACACAGCGAAAGCCCCACCAGACAGACGTAGAGGAATCACATGTTCAATGCTCTTTACACCAGACAAGAGACAATGCAGTTCCACTTTTTCCACCCAGTCAAGTACTGGGGTCGAGCCATTGAATTCTGGAATTAATTTCAGGTCGAACCTGTCCCCCATTATGCCGAAATAGCTTGTAGTTTTAGGGTGGATAATCACCCTGTGTGTTGAACCCAGGATTGAACCAGCGACCTTTAGATTTCAGTCTAAAGTGCTTGTTACACCACTTCCCTCTTTGCGTTCCTCCTCCACTTTCCTCCTCCTCTCTCTCTCGCTCTCCTTCTTTCTCTCTCTATCTCTCTCTCTCTGTGCTTCTTCCTTCGTTTCTCTTCCACTTTCTTTCCTGCTTCTGCTTCTCGCTGAGAAAAAGTCGCCCGAAAAGAAAAACGAGTTGGTTTTTATTTACGTCACCTTACCCATAATCCATTTCCTTAGCCTATAAAAATTCCGGTCGGGCGCCTCCTCTCTTTTTTCCTTTAATGGGCTGAAGGTGGATTATTGAAACAGCGGTGAGTATTTTTCTTTTCTTTTCTTTGTATCAGATCACTGACCCGCACGCCAGACACAAACGAACCCTCTTTTGTCGAGAGCTGCTGTTAGTCTCACTTTCATGTCCACACTTACCTCCTGGATCAAAGTGCATAAGACTATGCCTTGCTTGTCAAGCAGTAAAAAATATGTTCACTTCTGAAGGCAGAAGTTATAGTGGGCTGAACTCATCTCTCATGTGAAGAAATCTACCTCGCATGTAAATTTCTATATGCCGGAATTTGCGTAAAAGTGCATGCCAACAGCAGGAGCATCGTTGTTATTGTTCTTTGCAGACTGCTTTTTTGACTGACTGACAGAATGAACAAGTTGACCAGAGGTATACTGAAGAAGGGCTGCTAGTCGCGTGTGTTGTTATTTTTAATCAACTGAGGCTACCCAATTGTCTGAGGACTGTACTACTGCTTTTGTTTGGACTAGTTCTACAACACATGGGTGATTTAGTGATGATGTATTTTATAGAAAGTTTTTAGTAATTCTGTAAGAGAAGATATAAAAAGAAGATTTGAGAGTCAGTCAGTGAAAAAGTCAAGAGAGGGTTGAACTTGGCTGGTGTGTTTGTGTCGGGTTCAGAGATTTGGAGGTGAAGCTTGGTCAGGGTGAGGAAAGCAAATTCAGTGTTTTATGAATGAGACTCTTAGCGTTTCTAATGAACACCGGTAATTCTTTCACTCTATTTCCCTCTTTCATGTGACAAAGTAAATGTTGCAGACTGCAATAAATTTTTGCATCTAAAGAAACAACAGAGCATTTGTATTTGTGCAAATGAAACACTTATTCATATTCAGGATGGTGCCATGTCGGTAAGGCAACATTACATTTTCTGTTTCCTTTTTTGTTTTAGTGTTTATCCATTTTTTCCAATTATACTTCTTCCTCAAATTCGAATTGTGGCAAAAATCTTGGCATAAGACAACCCTTAAGGCTCATTTATCAAGTTTGTGGCTTTTGACAAGTGACTCACCAGTTTGAACTTAGTAATACAACTATTTCACATTGTTGTATTCATGCTTCCTAATGAAGGGAAGAAGATAAAGAGGAGAAGAGAGGAATGTCCTAATGAGGACATCACTTGTGATGTAGTGACAAAGAAATAAATGACAAACAAACAAGGGTTAAAAGGTCAGGAAAGGTATTTATGATTCTATAAAAATAGGAATTCATATTGTCAAAAAATCTGTTTGGCAAAAGGTTCTGTTCAGTTAGCAGTTAAGGTTGCACAAGTTCAGAAAGAAAAGAAAGCATGGCCCTCAACTTATTTGCTTCGTGTAGCTATGATAAGAATATTAGCCTTAGAGTGAAGTTTGTAACAGTTCTTTTTGTGATGGATTTGATGGATTGAACAAGCTTTCTTTTTGTAGCATGAGTGAAATGGAAGGATGTTGTTGTTCTTGGATGGGTTGCAGATAGAGCCATAACAAAGAGGTTGATATACAGCATGGGGAGGTGTGGATGTGATGCTACATGGGATATCACTATTTAAAGGTCTTTTGTGTTGCAAGTGTTTACAATACAGGTTGAGCAAGTCGACACTGAAGAGGCTGTGACAGGATAAGTCTGTTTAAGAGAGATCTTTACATTGTTTTTGCTGCAGTTAGTAAGATGCTGATAGTACTGTGTTGCACATTTTTTCAGTTAGGACTATTGTGTTGAGCTCTATCTGTGAATAAGCCACAAAGTTGATAACGTCTGTGTGTGCTAACTGGTGATGCTATGTGAGAGATTTTATAAATAGTTTAGTTGAGTGTCAATGGTCTGTTGGTGTGTTAGCTAATGCTGCTATGAGAAGAGGACATTACAAGTTATGGTTTAGTTTGCCAAGAAAAAAAGAGAGTGAGAGAGGAAATTCCAGTGTATTTATATGCTTCAGGGGCACTGCTTGGGGTGCCTTATAATTGGTCAGAAGGGGTTATGTAACTTATCTCACACTGCATTGGTAGAATGAACAGTCAGCTGGTGTCTGATTGATTGGTTGGGTTTTATGGCATATCAACTTTTCTAGGTTATTTAATGCCAGAACTTGTTTATAAATGTGCTTAGTAGAGCTGTTGTTGAGTCTTACAACGACAAAATTAACTGTGATGTCTGACTAAACAACCTTTCGTATTCAACAATTATCCTCTCCATCTCTTTACACTGACCACCGCTTCTCCTCTGATCAATTTGTGTTCAAAACAAAAATGCCAAAGACCTTGAGTGATGACGTTCGTTGTTTTTATGTTCTTTTCTCCCTGCCCTCATTTGCATGTGCGTCTTCACTCTCCATGGTTTTATGTAACTGCTGGCATGAAAATACATGACCATTTGCAATATAAGCTCGCTCAGAGCAGCTATGTTTTTTCCAATCAAAACAATATATCTTGCACGCGGAGCATATGCGCTTACATTTGCGCTGATGTGAGTGGTGATTTTAACCCCAATTTTCACTACAATATATATATATATATAAAATATATGATTTTTAAAAGAATAGTTTGTGGTAACATTTTAAACAAACCAGAGCTTTTTATCATTATGGGTTTTCGGACTATTGTCTTCATCTTTATTGTTATTTCTACAACGTTTCAGCCAATATGTCCTCTGGCCTTCTTCAGGTGTTTGTCAAACTCAGGAACCTTCACGGAACTTTGAACTACGTCCTTTATGGAATCCATGAAGTTCTGTGAAGGTTCCTGAGTTCGACAAACACCTGAAGAAGGCCGGAGGACATATCAGCCGAAACGTTGTGAAAATAACAATAAAGATGAAGACAATAGATTGAAAACCCTTGATGATAAAAATCACCAAGCTTCGTCTCAGAATTTTAAACAACTAATAAACCAGTGCTTATTTGTTTTTACAGAGTTAAATGGTTTCAAGTACTGCTATCGAATACTAATAATTCTATTTGATATTAATCATTTGTTAGCACATAGATAAATGGTTTCAATTATTGATATGTAATACTAACAATTCAACTTAATGTGAGTCATTTGTTTGCCCACAGTTAAATTGTTAAACAGTTCTAGTTGACCCACTTATGGGATCTTAACTGGTTCTACCACTCCAGCTGAGAGAGGACCTAGGAGTGATGACAATGAAGGGGTACTCTATATTTCCCAAAGCTCTAGGACTGGAGCCTCACCATCAAATGGTTTATTATCATATCCAGTACACTCATTGCAGCGATGCAGTGTATTCTACAGCACCCCCCTACTCAGCCAACTGTTCTTCCAGTGTCCAATGTGGTCGTCTTGATAAAACAATGATGGATCATAACAACATGATTTGCCAGAGTCAATTTTATGACTTCAAAAACGTTCACCAATAGCCATAATTGTGTTTTTAGAAACAGAACTCAAGAGACTTACCATAATACCATAGAGACCACCCTCCTCTTCCCATGGTTTAACTTTTGGAACATCAACTGAAGAACAGAAAAAAAAGTTTCATAAAATTGTGCAGATGATCTTTGCAAGGTGAATGTTTTATAAAACATACATAAAAGTAATTTGTCCAAAAGAAAAACACATTTTCCAAATGGTATAAAAAATTTCAAGAAAACAGTTGCTACATTTTGTTTAAAAATAGACAGATACAAAATATTAGGTCCAAATCCTGAAATGTTTCAGAGAAACTATTTATTTATTTATATTTTGTTCAAATTTTTGCTTTTGGATATACTACCAACATTCTGTTTAATATCCAGTTATTCAAACCCTATGCCATTTGCAAGATGTGACACAAGGTCAGTTTTTTAAGTGGAGCAAAGCTGATTTGTATTCAGAGATTTCCTTCTACTAAACTGGTTACCTATCCAAGGCTAAAGAATCCCAGTTTGCTCTACTATTTATCCATAGTTTGGGAAGGGAAGAGAACAGGTAAACTCATACCTTTCTCAAGGGCATTAGCCCCAAGTGAAATATAAACAGCCTTGTCTGGGATTTGAACTCAGGTTTCCAATTCCATTTCCTATGTCAATAACTGTTAAGGGCAACTTTGGTATGATATATAATCATTTTTGTGTGGGTTATGATTCTTGGTTTTGGTCTTGTTCCTGAATCAGGAATGAGTTAAAATAGAAGACAGCTGAATCAACCAACAAAATTTTTTCTGATGAAATAATTCCACTATAAGTGAGTTTATAGAGTTGGATATGAAGTCAAAAAAGAAATTTAAAAAAAAATGGTGCACAGAAAAAAATAAAACAAAACAAAAAAACTTGTAGCTATGACACTGTAACAATAACTCAATGAAATCATAAATATTAATGTTGAACCTGATTCTTCATGAGACATATTCAATGGAAGAAAAGGAAAAATGGATTCATAAAAAATTGAAAAGATGAAAGAGGCAAAATGAAAACCAGAGAAAATTGACAGATGTCAAATCAATACCTTTGTGAAACAGCTGAGGGAACCTGACTGCCCATTGGCTAGTAACACTCCAAGTCAGGGACCCCTTGACCCACATTGTGTCTAAGAAGTAAAGAGATCTTCAGGTTTAGTGTTAAAGTATTCCCGAATAGTCTCTGACAATACACTGTAGTAATTTACTAAGCTTTTTGCTTAGATGTGGCACAAGGCCATATGAATGGGGGCACTCAATGAGACTCAGGCAATACACAGTAATTTTTTAAATAATGCCAAAGGCCAAATTGACATTTAACTATAGCAAGTGAGCACCATTTTATGTACTATGGTAGGTTATAAACTTCTCATGATTATTACCCCTGGCAAAAATTATGAAATAAGCACACTTATTAGGATGTTCATTTACATGGTTCTTTAGCAATAAATAAACTAACAACAAATAAGATGCAAAACGTTTTTAATAATTGAATATTTTTGCTACATGAAATATTCCTCAAACAAACTAAATTAAATTATTTAAATTAATGGTAAAATTTTCTTCAAAGCCATGTAGAGGAAAATATTATGGAATAACCAAATATTGATGGAAAAATTATGGTATTTATTGACAAGAAATAAGAATTAATAATTTGTTGCTGCTCCTCAAGCATTTATGACAGTCTTAATTTTTTCAGGAATGAATTTCATTGACAATTTGGGCATAAAGTAATTTTTGATCTAATTGCTGAATATTCTGGACTCATAAAAATGTACCTTAAACAAACTAGATTACATTATTTAAATTAATGGTCTAAGTTTTTGTATAATTTAATTTAGTTTGTTTAAAGTATATTCTATGAAGCCAGAATATTCAGCTCTTAAATAAAATGTTTTGCATCTTATCTGTTATTAGTTTATTTACTGCTAAATAAAGAAATCTGTGTTCTAATTCAATCATTTTTTTTCCAGGGGCAGTATATTTTAAATGTGATATGTCTCTAATCTTCTTATGGTTTATTGGCTTGACAAAAGACTAAACTTCTGATTCAGTTACTTTGACTAATTAATTTGACTATACACACTGGTCTAAAAAAATCATGTCACTATCAGTTCTTCTAGTAGTAGTAGTAGTAGTGGTATTCATCATTGTCATATTGGACTTGTCACTAACAGTTTCAATTCTTTCTTATCATGTCTCATCCAGTAGAATTATGCCTCCTCCTCCTCCTCCACTTTGAAATTGTTGTGTGTGGAGCTTTTCTTTTATTAGCTCAATTTCTGCACAATCATTTCATTCTTCACTTAACACTTTATCATTACTTAAGTTACTTAACCTCAATTTCTGTTCATACATGTATTTATTGTGTTGAGTCAAAAATAATTTCTCTTTTTAAAAGCAAGTTTTAACAATGTATTTCAAACTTACAATGTTTTTAAATGCAACTGGAAATTACCTAATTAAAGAGTACCTTCATTGGTCATTCTTATTTCAGTTGGAAAAGAGTGCTCATCGTAATTCAATCAATTATGTCATGTCCCTAAAATATGAGGAACTGAAAATACATATTTGATATGTAAAATGCTACAGAAAGAGCTAAGAAAATTTCAAGCGCTTATGATCAAGGTGTCATTACTGACTACCAAGTCCAAAACTGATTTCCAAGGTTTCATTCTGCTGATATGTCATTGAGAGATGAACCCAGAGCAGGATCCTCATCAGACCTTGATTAAGATGCTTTAAAGGAATTATGGAATACAATCCACATAAAAGTACTTGAGTATTAGCACTTGATCTCAACACATCCCAACTCACAGTCTGCTGCCACTTGAAAAAGATAGGAAAAGTGAGCAAGCTGAGTGTTTGGGTTCCTCATACTCTTAGTGAGAAGACGAAAAGGAAGATCACATATCAATACTAACAAATTTTTTTTTCAAGGCAGAGAAATGACCAGTTTCTCAAGTACATCATGACAGATGAGAGAAAATGAGTGTTTTATAACAATGTTCAATGCAAAAGGCAATAATCTGAATCTCTGTAGCCTAACCCAACGATAGAGTTTTGTGGAAGAAAAGTTATGTTGTTTGTATGGTGGGACCATTGCAGTATTATTCATTGTGCATGAATATCTTCAAAGAAAACAACTCCTATTCATCAGTAGGAGAAACACTGTGTTTCTTCACAATAACTCCATGCCACATTCAGGAAGACTCACACAGGAAAAAATATTGGATTTAGGCTGGTCTGTTCTACCCCACCCACCATATTCACCAAACCTTGCACCAAGTAATTTCCATCTTTTTCATTCTCTACAAAATGCTGTGAATAACAAAAAATCCAAGATCAGGTGAAAATATTTGTGGAAAACCTCTTGAGCTTGACAACTAACTGAATTTTACTTGAGAGGAATCAACAAACTATTTGATAAATGGCAAAAGGTGATTAAAAATAATGGTAAATATATTATTGATTGAACTTAATTCATTGTTAAATTATTTATGAATAAATCATATTTGACTAAAATGGAAATTATTTATGGCTCAACCTAATATTTACCCAACCACTCCACCATGGGCAGAATAAGATACAAGGTCAACCAGTACAGCTGATTTTCATTCAGAGTTTTCCTTCTAAACTGATCACCTGACAAAAAGCTAAAGAACCAAATCATTTGGACTATTTAGCCATAGATGGAAAGATAACAGATGGATTCATGCCTTTCTCA
Source organism: Sepioteuthis lessoniana (assembly GCA_963585895.1). Classification (NCBI taxonomy): domain Eukaryota; kingdom Metazoa; phylum Mollusca; class Cephalopoda; order Myopsida; family Loliginidae; genus Sepioteuthis; species Sepioteuthis lessoniana. Next base: position 89,866,244 of record OY757926.1, on the reverse strand, counting down.
AGGGCATTAGTATGAAGTGAAATACAAACTACTTCCTTCAGGTTTTGAACTTGGGTTGCTAATTCCATTTGCTATGATGATAACCATTACAATATGCCCACCTCCTGTCTATATATGTTCTCTGTTCCTCTGCCAACTCTGACTGTGAAATGAGTGAAACTGATCCAGAACTCTATAGAAACTCGACTTGATTCTGTTTTATTTTGCTGTAAGCATGCCAAGTATGCAATAAAACTCTTTGTTCTATCAACTATGGGGAACAATCAAGATATCCTCTTTATGGGTTCAGGTTCTTCATTTAACCGATAAACCTACTTTCATAAGTAGATGGCAAAATACTCCCTCAGTAAATTTTGGTCAGCTGACCTAGTATTTTTAACCCAATTTTCTTGGTTCCAATCTCCTAAAAATATCAGTATTTCAGCCAGATAGTATCTTATATAAATTTTCAATTTCTAGAATTTTCTCAGGCTAACCTCATCTAAGGCCAACCATCTAGTTCATGCCAACTGATCAATTTATACTTCACCCAAATGGTTATAAGGGTGGGTGAGTATTTATCCAACCCTTCTGCTACAAACAGGATGTAAAAAACAGTCAATTTTTAAATGTAGTACAGCTAGTTTGAATTGAGAATTTTCCTTTTTCTAGACTGGTTGCCTTACCAAAGTTTTAAAAAAAGTCTGACCAACTATTTACCTATAGTTGGGGTGGGGAAGAACAGATAGTTTCAGGCTTTTCTCAAGAGCATTAGTGTATAGTGAATACAAACAGCCTCATCCAGGTTAAGTGAGTATATTATTTGGTTTATACTCTATCTGGTTAACTACAAGTTTGAGTTTGATCCTTTAAAAACACCCCTCACTCCCTTTTCCTGTTTTTTCTCCTCTTTCTTTTCTTCACCTCATTCATCTGTCTGATCCTGTTCACAGTGCTATATAGTAATATAGGCTAGATAAAGATGATACTGGACTTAATATTACTTTGAAAGCCATCTTTGTTGTTTACATTAAGAGCCTCATTATCAGTCTATTCATAGAGGACAAGGGAGATAACTCTTACATTTATAATCTCAAATTTTAACAGCATGAGTAGAAACAAATCAAAATTTTATGTTTGATTTTTTTTATGTACTTTTCTTTTTAAGTATAAAAATTAGATTAGGAAATGATATTGGTTTTTCTGAAACACTCTTTATTGGTGATCCCTTTTCAACATTTCCTGCAAAAACTTACATACCTTCTGTATCAATTCCAACATCATCGTCATCATCATCATCATCACTATTATACACATCAGATTTATATTTGGGTGCAGGTTTCTTCACTATCTCTGTTGCACGAAAGAAATTCTCAACCCAACCCCGTTTTCTCAGACAATTTCTTACTGTGGCATAACCACCTTGAATAGTAAAAATCCTATTCATCTGCAAGAAAAAAACAAAACAAAAAACAAATAAACAAATGGTTGTACCCAAATTGACTTCTAAAATCTATATATATATTAGTTCTGTTAAACCAAGCTAACTTTATGAGATATGAAAGAATAAGTGTCATGTATTTTTCAGGACTGGCACATTCATAGCTCTCCACAGATTTGAATAACAGTAAGCTGTGTATTACTGGGATTGTTCTTTGGAGAGATAATGGTTTCTCATTGTCTTTTCTTCAGCATTTTCCTTCTCTTAGACTGGTAGCCAACTACCATGGCTTTAGAGCACTACCATTTTAACCATAGCTGAGGGAGAACTGGATTCATACCTTTCCTAAAGCCATTAATTTGAAGTGAATGCAAACTACTTTTGTCAAAATCTGAATGAAACCTTTTAACTGCTTGCGACTGGTCGTGTCTTTCTCCATTGTCGCATTAATACACTGGTTCGCTCAGTCCTACTGTGAAGCAACAAATGCAACAAAAACAATGCTGAGATTATTCCTTTTATACCAGTTCTGGCTGGCAGAAATTTGCATATGTCATAAACCCTGTCCCACCAGAGACGAGACGCATGACCTACAAATTGCACTCTCGAGGATGCTCATGCTTCTGTTTTTTTCTATACTTCCAGCATTCCACATGCAAGACACATTCACACTAGTTTGGAACTTTGAGGTAGGCCATTTCGCTTGTCACTTCTTGTTTCTTCCTTCCTTCCTTTTGGTGTTGCTATGAAAGGAATTCAATCCACACAGCTTTGTTGTCGCATTTCATTTCTCTTGTCCGGTTCACCACCTGTTTTTTATCCAGCTGGGGATGGTTGCTGGAATCACATAAACATTGGCTCTTCTGCCTGCATATACAGCACGCCACTCATCTCTTTGAATGAAGAACCCAGTTGGTTCATCGGAGGCAGCAGTCTGTGGGTTCTGCCTTTCAATTTCACAACATTGAACTCGGCAAATAGCATGTCCTAGGTATTGACACTAAACTGCATCTAATGGTAAGACTTTGATTCTGGAAATCTGAGAAGAGTACTCCTTCATCGTCATTACTCCCAGTTCCACACTAATCTAGAGTGGTTGTGCTTGTTAGGATCTCATCTGCGTGTCAAATAGATCAGTTTGAAAATAATTTCTATCTGATAGAACTGTGTTCAAAAAAAGAACTTTTAAGAAATAACACAAAAAAAATAAAATGTACAACAAATGAAATTCCCTAACCTCTAAGTATAAAATAACCCTAAATGGGTTGACATGCAGATAAAATTAAACGATTGGAGCTTAAGAATTAATGTCATTAGTCTGCTTCTTCAACTGAACCAAAGAATTCAACTACTTATAGGGTAATTAGATTGTAGAATTTCTAAATCTCAAACCTAAAGTTCGTTCATTCTTAATAAGATATGGTATTCATTTCTATGCTTGGTCTACTCAAGAGGTTATTAGTATCTAACATATGCACTGATTATTTCAATTGTCTTTTTTTTTCAATATTCTTCTGTTATTCTATTCCAAATGACACCCTTTTCTCTTCACGTATGCACTGATTCTTTCAATTGTCTCTGACACCCTTTTCTCTTCACATATGCACTGATTTTTTCCATTGTCTTTGACACCTTTTCTTTTCACATAGAATCAGTTATGCATAAAAAAAAGCCAAAGAGTAAAACTGTCAAAATGTTTTTGCAATAACAACCAAGATGAAAATACTAGTCCAAGTTTTCACTGGTCTTGTAACCTGGTTTGGTCAGGATGAGGGGGTGCTTCTCATGTAGCAAGAATAGCCTGGTGAAGATTATCCCTCTCCAGGTCTATAATTGGTTTCAGTTCCGAATTATCCTACTTTTAGACTAGTTGCCATACCAATGTTAGAAAGCCCAGTCTGCCCTACTATTTTACCTACAGCTGGAGGGAGAATCGTTGGATTTATACCTTTACCAAGGCTATTAGTTTGTTTGGTTTCTTTGTTTTAATAGCATGCCAACCTTCATGGATTATTTAATGCCAAAGCCAACTTTGTAGAAGAACAGTAATGGTACTATTTAACCCTTAGCTAGTAGGGAATTATGGAGTTTACACCTTTCCCAAGGGGCATTAGTTCAAAAAAAGAACATAATAGAATAACTGGAGCTTGAACTCATTTACTTTGAGGCTACAGTTCAGTACTTTAGCCATTACACTACAGGGATTCCCCAGGAGTATTAATGCTAGTTGAAATCAAACAGCCTTGCTCAGGAATTGAACTCAGGTAGCTGAGTTCACTTCTTATGATGATAATCATTTTGCCATGAGTACATCCACAAGTACATCAATGTATAATAGTAGTAAAGAGTTGGCAACCGTAGTCAAGGGCTACCCGAAAGCTCCCTTTTCAATAGCTACTACACTGAGGTGTAGGGGAGGGTGCTACCCCTTTCCCTGGATTGTTCCACTTTACCCTTGAAACTTACCTTATAATGCTGAGTGTTAAGCAAGGTAGCATCAAGTACCATTTTTGGAGTTTTTGGTATGACTCGATCTGAGATTGAACACCAGTCTCCTGGGGCATTGGTAAACACTCTACCACTAAGCCAATAATTACAAATTATCTTTAATTTTCTGACAAATCTTTCTTCTTTCTGGCAATTTGAACTGTTTTATTTTACTGCACAAGTTACTTTAAGATGAATTTTTCTAAAATTCTACCCTATCTTCCCCCCTAAAATCAAGATTAAAGACTTCAGCTAAATTGAAATTATACAAGGATTATGTTTTGAACCAATCCTAGAAGCAGCATCTCACAAAACACCAGCTGTACAGTTACTTACCTACCATCTCACAAACCATCCTAGTAAAACAAGCAAGATATGCTGGAAAAGTAAAGACAAACTCATAAGCAATGTTCTCATATGGATTCATCAATACAGGCCAACCAGCAAAAACTTACATTCATCAGCTCTGTGCTGATACTGGATGCCATCTAAAGGACTTGCTGATAGAGAAGGACGCCGAGAAAGAATTAAGAGAATCTGTACAGTTGGCATGCATTGAGGATGATGGTGATTACTTGGGTCTACATTTATTTTATCAAAGGTAAGGAAACAGTGATTAAGAATTAAGTGAAGAAAAACAAATAAGAAAGAAAAAGAAAAAAATTTTCAGAGACCTTGATTGCCTTTTCTGTAATTTCTCTTGCCATGCGTAGGCGGTCCATATTAAATGAGGGAAACAGTTTTGTAATCGACTTCAAGCTGACAATATTTGGTACAGTGCTACTTCTGCTTCTCTGTTTTTGTGGAACTATTGCTCCAGCTGGAAAGAAGAAGAAATAAAAATCTTTAAAGGAACTTCCATTTTTGTCTTGTATTTAACTAGATCCCCCTGGCTGTAAGTACATGACTCATGGTCCTTTTAATGAGAAGTCCTATTAATTAGGCAAGACTCAAAATAGCCTATACTTTGATGCTTTAAGAAAAAGATATTTAGTTGAGTTCCTGCTCACCAAGAACTACAATTAGCATTATTATATCTGCATATACTAACAAGGAATAAACAAAAGAAAAGACAAAATAAGTTCATTTACAAAAATATTTAATGCATACATAATATACATACAAGTAGTGTTGAAAGAATATGCAAACATGTTCCAACAGCAAGAAATATGCACATATTGTTGTTCTATGAACAAGCAGTATGTAGAAGGGGTACACAAATGGAAATAGATTACTTGATGTGTTTGTACAGTTCCATGACAGGAACAAGAAACAAGTCACTACTGTTCAAAGAACAGAGGCAAAAGAGATTGTGAATGGGTTTCTGAAACTGTCAAGTCACACAATGGACACACCCATTCTCTAAGGGAAATAATTATTTATTGCCTTCTTACACCTGGTCCCTGCAACCGCTATTGCAAAGATATCAGATTATTTCAACTCCTGCGCTGCTTTTGTGAAATAGGAGAATCATCAGCTAGACATATGCAACAAATAGTCTATAAATAACACAAACAAAAATAACTTTTTTCATTGCTGTAAAATTTGTTGTGTCTATACTCTTCACATTTACATTAATTACTTATGTTTGGCAGTTACAAAGACACTCACAAAAATAGAATTATAATTCCCATGACCAGGCAAACCTCATATTTCTTTGCTGCATTCTGTCAAAAAGATAAGAACATAGCTTAGAGAGAACAGATACTAAACACTAAATCTATTATTCCAGTCCATTCAAATATATTTTCTCTGCAAGTTCAAAACTAAATTCATTGAAGTTTGAATAAATATTTATTCATTCAACTCTTCTGCAATGGGCAGGATGGGACACAAAGTTAATTTTTTTAAAAAACAAAGTTGGTTTATATTCATAGTGTTCCTTCTCCTAGACTGATAACTATACTAAGGCTAAAGAGATCAGTCTAATATGCCATTTGCTCATCCTTGGGGGATAAGAGATTGGTTCATACCTTTCAAAAAAGTATTAACACAAAGTGAAATGCAAACAGCCTCATCTAGGATTTGAACTCAGTTTGTCAACTTCGTTTCCTAAGATGATAACCATTACACTGTTTGCCTCTTTGAAGTTTAGGGCTTCATTATAAAAGCACACAGTGAGGATCAAACTCACTCTTAATGGTTTGCAAGACCAAAGCTTTAATCACTGTACAATCAAATGCATTCCTGGATATTTGGTAGATAAGAGTAACTTTTAACATGAGTACTCTATGAGGATGAAAACTTGCCAATTACTTGTGGTTCCATTACCTGTACAACAAATATTTTCCGTCATTGATTTGTATCTTCTTTCCAGCTATTTCCTCTGAATATTTAAACATATGCCTACTCAGCATCCAGCATTCTTAATTTCTCTGTTGCCCATTATTTTACAAATGTTTTAGATATATTATTATTCAGCTTGCTTGTATAAATGACTGTCACAATTTCTCAGGAACATGACTAATAAATTTCACACAAAACTCCAGCCAGATGTTAGTTGGTGAGAGAGAGTCCAACCACTTTTTTTTTATTGACAAATAACAATGGTGGAGCTGATACTTCCAGTTTCTTAAAACTCAAGAACCAAATTACAACAATGACTATTACACTTTATTTATTTATTTTTACCTATGATCATGTATATTGTGCAAACAAAATATTAAATATTCTTGTATGTGTAACTGAGTTTGTCTTTCTTTCTGTTCCGTTCAGTGTTAGTATATCATGGATATACTAATGCTAATATTGGTCTTTGGTGAGTGAAGACTCAACTAAATATCTTACTGATCACCAAGTATTCCAATAAAATAATTTACACAAAAGATTTTGTATGTGGTGTTTTAGATTGTCATTTTGGTATAAGACAATTTTCTGTCTAAAATAAACTGCCACCAATGTTGAATTTTGGGTAAAATGAATTTTCTAATTACTCAAAAGAAAAAAAAGCCTGAATCATGTGGGTCATTTAATTTAATGTTTTTCAAGGAAGAAGCATCTTTTGCTGAAAAGGATTGAGTCATCTTTATTAACTTGGAACTTGATACCAAACATTTATGAGTTCTCTGTATTGATATGTCACACTCTCCAATAAAGTGCTGAAAAGTTGTCAGTCTAAACGAGAGGGTAATAACTTAAAGCTCTGAAATGTACATATACATCCTCTACTTCAACACATTCTTTCTGTAACTTTTTCAAAAAATATATACTTCTCTTTTTGGTTGAGCCAAGAAATTTTCCATATTTTCCTAGTATGAATGAAATATAAAAAACGTATGCAAAATAAAATAGATAGAATATTGAATTTAAAAAGCTGTAAATTTTCTTGCTGCTTAAAAAAAAAAAATAAGCCTATTAGAATGAGTAATGTCAGTATTTATTAAGCCGAATTCATTTCATGACAAGGCAAATAATTTTATAATCTTCTATAACAAACCTTTATTATTTTCATTTATAGTTTGATCATCTTCCTCCTCCTCCTCCTCCTCACATACAGGAGACTCAGTTGCATCTCCACAGTCCATTGATCTGCTCGCTTTTAGGCTTAGTGATCGACCTCCTTCAGAAGGAGAGGACAATTTATTTTGTTTCAGTGATTCTCGCCGAGACCGACTGTTAGTTGGTGTTGCTGAAAAAAGTACAAAGTTTGAACAGAAATATAATTATAAACTGATAATAGTATTTAGCTTTTTGACAATATCAAAAACAAAAATTAAAAAGTCAACTTTTCCTTGTAAGAGCAGAAAATGAAATCAAACAAAATTAATGATGAAGACAACTTATTTTTATCTATTTCTTATATATGTAAATTTTTACTTTGTCCTAAGGTCACCAAGGAGGTCATAATGAACTGGTCTTAGCCTGGACAGAACACTATTTGTGTTCTATTAATGTATTTCTATCTGATTGATACTCTTACAAAGAAACTCCTGGTGTCTCGCGAGTCTGGTTCGTCTAATTTTGATAGTTTTTGTGATGGTTGGTAGGTGGCCATATAGCTGCTGCTTTGTGGGGTGCTGTCTCCAGGACTTGTTCAATATTGCTCGCAGCATTCTTGTGTAATTGTCATCAAGCTTTTTCTCCATCCATTTAGTTAGCGTCCATGTGAATTGTAACTCCTGTCTTCCATTATGCGGCACTGACAACCATTTATACATGTTGGCCTTAAGCTAAACATAAGTGGCAGAACACGATATCTCAGTAAGAGAGAGAGAAAGTAGTCATCATTTAACTTTCAAACAGAATTAATGGTAGGTTCTTAAAGAATTTAAATAGTTTATTCCTGATTGATTTCAATATGTCAACCTGTCTAGGTTTATTTTATGCCTAGAGGTGAGGGAATTGTATTCATTGTACATTTTTACTTGCATTTTTTGTGTTGTTGTTTCTTAATAGTTCTTTGCATATATTTATATGGTTTCAAGTATTCCTATCTTATACTAATGATTATATGTTTTCTAGTAATTATTTCTATTTAATAATAGTCATTTGTTTGAACACAGTTATATGGTTTCAAGTAAATAATAATAATGTTTAGTAAATAATGCTTATTCTTAATACAAATAATTTACAGTTATATGGTTTCAAGTATTCCTATCTAATACAGATAATTGGAGCTTCTCCCTCAGATGCAGTTTAGTGTCATATCCAGGACACCCTTTTTTTTAAGTGTCTTACCCCCTCTCCAGAGGGGATATTGTAAAGCCCAGTTGATAGAGTGGCTTGTACCAGAACATTCATTTTATTAGTGAAGTGTGATCCTGAAATAGCAAGAGTCTATCATGTCAGAAAGTCATGAAAATGATTAGAATCAGCACTCTGTAAATATCAGCCTTCTTTGTTTTTTAGTGAGCAGAACAATTTGAATAGAAATAAAGAATTTTTATTTCATTTAGTTGACAAGTTCATCTACCTAGGAAGCAGTGTCTCATCAACCGAGACAGACATCCAACATGCAACTAGCAAAGGCATGGACAGCTATTGATAGGCTTTTGGTCATATGGAAGTCAGACCTGACCGATAAAATAAAGCGCAGTTTCTTCCAAGCAGTGATCGTGCCGATACTGCTATATGGATGCACCACATGGACGCTAACTAAACGGATGGAGAAAAAGCTTGATGACAATTACACAAGAATGCTGCAAGCAATATTGAACAAGTCCTGGAGACAGCACCCCACAAAGCAGCAGCTATATGACCACCTACCAACCATCACGAAAACTATCAAAATTAGATGAACCAGACACACAAGACACAGCTGGAGAAGTAGGGACAAGCTCATAAGTGATGTACTCCTGTGGACCCCTTTCATATGGATGAGCAAAGGCAGGACGTCCAGCTCAAACCTACATACAGAAGCTCTGCGCCAATATGGGATGTAGCCCTGAGGATCTGCCGAAAGCAATGGATGATAGGGAGGTGTGGCGAGAGAGGGTCAGGAATATCCATGCTGATAGCGCGAAATGATGATGATGATGTTTTCCATTAAACATCAAATTTCTTTGCTACACTACATATTAATATCATTATTATTATTGATGTGCTTGGTAGTAGGGAAGATATTTAGTCAAATACCCACTTAACAAACATCAATATGAGTATATCCATGATATGCTAACTCTGAACACAACAGAAAGAAAGACAAAATTAACACATTTGTAGATACAATAACATTTAACCTTTTATATGCCTATAAATGGTATCAAAAAGGAGGAATAGACAAATGTGTCTCAACTGCCAGTAATATACACATATGGTTCTGTGAACAAGCAGTATGTGGAAGGGGTAAAAAATGGAAAAAGGTTTACTTGAAGGGAAAGTAAAATAGCTATGTGGCTTTACTGTTTCCAGGCAGGGTCCAAGACAACTTCTCTCCAGTTCAAAAAATAGCAACAAGAGAGGTTGAGAATGGGTTTCTGGGACAAAAATCCAGTGCTAGTTTCATTTTTACTAACTTGTTTGTTGCAAACAGCTCATTTTTGTATTCTTTTACGATTCCTAGAAATTTTTTTTTTTGTTTACTTTGAAAGAAATTGTTTCTAACTTGACAAATATCTGAATAGCCAATAAATTTATTTGTAGGTCAAGCTTGATCCTTTTGCAAGAAAAAGATCTTGAAAACAGTGAATAAGTTAGCAATTAGGCAGTTTATTTGAAAAGATCATCCATATTTTCTCTATTTTTATATTTTCAGAAAAATTATCTTTTCTCAAGTTCTTGAAAATTCAGGTTAATAATTTTGTTTTTCTTTTGGTAACGGATAAATGAATAAACCAGTATTTAAAGCAGTAAATAATCATTTTTTTCTGTAACATTAAAATATATGAAATATTTTTTGTTATTTTCTTAAGTTTCATGGAACTGTCAACATTTTTGATAGTAAATATACCATATACAAGGTATGGGCAACCTTTATTTTTAAAGAAGCTGGCTGCATGAGACATGGCTCAACATCAAGTGAGGTACATTACTAAAAAATTCAAGGTAATTCTTTGTTAAGATACCTCAACCATTGATATCACAGATGATCATATGTATAAGCATCTGCTTTAGAAATAGAGAAGAATTGATTTTTTTTTCTTAGGTAAAAAGATCTTTTCTAAAAAAACCCTGATATTTTCGTATATCATCACTGATATCAATATGATTAACACAAGCTTCACCAATGGCTTGGGAGACCAGGCTTCAATCCCAGGTCAAGTCATACCAAAGACTCAAAAAATGGTACTTGATGCTGCCTTGCTTAACACTTAGTTTTATAAAGTAAAGATCAAAGGTAAAGTTGAGCAATCTAGGAAAAGGAGTAGTGTCCTCCTCTACATTTTGGTGTAGTAGCTATTGAAAAGAGAGCTTTTGAGTCCCCCTCGACTAAGGTCGCCAACTTTACTTTAAAGAAAAAAAAAATGAATACTTTAAAAAAACACTGTATTTAGTAGGAATATGATCTATGTATCAAAGAGAAAATTGAATATTTAGAGAGAGAGAATGTGTGAGTGAACAAGTGAGAATGAAACAAGTCAAACGAAATTTTAATAAATGTCATTTTCCTCATAAAATTAGATGAGCCATTCAGAAAGCACCATAGGCTGTAGTTTGTTCATGACTACCCTATACATTCACATATGTGTTGAGTTTTAGGGAAAAAATTAATGGTCAACTTATATTGAACAATAGTTTTTTTTAGATTGAAATCTGTACACAATATGAAGAGCTAGGAACTATCTATAAATTCAAACCTGAAAGATATTCACAAGTGACTACCAAGAAAATATTCACAAATGAATACCAATAAAATATTCACAAATGACTACCAGTAAACGTCAGAAACATAAAACATGTATGAATTTGACATCAAATGTTACAATCATCTAATGATGTATTTTGGGGGAAAGTAAATTAAAGACAGGCCCAAAATAATGTCCAGTTTTTCTTTTACAAAATTTTTAAAGTTGTTACATTTGGAAGTGTGCTTAGTCCAATGGTTATTGTTATAGGAAATGGAATCTACAACCCAAATTCAAATCCTGGATGAGGCTGCTTGCATTTCTATTTGTGCTAATGCCCTTGGGAAAGGCATGAATCCATCTCTTATTCCCACTCAAGTTATGGGTAAATAGTAGAGCAAATAAGTTGTCTTACCACAGTTAAAAAAACCCAATCTAGGAGAAAGAAAACCCTGAATTCAAACCAGCTTTACTCTACTGAACAAATTGACCTTGGGTCACGTCCTTCTTGTGGTGGAGGAGTTGGGTGAATAAATACATTTGGAATATTGTTATACAATCTTAATTTAATTCAATAAATACTTGAATGAAAATATTTTGAGTTTCAGCACCAACATTTTTTTGGCTAACAAGTGTAGATCAAGATTAAAGCAACAAGGATATTCCAGAGATTAAATATAATCCCTGAAAAAGCAGTTATTAATAACAGCAGGACAAAATGAAGACAAAGTGTGCATTTCAAACTGGGGGATGTTATATAATTAACATCTTTTGGCAGTGAATGTGTTAACTTAAATGTCACACATATCATCATAAAATGTGGTAATAATAATTTGTAAATCTTTTTTATTTTAATGTTCAGTGATTCAAGTTCCCTAAACCAGAATGAAAAAGATGAAGGGAGATTTTTAGTGAAAGTGTCTCATCTGAAATATATTTTATGTAAAGAAATGTTATTTTATTGCCTTAATTTGTTGTTCAATAAAACACAGAAAGTGGTGTTAACCTTACACCCAAAAATTAATGATTTATTGATAAAAAATAAAAGGTGAACTAATACTCAAGTTCAACTAATATTGAACTAGGTATTCCATTAAATTATCATAAATTTATTACAAAATCTGATTACTTGATTGATTTTAATGTTTTAATGGCATGGCAACTTATCTGGGGTTATTTTTTGCCTTGAGGTTAGGGAATTGTGTACATTGTATATTTACATTTCGTGTGAAGTTTTTGCACACAGTTATATATCAAGTAGGACACTTCATGTAGTGTAATGGTTAGCAAGCTCGATTAGCAGACCATTATTAGTGATCTGATTCTCACTGGGTGCCTCATATTTGCTTCTTAAAATATCTATCATAGAATAGACTAATCCACAAACCTGGTTTGGTCATAGGAGCACTACCCAGGTAGCTTGTCTTGGACAGGAATGACATAGCAGAGCCCTTCCCTTTCCAAATCTACAACTGGTTTGAATTCAGAGTTTTTCTTCTCCTAGACTAGTTGCCATAACAATGTTAAAGATCCCAGTCTGCCCTACTACTTACTCATAACTGGAGGTAGAATAGTTTGATTCATACCTTTCCCAAGGGTATTGCTACTATGTGAAATGCAAACAGCCTTGTTCAGGATTTGAACTCAAGTTGATAAGTCCACTTCCTAAGATGTTAATTGTTATGCCACAAGCGCCTTCTATGGTAGGATAACAAGGACAAAAAAAATGAATTGTTGCTTATTTCCATATATAGAGTTCAACTGTAAATAAAAAAAGAAAACAGTTTAAGGAGGATGCTATTGGTTGTAAGCCAAGCATTTTCTATTCTCCTTCTGAACAAATTCCCTATTTTAAGAGCAATAAAAGTAAATCTAGCAGCAGATGTATACGATGTAAAGATTATGTCGCAATTATCACCCTGGAGACTTGTATTGAAAACACAACATGATCACTTTATACTTTATTTAAAAGCTTATAAAATTAGCCAACACTCACAATTTGAATGGGTGGGTGCAATCTGGGTATTTGGTCGTTTCAGTTTTTTTTCTGAATTTGGAATTTTATCAGCAATTCCTGCCTGCACTGGTTCTTCTGCAGGTTGGTTCAATTCTGGTGAATCTTTTGTCACGGACATTGTTCCTGCCTGGCAATAAACAAAGAAACTTATCAGGAAACTTATCTTTCATATGAAAATTACTTCAGACCATGTTCCACTCCTGATTGTGTTGTCTCTTGGTTACTGGAAATTTATGGGATGGGAGAACTAGTTTGAGCTGGTTTTTAGTTTGGAGATAACGACTTCAATTGTTTATTTATGGCTGTTTGTTTTTTAACTGGATATTTGAATCTAAATTGGATTCTGTGGGGCTAGGGGGGGTAATTTCTTAGTTTTTTTTGTTTATTTGTTTATATGATATAAAATAAATGATGGCTTGTTGATTCTCCATAATTTCTTACTTTCTGATGTACATGAATGATTGTTTTGCACTTTTTTTTTTACTAAATTATAATTGGGATTTTTATATTTTATAGGATTCTAAAATTTGGTATTTGCTTTTTAAAATGTTATTAGTTTTAGATTTTTGTTAATGAACTGTTTAGTCTTTAAACTATTCTTACAGTTGTGAGGAATTTGTTTTCATGCATACATTTGGAAATAAGTTCTGATCTTTCTTTTTAGCAGTTTATCTTATTCTGGAAAGGTGATTATTGCAATTTACACACACACACACACTTTCCATTGAAGGTATATGGTAAGGTTTTATTGCTAATTAGGACTTTGTATATCTCACTAAACTCAGCTTATCAACAGTAGAAAAAAAGGAAATATATTAAGAGGCTCTGATATCAGACAGGAACTGCATTTTTATATATTTGATATCAACTTCATTGAGACATGAAATTAACCAAGCTCAATAGTGTTATTAGAGACGGCTGTTTTGCAATGAGTTTCAAACCAAAAACTATGTCTGACCTAAGGTCATTATTTGATGAAGGTTTTATGAGGAATTGTTGCTGTTTTATGTGAGTAATTGAATAAATTTGTGTGTGTGTGTGTGTGTGTGTGTGTGTGTGACACAAATATATGCACATGAATATGTCTATACATATATACATTCAGGTTTCTTGCATGAGGTACTCCAGAATAGCAAATGCCAACACAGCTGCACTATTTTGGGCACTACTTTCAACTGTGTATGCTTTCACTTGAAGGTCTCCACTTAAAACTTGTGTCACATCTTGCCTGGTACGGTAAATAACTACATGATAGAAATATAAATACCCGCAACACACATCACACACAGATCAGTGATAACCATAAGTCCTGAATGTTACTTATATATGTAACCTATTAACTAAATGTATATGTATTTAAAAAAAATACCATGTATTGTAAGTTCAAAGTTATTTGTTAACAGGCAAATTCACTTTTTAGGTAGATGAAAATGCATGTAGAATAAATATACAAGTCAAAGATCTTATTTTTACCAAATTTTTGTGCGTGTGTTTTTTGTATATCTCTATATGTTAATGTATGCTTAAAATTTAGTTTCTAGATGGCAGTGTGTTTGACTCAGGCTAAGCCACTTGAATCTTTGATGTTAAGAATTCATTAAGTGGAACAGATCTCAGATCCACTCAAGAACACACAAATAGATCTCAGATCCATAAAAGCACACACAAATAGATCTCAGATCCATACAAGCACACACAAATAGATTTCAGATCCAGACAAGCACACACAAATAGATCTCAGATCCATACAAGCACACACAAATAGATTCCAGATCCAGACAAGCACACACAAATAGATTCCAGATCCATACAAGCACACACAAATAGATTCCAGATCGACACTCACACAAACAGATCCCAGATGCACACACATACAAACAAATCCCAGATGCACACACACACAAACAGATCCCAGATACACACAAATGCACACAAACAGATCCCAGATCCACACAGGCACACACAAAACATATCCCAGATCCACACACACACAGAGATTCCAGATCCACACAAACACAAACAGATCCCAGAGCCACACACAAATCCCAGATCCACACAAGCACACACAAATAGATCCCAGATACACACACATACAAACAGATCCCAGATCTACACAAGGACACACACACACACACACACACACAGACAGATTCCAGATCCACAAAAGCACACACAAACAGATCTCAGATACACACATACAAACAGATCCCAGATCCACACAAGCACACACACACAAACAGATTTCAGATCCACAAAAACACATCATCATCATCATCATCATGCCATGCCGCTACACACAAACAAATCCCAGATCCACACAAGCACATGCACAAACAAATCCCAGATACACAAATATACAAATAGATCCCAGATACATACCAGCACACAAACAGATTCCAGATCCACAAAAACACACAAACAGATTCCAGATACACACAAGCGCACACAAACAGATTCCAGATACATGCAAGCACACAAAAACAAATCCCAGATACACACAAGCACACACTAACAGATCCCAGATACACACAAGCACACACACACAGATTCCAGATACACAAAAACACACACACACAGAGTCCAGATCTACACAAACAGATCCCAGATCTACACAAATACACAAACAAATCCCAGATACACACAAGCGCACACAAACAGATTCCAGATCTACAAAAACACACACAGAGTCCAGATCTACACAAACAGATCCCAGATTCACACAAATACACAAGCAAATCCCAGATACACACAAGCACACACAAACAGATTCCAGATACACGCAAGCACACACAAACAAATCCCAGATACACACAAGTGCCCACAAACAGATCCCAGATACACACATACAAAAAGATCCAGATCCACACAAGCACACACAAGTGGATTCCAGATCCACAAAAACACACAGCACCCAGATCCACAAAAACACACACACAAACAAATCTCAAACACACACAAATAGATTCCAGATCCATAGAACTTAAATGGGGATCAAATCTTTTAAGCCCAATGTCATATTATCAAATTTTCCTCATAATTTTAGCCGTTAAGTTGAAACATGAAATCTTTTCTTTGAAAATCGGCCACTAAATCACAAAGATTTTTTAAAATTATTTCAGCCAGAAATGTATTTGTCTGAGCTATGTTATTTATTAGAAGTATTTTGTTTGTTTTTTAGGGCTGATTTTAAAGGTCATGAAATATATATATATATATATATATATATATATATAAGAGCCACATTATTTTTTTCAAGTAACATTAAGAACAACATAGTCAGCAAAACTTATCTGAATCAACATTTTAAGGCATAAAAATAAAACCAAGTTATTAAAGTTAGTGAGTTAAAATAATTATTCATGATAGATTGAACGAAGATGTCAAGTCTGACCAAAGTCAAGGACAAATCATTTGTTCTGAGAGAATTTTTATTTTGTCAAAATAAATAGACTTGATGGAATAGCTCTTTGATACTGAAAAGCCTTACTCCCAGAGTTGTCACTGAAATATATATATATATATATATATATATATGAGAGGGAAAAAAAAAATTGATAACAAGGTAATCCAAGAAGAAGGAGAGATTTATTGAGAAACAAAGTTGACACTATAGCGTTTCAGTTCTAATGAACAATCATCAGGACTGAGAGGGACGATATCTAGTGATGTTAAATCAATGATAGTATCATCCCTCTTAGTCCTGATGATGGTTCATTGGAACCAAAACGCTATAGTGTCGACTTTGCTTCTCAATAAATCTCTCCTTCTTGGATTACTTTGTTATAAATTTTTTCTCTATATTGTTGGATTTTACTCCATTATTTACTTATATATATATATATTATATAAAATGTAGTTTGCTATATTTATAAATATAATATAGGTGATAGAGCATATATATTTAAATGAGAATAGTGTAGACACAGACTTGGTCTAATAATTTTTTTTCTTTTAATCAAAAATATGAATAAAGCTCCATGTCTTTAAAGAAATTTATTTTTTCTACGTTTGCATGCAACTGCGCAATAATTTCAACCAAAATGAATATAAAATAAATATAATTTTGATTAAAGTAAATCTACATTTTCCTTTCATCAAAGAATCCTCCATGAGCATTTATCACTGCAGAGTAAATTCTTAGCATTCTTTCAAGTAACTAGTAAAAGTCTGTTTGTGAAAGTAGTTCCCAAGCAATGTGTCAATGTGTAAACAACTTTTGCTTATTCTTAGACGATTCACTTTGAACTTTATGATCAATTGCAATATTAGCCTTTATGATAAATTTAGAGAAACAATTCAAGGTGTTACTCCCAAATTTTGGTTGATTCAGTATGGTTTGGTGGGGGTTTTATAGCATATCAACCCCTGTAGGTTATTTTATGCCAAATCCTCTTTATATATATAATATATGATTTTTAAATGCATAGTTTGTAAATAACATTTTTAAATAAGCCAGAGTTCATTTGTTTACATGCAGTTAAATGGTTATTCATATGATTTGTAAGTCAATAGTTTGTAGGTAATACTATTTTTTAATGAGTCATAGCTAATTTGTTTGCACCCAAGTATTACTATTATTTGCACACAGTTAAATGGTTTCAAATAGTTGTATTTAGTATTAATCATTTGTTTGTACTTGCTTAAATGGTTTCAAATATTACAATCAAACATAGTTTTATTTGCACACAGTTAAATGGTTTCAAGCATCACAATGTAACACTAACAATTCAATTTAGGCACAAAGTTAAAGAGTTTCAAGTATTGCTAATCAATACTAATAATTCTATTTAACATTACTCATTTGTTTACACACAGTTAAATTGTTTCAAGTATTGCTATGTATCACTAACAATTCAATTCAACATCAGTCATTTGTTTACACACAGTTAAATGGCCAAACAGTTCTATTTCTAACAATTTGATTTAACATAATTCATTTGTTTACACCCAGTTCAAATGTCAAACATTTCTATTCAACCCATAGTTAGGACCCTATCAGGTGCTACTACGCCGGTCAGACTGGACCTAGGAGCAATGGCAATAAAAGGGTACGCCATATTCCCTAAATCTCCAGGACTGGAGCTTTGCTATCAGATAGTTTAATGTCATATCCAGGACACTCTTTTGGTCAGAAGTGTATATAACGGGAGAGTGATTGATTCATTAAGCTCAGTTTACTTCAGTATCAGGCAAATAAAAAAAAATTACATTGTACCAATCTTCCAAATGAGAAGGACCTGTTTGCTTTACAACTTGCCTTCTAAAATATTGTCTTTTACCTGGACTTGTACATTAGAAAATCGACAACTTAGCCATGAAGCAAACATATATATATATATATATATATATATAAGACATATATTTACATTATGTATGTCTATGTATAGTATAAATATAAAAAGGAATAAGTTACACACATACACACACAATATAAACAGTTTTTTAAAGTCAATTTTGTATATCTTTCTATCATAAAAAGAAAGGGAGTAAAAAAAAATTTTTTAAAAATGACAAAACTTTTTGTCAAAATATTAATAATGAAAAAGCGATCAGAAAGAAGCAGATTCGTATTTTGTTCCTCCCACCCCAAACATAAGTTCTAACTAGACACAGTAAACTTAGAAGTACAAAATTAAAACAAAAAACATAGAGTGAAAAAAATTTAACTATTTTTTTAAAAAATCATTGTCATAAATTTTAATGAAACTTCAATGCCTAAGAAACATATAGGAAGTGATTATTTTCCTTGATTGTTGTTGTAAAAAGTCCTAATTTTCTATATAGAACATTCTCAGGAATGCAAAAAAAAAAGTAAATTTTTTCCATCATTTGATATCCTAATTTACAATTAGTCCTACACTAATGGCTAGTAAGCAGTTGTCTAAAAAAATAAACAATTCCTATGTGTGTCCAAGCCATTGAAGTTTCATTAAAATTTGTGGCAATAAAAAAAATAATGGTTCAGTTTTTTCACTGTATGTAAATTCTTTTGTCTTTTCTACACTGACAAGAGGCAAGCTACTTTGTTCGTCTATTGTTTTGTATATAACACCGATATAAACATGCAAGAGATACTTTGAATTTTTAATGAGAAGTTGACATTATGTTAAATGGGGGCAACACCTGACAAATAAAACATTTTATGGAGTGTGGATGTAATTTGAGTGAAATTCCAATTGACAGATTCTTTGTATCAATGTTTTGTCTCTTTTTAATAATAAAAGGCTGAGTTTGACACAAACTTTGAGAAAATTGCTGTAAGAATCTTTGGATTGATAAGAAAGTATCTAGACTGGGCAGAGCAGGGTAGAGAATGGAATTCTCATTCCTACTTTGTAGACCTTTCATAGAAATACATGATTATTAATGTAGATAGGCCAAATTAATTTTATTCATTTATTTTTTGACTAAAGTAATGACATAAGAAGGATAAGGAAGGTTTCTGTTGAAGGAGAGAGGTGGTACCATGAAATATCGAGTTGTTATAAGAACAATTCCCACTGAAAAAATGATACTCGTGAATGCACAAATATATCAAAGCTGGTACAGACATGTTTGAAATATTTACTTTAAAGTTGAGAGAAAGAGAGAACAGTTCTAACTTCATTTTTTATTCAATGTGTATGCATATATTCAACTTATAAAGGACCTTCAAAACTTATGCAGTAACTATTAACCAAACAACCTGCAAGTACTGACTGTGTCTATATATTTACATAAACTTATATTGCCAAGGTATAGGGTTATGACCCCAAGGTGAAAACAATCTTTTTCATTTTTTTAGAAAAAACGTTTTGATTACTATTGATTAAGCTTTAAAGAATCTGATTAAAAAAAATTTGGACTAATTTTTGGGGTTCAATTTGCCATGAAAATATCTTGTAAAATGCATTCCCGATTAGTGCTTATTAAACAAATAAACCAATTTATAACTGAATGATTTGTGCTGAATCTCATTTTTTAATCTTTGAAATTCTCAATATAAAAAGAAATAACTATAAAATACTAATTTGAATCTTTCACTTCTTCCTAAATAAAAAAATTAACAACAACACAGATCATCATTACAATGCGAAACCAATAAGTTAACAGTCATTTAGGATATGAAAATTCTAAAGAAATATAGGTACTTTATACACTTTTCTAATGTTTAGCACCAACATTTTAAATAAAAAATTGTGGGGTGGGGTGAACTATAAATTGGAAATAATTTCCTTAGTTTGGAAACTCTTTGCTTCCAAAATATGAAAAATATTCACCAGTTATTTACCAGGCTATTGGCCTAATGAGTAGAGTGTTTGCCAATGGTCCAGGAGGCTGGGGGTTCAATCCTAGGGCAAGTCATACCAAAGACTCAAAAAAATGGTACATGATGCCGCCTTGCTTAGCACTCAGCACTATATGGTGAAGATCAAGGGTAAAGTGGAGCAATCCTGGGAATGGAGTAGCGCCCTCCCCTACACCTCAGTGTAGTAGCTATTGAAAAGGGAGCCTTCTGGTCACCCTCGACTAAGGTCGTCAACGTTATTTATTACCAGTAATCAATGGAGGCATAACTTTATATATATGTGTGTGTGTCTCTGTATGAAAAAATAGTTTTAAAATGTTTCTTCTTCAAATCAAGAAAGTGCTCAAATGTTGAGAAGCAGAGCAAGATAAAACCTACAAGAAACTGATATCTTTTTGTTGGTTTCATGACAAAAAGTTCAATCATCAGATGAAACTAAGGAGTAAATGGATAAATACTGAATATTTCCTACAAAAAAACAAAGAATGACTGCATATCACAGAAGATAAAGTAGGAAGGAGGAAGAAAAAAATCCTTCAAACCCTTTTATTATTAAAAAGTGTAATATCAAAAGAAGTAAAAAATTAGTCACAAGATTTGGAGTAGAACTTATTAATTCCACTAGATTAATTGCTGCACTAGAAAATAACAATGCCAGCATTGATAGAATTTTCAAAAAATTCAGTATGAAGACAAGTTTTCTTTGAAGCATATATATATATATAGTTTGGTATATTTATAAATAAAGAGTATTCAATATTACTGATAGACCATATATATGTAAATTAGAATAGTGTAGATACTGATGACTCAGAGAGTCAATAGCAATTGATTCTGTGCCTGTTATCCTTTATATATATATATATATATATATATGTAAATAAAAATTGATAACAAGATAATCCAAGTAGAAGGAGAGATTTATTGTGAAGCAAAGTTGACACAATAGCGTTTCAGTTCTAATGAACCATCACCAGGACTATGAGGGATGATATTAGAGATGTTAAATCAACAATGGATGTGTAAAAAGTGCAAAATATAAAAATCTAGAGAAAATTTGTATAACAAGAAAAAGTTGGCTGTTTATGACAAGAAAAACTTGGCCGTTTGATTAATGAATCAGTGTTTGTTGTTTGAAATTGCGTCCTTTGATGTATTAGAAATATTGTGCAGAATTTATGTTCCATTTGTTTATTGAGAAAGATTTCAAATCATTCCTTGTTTTTGATGAAGTTCTAATCCTATAAGTCTGGCTTTTTCAAATGTTTGTGCCTCGGAAAATTTTAAATCACAAATTGAAGTTTCAAGGTATAGATGTATATAATCCAGGAAAATTTGTTGGGAATAATTCAAAATCTTTCTTGATAAACAAACGGAACATAAATTCTGCACAATATTTCTAATAAATCAAATGACGTAATTTCAAACATCAAACAGCCAACTATGCTATAGTGTCGACTTTGCTTCACAATAAATCTCTCCTTCTACTTGGATTACCTTGTTATCAATTTTTCTTTATATATTGCCAGATAATAATCCATTATTTACTTATATATATATATATATATATACACAAACTATTCATTTAACAAATGAAACAGCAACTTATAATTAACTTACCTTAACTTTTAAAAAAAATTCTTAATAGTCAAATTAGTCATAGCCATAGACTGATGGAAAATAGATAAAAAATTTTTTTATTATTATTACCATTATCATCATCTACTCTAAGCTGATATTATTGTTTATACTGATACATGATGCATCAGTAGATATTGAGTGTTGGTACTGTTGCTAAGGTAGATTGTCTTACTTCATCACATAGCAAGTTCCAACTAGCTAAATTTATAGTTGTTTACTGCTATATCCTCAAAAACAATGATTAACATAGATACAAATATCTGAAATAATCTCAGTCCATGATTGTTGGTTGGGTGGTTGGTTTTACAACATGGCAACCTTTCTAGTCTTATTTAATGTCAGACTTCATTTTTTTTCTTTGCAATCATATCATTTCAAGTAACAATGCCTATCTAATAATATAAGTCATTTGTAAATAATTATGGCTTCAAGTAATTATTCATAATACATATAATTTGTGCAGTAATATGGTTTCAAGTATTCCTATTTAATACAAATAATTGGTGGTGCCCGTGGTGTAATGGTTATCGTCACAGGATATGGACACAGCGACACGAGTTCAAATCCTCGACCTGACTGATTGCATTTCACATAGCACTAATACCCTTGGGAAAGGTATGAATCCAAATATTCTCTCTCCAGCTATGGGTAAATAGTAGGGCGGACTAGGTTCTTCAGCCTTGGTGAGGCAACTAGTCTAGGAGAAGAAAAACTCTGAATTCAAACCTGTTAAAACTCCGCTTAAAAATTGACCTTGTGTCATATCCTGTCCAAGCGGAGGGGTTGGGTAAATATGATTCCTATTTAATACAAATAATTTGCAAGCAATCAGATGGCTACACTTCATATTTAGTTGCAATATCAATGTTTTAAGAGCAAAAAAAATTTAAATCCTTTTTAAACATTATCTTAAACAGATCCATTTGACCCATTAGATGAAATCCTAACAGGTGCCGCTACTCTGGGTCAGAATGAGCCCGGGAGTAACAGTATTGAAGGGGTGACTCTCAACACTCCTCAGAGCTCAAGAATTGGACCCCTACCATCAGATACAGTATCATCGTCATCAAGATGTACTGAGATATTCAAAATTCAACAATGTTCTCTCAAATCTTTGAGGATTTGTTTTCATCTTTATTAATTAGATTTTTGGCCCATTGAAATACTCAAAATATAATAACAATCAACTTAAGAAAAAGAATTTAAAATATTCATCAAATAAGTTTCATGTAAAAATTTCAGCACAAATTTTTTCAAGTATAAAAAAATGTTGATACCTATGTTCACACGGTACTGAAAACACAAGAAGGATTTATTTTTCTCTATTTCATATCAAACAAGAGCTTTGAATCATTAATAATATAAGTCAACAAACTTTGTATATGACATGAACATACTTGCCTTCTTGTTGGCTTCAATTGATAAGTTGTTACTAGGAGCAAAAACTATATTTTTAATCCCAAGCATATAAGTTTTGTTTTGTTTATTTTGACACAAAATGCACTAAAGAAAGAAATCTCTGTCCCATTCTTGAAACATTGTTTATCAAGGACACAGGAAAATGATATTTCAATATCTCTATCAGAAAAAAAAATTGTTGTATTTGGTTTGACAAAAAGATTCAAAGAACAAATTAGGAAACTAAAATTTTTGTATGTTAACTGTAACTCAGGTATTTTTTAAAACTTTGCAATTTATTTTAAACACTTAATCTGATTGATAGATTGATTTTAACAGCCTGTCAACTGGTCAAGGGTTATTTTATGCTTAGAGGTTAGGGAATCACATTCATTGTCTGTCTATATTACTAAAGAATTTTTTTGCACTTGTTTTTATTGAATATAAATAATTTTTAACAGGTACTACTACTCTGGGTCAGAGTGGACCTGGGAGTAATGGCAATGAAATAGTACTCCACAATTCCCAGATCTCCATCACTGGAGCTTCACCATCAGATGCAATTTAGGGTCATGATCAGGATAGCTCCTTTTTAGTGGGGAGGTCTTACCCCTCTGCAGGGAATGTTATTGGTATATTCTCAATCCTACTGACAGATAACTATCTGGGTTTGTATACACTAACTGGAAAATAATTCCCAGATTAAGCCTAAAACAACCCCAATACAAGGTTACCTTCTCATCCTGAAACACAAATGAACAAAGGATCAGGATCAATTCTTGATTATGATAAGCACATCAAAAATAGAAATGTCAAGGAGACTGGAAATTTCAGGAAATACCTACCTGTATATACAAGGGTTGTTCAAAATGTTCTAAGCCTACCCCAGAAAGAGGAGCAAAGATGAACATTTTTGTTGTGGCAATACATTACCACTACTTAAAAAACTTTTAACAGTTTCTAATTTTAACCCCTAAGAACAAACAAAGCATTCAATTTTTAAAATAGTCTGAAAGAGAAGAAAGATTTTGATAATTATTTTCACCACTGGCCACTTCAAATGACAGAACTTGATTAGTAGTTTAGTCAATGTTTGACAATTAATTAGCATCTATATCAACCAGCAAACATTATCTAAAATCTTATGAGCTGCTGTGTAGAGTTTTTAAGAGTTGTAAAAAAAGATCAACTGATGAATGAATAATATGGATGTGTAAAGTTGAATAATTTATCAAGCAATCAGAATAGTCAGTTCATTACAAACAGATTTTGATGGCTGACATCCAAAGTGTGGAAACTTCAAAACTTTCTAGGACAGATGATTGAGAAAAAAAAAAACACCAAGGCTTTTTAGATGACAAACTGAAGAGTAAGAAGCTGGGAAAAAAGATTAAAAGAACAGACATATGAGGGTCATTCAAATGAAAGGATTTTTTAAAAAAGCTAGATAGAATTTTTTCTAAGACTTTTTTCTATAAATGTTAACTCTGCATTAGTTGGAATTGGTTTATAGCAAAAATTATTTAAATCTTGCAAAAATATTTATTTTAAGGCTATTCAAAATGATGGCAAATCAGAGTGTTCAAGGCTTGAACAGAGATTGATTGGTTGGTCGGGTTTTATGACATATCAACCTTTGTAGGTTATCTAATGCCAAATCCATTTTTATACAAATAATCAGTTCTATTTGAAACAATTCAGTTTAGCATGAGTACACAGTTTAATTGTCAAAAACATTTCTATTTCAAGCTATTCAGTTTAGTCAAACAGTTCTCATTTAAATAATTCAGTTGGGTATAGATTTTGTTTACACACTGTTAAATGTCAAAGCAGTTCTATTCTAAATAATTCAGTTTAGCATAAGTACAGTTTCAATGTCAAAAACAGTTCCATTTTAAACAATTCAGTTTAGCATACAAAAACAGTTCTATTTCAAACAATTCAGTTTCGCATAAGTATGCAGCTTAGGTCTATTTGACCCATAGATAGGACCCTATCAGGTGCTACCACTCCACGCCAGAGTGGACCTGGGAGCGATGGCAATGAAGGGGTACTCCGCATTCCCCAAAGCTCCAGCATCCCTGGAACTTCACCATCAGATCTTTTAGTGTCATATCCAGGACACTCATTAGAGGGGTCTTACTCCTCTGCAGAGGTGCAGTTGGTGTATTCTACAGCCTCAGCCGACTGGGCAAATGAACAGAGGTATGTCACCAAATCTTTTGTGGCTAAGAAGTACAAACCATGTGAAATTCACTGAAGGATGTGTGATGTCTATGAAGAAGCATGCTTTAGTAAAAAAGTCTTCACAAATGGGCGAAACATGGGTTTGCTACTTCAAGCCAGAGTCAAAAAGACAGTTCATGGATTGGAAACACACTGACTGTCTACTAAGGAAAATGTTCTGGATACAACAGTTAGTAAAGAAGGTCACGTTGTGAGCCTTCTAAGGACATGAAAGGACCCATAACTACCGATTTTCTTGAACAAGGTGCAACTGTAAACAGTATTTTCAAACCAGATGCAAAGGGAACAAAACAGTTTTGGAGTAAGATATAAGAACAGAAAGAACATAACAGAAAAGCTGAATGATTTTGTTTGTTTGTTGTTTAAAAGCATATCAACCTTCTTGGGTTATTTAATGCTAAAGCCATCCTTCTAGAAGAACAATAGTGGTACTATTTAACCCATAACTGGGAGGATAAGGGGGTTCATACTTTTCCGAAGGGTATTTTTCTGAAAATGAACATAATAGCGCGACTGGAGTTTGAACTTGCTTACTATGATTCCACAATTCAGCGCTTAAACCATTACACCACAAAGACCCCAACCAAAACTGAATGAATAAATAAAATAGATCACCTAATTCTAGCCAGAAAGCCAGACTTAGTGTTAATTAACAAGAAAAAAGAACTTGCCATCTGGTGGATTTTGCTGTTCCAGCAGACCACAGAGTGAAAATACTCGAACCTTGCCAGAGAATAAAAAGAACTGTGAAACATGAGGTTGACAGTGGTACCAATTGTAGTTGGTACACTTGGAACAGTCCTGAAAGGTTGGAAAAAAAAGACTGAAAGAATTAAAAATCAGAGGAGGAATTGATACCATTCAGAACACAGCATTATTAAGATTGGCTAGAATACTCAGAAAGACCTGAAAACCTGTGAAGACTTGCTGTCACTTAGTCTCCAGTGAAAGACCACCTACTAATATTGGTGTGAAACACTTACCAGGAGTGAAATAATAATATTTTATATTTTGAGAAAAACCTTTTTTCTATAGCTTTAAGATTAAGAGCCTTCTCAAAGTCATGAAAAAAATACTAAATTTTAACAATAAGAAATGATAAGAGCATTGAATTTAATTCCAGGATTTTATTAAGACTAGTATCTTTATCTTTATTCTTTTTATCATTTTGATGGATACTGTATGAAGAAGCTTAATAAAGGATTGATTGATTTTAACAGCATGTCTAACTGTCTAGGGCTATTTTATGCATAGGAGTTAGGGAATCACATTCATTGTGTGCTTAAATTTTGAGTTTTTGTTTAGTTGCTTAAGAGGGTTTTTTTTGGGGGGGGGGGGGCTGATGGTCCTTTCAAATATGAATAATTTTTAAACAGATCTATTTGACCCATAGATAGGGCCCTAATAGGTACTTGTACTCTGAGTCAGAGTGGACCTGGGAGTAATGAGAATGAAGGTGAGCTGGAACTAGAGCCTCACCATCAGATGTTTAGCGATAGTTTATTATTAGATTTAGGTTGGTGTTATGTTGGTTATGTTGGTATTACGTTGGTTGTTATCCCCTCGCTAAATGTTGATGGAAAATAAAGGTAGTGGAGAAGAACGAAGATGCCGTTAGGTTTTATATGAAGGTTTTAATGGCAGCATGAAATAAAGGGTTTACTCTGGTATGCTGCAAGTCTCGTAGGAAGGAAAGAAGGAAGGAAGTTGTTATAGTGTATCATCTAATTCATATTCAACTAGGAACCCTTGGTCTAGAAGAATAGATGCAAGGGGTCCATAAATTAGAAGGCCCTCCTCATTGTGGTATGATGCTGCTGCCACTATTCAAGAGCAGACAGTAAGATGTCTGTTCTTATTGAAGAGTTCTGAGGAAGAGAGAAGGTTTTGGCGGCTTTCCCCAATTTTTGGTGCTGCTCGGAAAGATGGTCCAGGCTGAATAGGATAAGTCATCCTGATTGGGTGAAAATATTTGGCGACCCTAACAGTCAAATTAAATTACGTGCCAACCAAAAATACGAAGTTTTTTCTGCTACAGATGTAGTTTAGTGTCATACACAGGATACCTTAAAAAAGGAATGCATAAACAGGTGTGTAATAAACTTCGATATTATGTAAGAATTTGTGCTCATTAAAAAGGAACAAAATAACCATTGGGGCTTTCCAGAGTGGAGAAAGGGTATTATCAGTAGTTTGTTCATGAAATAGAAAAATTAGTCAGTCAATTATGTGACTCATTAGATGTAGCCAGAATTTTTAAAACTGATTGATTGCTTCTGTCAGCAGAAATTTCTTTAACTCATTGAACCATTGCAAAAAAAACTGATTGAATGAATTATGCAACTAAGATGAAGATACTTAGCTGAATAATTAGTAGAATATAAACAATGACTTATTTATTGAATTTCAAATATTAAAGAAGTCCAAAGAACAAGTCAATGAAAAAAGAATACCACAAACAGCACATATGAGAATACTACATGATGTGAATTCATGGAAAAATTATGCATGTTTAAATTTCTGATAAAACTATAGATATTGCCAGTTGGTCATTTATAACAAATTGGAGATATGATTTGAACATCTTGACCCATATTCAAACAGATATATAGACAGATAGGTAGATGAGGACATTGTCATATATAAGACATTGATTGACAGACACGGACACAGATAGATTGAAAGATAGACTGAAAGACTTGACGATAGATAGATAGATATGAACAGATAGATAGACAGGCATTAACTGTTATTCATGGACATGCATCTAGAGAGATACAAAGAGATTGTGAGCAGAGGTAGATAAACAGAAAAAATCGTGAAAATAGAAAATAATTACATGCATTTTAGAAAATGTTGATTCCAGATTAACAGGATCAATTTTACGTACATAAAGAAATTATTTTTATCTTTTATTTTTAGATAAAGAAAAAAAAAAAATGAAGATAGTGAGACGGTGCATTATTCATATTATTTCCGGATCAATTTAAAATTATGAAATTAAAACTGATTATAAATTTCTTTTTCTGATTTTAACTTTTTAAGTAGACCGAGAAAAACAATCCAATATTTAAATAATTCAACGAAACATTTTTCGTGTGTACTTAAAAAAAACCGACATTACAGCGTATTTTAAAAGTTTGAAGTTTTTTTAATTTTTTTTATTTTACAATAAAAACGGAAACAATGGGTAATAAATAAATAAAAACGAAATTTACTTAAAATTCAAACAGAAAAATCTTTTTTTTTTTTTTTAGAAAGCTTTAAATTTAAAATTTGACTCGTAAAATTACAGAACAAATGATAAAAATATTCAAAGATTAAAAGCCAAAAAGTATTTAAACTTACAGACAGATTTGGTCTTTGTTGTCAGTTTTTTTTTTTTTTTTGTTTTTTTTTCAGTTAATCGTTTTTAAAGGTGATAATATAAAAAAAGGAGGGGGCCCCTCGTTTTGATAATAATTAATAATGATAATTAATAATAATTAATGATAATAATTATGATAATAAAAATAAATTAATTAATTATTGATAATTTAACGTACGACGAAATAAATGTTGTTCCCCTTTCCCAACGGCCTTTTTTCTTTCCTTCTATTTTATCCCCTTCTTTCTTCTTGCAACATTTGATGAATGAGTGAAAGAATGAAAAACGTGAAAGGCAACGCCGCCAACACCACGTTCATAGAAACAACAACAAGAGAGATTAAAAAAAAAGAAAGAAAGAAGTCTTTCACTTTAATATTGTTGTTGATCGTCATGATGATGATGATGATGATAGCCGTAGTGGGTACCTTGGATTGATACAGGGGCGTTAGTGAGCGACCTAGGGTTTGCAAACTAATTTTAACGACTAAATTAAATCTTTGCCTCTTAATTTAGTGCACAAGCCTTTGGTTGCTTATAGTAGCAGCTGTTTGTAAGTGGTCACTCATCTAAAAACTAAACAGGCTCATCACTACTTAACTTTGGTGATCTGACAGCAACCGGTGTTTTCAGTGTGACTGTGTGTCACAGGCATACACACACACACACACACACACACACACACACACAAAAGAATTAGGTCATTTTTTGTTTCACATTGCAATTTTTTCAGTTATTTTTTCATCCTCTGAGGTAACAGGACTGACACAAGGTCAGATTAAAGTGGGAACCTTCCCAAGAACTAAGCCTTCAGATATGCGGTAGTAACAATAGTCTTAGACCTTTCGGTATTCCCCCATAAAGAAGTACCTTTGGGCCATAGCAATTAAACCTGACCCTTATCCCTTTTAGATTCCAGAGGTGCTTGGAGAAATACCAAATTTTGTGATAACTAATTGATAAATTAAAATGATTAAATTATCAATTTCAGTTTTTAATTAAAAAAAGACAAATAACTTAATTTTTATGATTAAATGATCATTTTCCAAATCAAGATAAAATAGAAATAATTTTAAAAAATTAGATTGAGAAGACTTCATGTTATGATGGCTAAAGTGCTGGACTGGGACTTCAAAATAAATAAGTTTGAATTTTAATTTCACTATTAATTTCACTTTCAGACTTATGCCCTTGGTAAAGGTACTGAACCCCTTACCTCCCTTAGCTGTGGGTTAAATAGTATCACTGCTGTTCTTCTACAAGGATGGCTTTGGCATTAAATAACCCACAAAGCTTGATATACCATTAAACAAGGAAAAAAAAGTAACAAGTTATATTTTGTAATTTTTTAATATTGAACTATAATGGAGATTATGTGTCCATCTGCAACTGAAACTACGTCACTACTGACATCACAATTCCCTTAGTAATTTACATAAATTATTCTAAATGATTATTAAATAATCATAATTCAATCATATTTGGCATCTTTTTAATCAACAATGTTCCAATTAAAGTGTAGCTGAGTTAGATTTGCCTCAAAACAGCTGATGTATTGGGTATTTAACCAACTTTCTGCCAAACCAAGGTTTGACAAAAGATTATTTTATAGTGGGGAGTCATGTATGAATCAAAACTCTTGATCTTAATGGCATTGCCCTTTTAGGGGTACCTCAGGAGCCAAGCAATAAACTCAGCCTTGCCAAGCAAATATTGCCTGGGGTGAAGGTTCCCTGGGAGCAGGCAATCAGTTTAATAACATTCACCTAGTGAAATACCAGGTGACCCTTAAAGAATCAGGAGGACAAATCCATGTTATTAGTTGGTATTTAACTGACTTTCCATCAAGCCACAATGTGACACAAGATCATTTTATAGCTGAGAGCCACACCCTAATTAAGACTCATGCATAGCTATTTCAAAGACTGCTTCGTCTCTTACGCATTCCCCATATAGGGGCGCTTTAAGTGCCAAGCTATGAACTCTCCCTGCAAAGCCCTCTAAGACCAGGTGATTTTGTTTAATAATGCCCCCTGGGTGACCACAAAAAACTAGGTGTGACCCTGAAAACAAAGGATGGGGGCAGCCCATGTTATCAAAAATCCTACAATATGTGTTATATATCACTAAGAAATAAAGGTTTACATAGTATATAGTGTGGATAATTTGCATATTAGGTTTAATGAATAATTACTTTGTGTTATTGATTTCTAATATTATTGTTTTATAAAAAAAATCTATTAAAACCAGCACAATGTATAATTTTATATAGAAATTAATTAAGATAAAAAGATTAAATTTGATTTGATTTTATGTGTGTTTATATTTAGTTTTGTTAGTGTTGTATACTCATATACATGCAGATGTAAGCAGAAACATAATGACGACTTCAAAGGAACGAACGAACACATTTCTTTAGAAAAATATACCTCTCATATTTTATTCTCGAAAGGGTTGCGAAAGGGTTGATGTTGGTTATGTGTGAGAGGTGAGTTAGAGACGAGGACAGACTGCCACATATTGACCCAAAGTTCTTCTGACCATAGCAGCACTTCTTCCTCACTCTGGCTGGGCTGCTCAACCGTGGGTCACTGAGGGCCCAAGCCCTCTGTCTAGAGCAAGCTCCCAACTGCCTCCAACTGCAACTGGAACTGAACTGCCTCGAACTGCCAGACTGCCCCTAGCCGTCTGTGGCACCTGGTTATATAATTGTCTGACGCCCACCAGCTTCCTGCGGGCATACACATCTGCACCAATTTCAACCACGTCCACAGGTCAAGGTGATATTCCAATACCTTCGACCAGATGCACCTGTTTCCTGTTACACAGGTGCATCTCTTGATTGACGGCTCGGTCGAGGGTCAATATGCTATATTAGTCTTTCTAATTTATTATAATATTTTATGACATTAGAATTTGAATATTTGTGCCAGGAGGGCACATATTTTTGCTGACCATATTTTATTACATTAAAACTTGAATATTTGTACCTAGAGGGTACATATTTTTGCCGACTATATTTTAATACATTAAAAATTTAAATATTCGTACCCGGAGACACATATTTTTGCTGACCATATTTTATTACATTAAACCTTGAATATTTGTACCAGAAGGGCACATATTTTTGCTGACCATATTTTATTACATTAAACCTTGAATATTTGTACCAGGAGGGCACATATTTTTGCTGACTATATTTTAATACATTAGAATTAAAATATTTGTGCCAGGAGGGCACATATTTTTGCTGACCATATTTTTTTACATTAAAGTTTAAATATTTGTGCCAGGAGAGCATATATTTTTACTAGTTTGTAATAACAAAAAGCAAAACTGATTTTGACCATATTTTATTACATTAAAACTCAAATATTTGTACTCGGAAGGTGGATATTTCTGCTAATATCAAT
The DNA here is from genome assembly GCA_963585895.1 of Sepioteuthis lessoniana. Classification (NCBI taxonomy): domain Eukaryota; kingdom Metazoa; phylum Mollusca; class Cephalopoda; order Myopsida; family Loliginidae; genus Sepioteuthis; species Sepioteuthis lessoniana. The sequence continues at coordinate 89,833,744 of OY757926.1, read as the reverse complement.
AATTTCATGCAACTACAAGGAAAATAGTAAGAAAGATTTATCATATATTACACTATTTCTTTTTATGCTGTGTCACACAAATTTTGTTCTGGTACAGTATGTATTATCTATTAATTGCTTTTTTTGTAAAAATATAGAAAATGGCTATTATTCTCTATGTAATTTGCTTTTGGATTCTGGATAATGAAATTTTAAAATTGATTTATTATTTATTTGCACATTTTCATTTGCATAAAGTCAGAATAAAACGATATTAGTAGATAAAATTACATGTATTTATACTAAAGGTATACAAAATTAGATAAAAATGTTAAGATTTGAGTAGTTTTTTCAAGAGTTGTAATTAAAATGTAAATCATTTCTATGTATAAGTCTCCAACTATAGTCTTCAATCTTGTTTTCATATGCACCCCTTGGTTGTGAAAAGTAAAGCTTGAAGAGAAAAATAGGTCTTTTCCATTTACTTTAGACATAAGCATCTTGAAAACAACACTTTCTCTCCAGAAATAAGAAGTAGTAAAAGTTCTGTTCATAAAGTCATCTATATTTTAATGATCATATTTTTCTATGTTTCTATGACACCAGAACTCAGCGAAAAAAGTCCTAACTTTTCTTAAGAGTGACAGGATTAAAATACTTTTAGAGAATGAAGCAATTTTTAAAATTTACTAGTTAATAATAATAATAGATATAATATGAGAACAGTATTCAGGCTTTTTTAAATAATTCCTTAAGAAATGCTAATGATAGAATACTTCCATTTGTGATTAATTCTAATATTGGATTGGTTGGTGCTAAAAAAAGATTTTTAGTCATTTTCTCCCTAACCATGGACTAATGTAATCATCATTATATCTGTGATATGGAACACAACAGAAGGAAATACAAGATAAATGCATTTGTACATAGAAGAACATTTAATATTTTATATACATGATGTCCATACCAATGGTATTAAGAAGAAAGAATACACAAACATGTTCAAACAGCTAAAAATATACACATATTATTCCATGAACAAGCAGTATGAGGAAGGGGTACAAAAATGGAAAAAAAGCTTACTTGATGTGTGAAAGTAAAATAGCCAAGGCTTTGCCATTCCCTAACAAGGTCCTAGACATATCTCTCCAGCTCAAAGAACAGAAGCTAAAGAGATTGAGAAGAGGTTTCTGAGACTGAAATTGACATACCATGAAGCACCCAATGGACACACCCTTTTTTAAAAATTATTTATTGTTTTCCTGCAATAATATATTTATTTACCAACCCCTCTGCATAAGCAGGATGTAGCACAAGGTGAATTTTTAAGAGTAGTTTAACAGGTTTGAATTCAGAGTTTTCCTTTTAGATTTGTTACCATACCAAGGTTAAAAAGCCAGTCTGCCCTATTATTTACCCATAGCTGGAGCGAGGATAATTGGATGCATACAGAGTTTTACCATTACACTATATGTAATGCAAACAGCCTCACCTTGGATTTGAACTCTGGTTGTCATGTTCATTTCCTTTGATGATAACCATTATACCACAAGTGCCTCTCAATAATATAAGTTCAATAACAGCAGAAAGAAAGAATTTCAAATTATTATTTAGTCCGGGAATTTTTTTGCTGTTGGGGTTTTGATTTTATATATTTCGTCCAATAAGAATGACTGATGCCATTCTGCCTGGGTGACCTCCCCAGGCAATATGAAAGGCTGTGTATCGCTCCCTTGTCCTCTCTTCTTCACTGACTCTTCTTGACTGACTCCAGCAGCGGTAACAGACCATCACAACATGAGATGAGCACATTCAACTTTTGGGCCAGTGTTCCTTTAGGAGTTCATTCTTTCATCATTTGTTCATTCCTCCTAGACCTACTGGTCCTCAAAACTTCAAGGTTAGATGTTTAATTCCGACTCTATCATTTGCAACTGTTTTCTTCCATGTACGAACTCACAGCACAAGGGCTATCTTTCTGGTTGTCATTAAACTTCTTGAAACTCATCAATATTCTCGTCCTCATTCCTGTATTTTCTTTCTCCTTAATGTAACAGGGCAGAATACAATTTGTCCTTGTTGCCAAAACATAAAAAAAGGATTTGCCTTATCATTGGGTTTCATGGCCACCAGTCTGTAAGTGCATAATCTAAAAGATTCTTTTCCAGAATATCTGATATTATAAAAAACAAACCAGGTAGATACAAAACAAGTTTAATTAAAATCATCTTTGGTGAGGGTTGCATATGAGTCAGAAAAGTTCTGTTCAGCTGTCAGTAAACTTTGATTCTCTTTGAAGAGTGATACAAATAATAGTTATCATCATAGAAAATAAAATTGGTGACTTGAGTTCAAATTCTGGATGAGGCAGTTTGTATTTCACTTTATGCTAATGCCCTTGGAAAAGTCATAAATCTGTCTGTTCTCCCCCAGTTATGAGTATATTACTCATAACTGGAAGAAGAATAGTTGGATGCAACAGTTTTATCCTTTTATATTCTTCCCTGTATTAATTTGTTAAATATGTTCTCCAAACACAAGTGAAAGGTGAGAAATGTTTGTTGCTATCTGCTGGAGTTCCAGCAAGTGGTGTATATCTATTGTTAGGAGTACTATTCCACTGGGTGACCCCTCTGCGGTAAAGGTTTGGATTTTCATCCTGCTGTATAAGTTAATCACAAGTTTTGTAGAGATTTTTTCAGGCTTAAAAAGTTGACTTGTATGCTGCAATTTACGGCAACTGTAAAAGATTGTATTTAACAAATTTAATTTGAAAAAAATTAACCATATTTATTTGATTGGTTGGTTGGTTGGTTGGTCGGGTTTTATGGCATATCAACCTTTGTAGGTTATTTAATGCCAAATTCATTTTTATGAAAATAGTTCTATTTCAAACAATTCAGTTTAGCATAAGTACACAGTTTAAATGTAAGTACAGTTTAATTGTGAAAAACACTTCTATTTCAAGCTACTCAGTTTAATCAAACAGTTCTAATTCAGCTAATTCAGTTTCATATAAGTACAGATTTTGTTTACACACAGTTAAATGTCAAAACAGTTCTATATTAAACAAATGAGTTTATTGTAAGTACAGTTTCAATGTCAAAAAACAGTTCCATTTCAAATAATTCAGTTTAGCATATGCACACAGTTTAAATGCAAGTATGGTTTAATTGTCAAAAACATTTCTATTCAAAGCTATTCAGTTTAGTCCAACACTTCAGTTTAGCATAAGTATGCAGTTAGTTCTATTCAACCCATTGATTGGGCCCTATCAGGTGCTACCACTCCAGGCCAAAGTGGATCTGGGAGTGATGGCAATAAAGCGGTACTCCGCATTCCCCAAAGTTCCAGCATTACTGGAACCTCACCATCAGGATTTTTTAGTGTCATAACCAGGACACTCATTAGTGTGTGTGTGTGGGGGGGTTACCCCTCTGCAGAGGTGCAGTCGGTGTATTCTACAGCCTCAACCAACTAGGCAATATTTATTTGAATTTTTATACTAAAAAATAGGATTAGTAAGAAAAATTCTTACCTACACAATCTGTTATGGTAAATGCTTTGTTTAAAAATCAATAAACAAGAATATTTTATTATAAAAAATACTGTGCATTATCAGCAGGGTTTTGAATACAATGACTGTATTTCCAGCAGAGGATTAAGACCTTTCCAAAAAAGAATGTCCGGGGTATGACACAAAACTGCATTTGATTGTAAGGATCCAGCTCTGGAGATATGGGGAGTGTGGAGTACTTCTTTTCATGACATTACTCCCAGGTCCACTCTGATCCAGAGTGGTAATACCTGTTCCTATTTACCAACCCCTCCGCTCGGGTAGGATATGACACAAGGTCAATTTTTAAGCGGAGTTTAACAGGTTTGAATTCAGAGTTTTCCTTCTCCTAGACTAGTTGCCTCACCAAGGCTGAAGAACCTAGTCTGTCCTACTATTTACCCATATCTGGAGGGAGAATAACTGGATTCATACCTTTCCCAAGGGTATTAGTGCTATGTGAAATGAAATCGGTCTCGTCCAGGATTTGAACTCGTGTCACCATGTTCATTTCCTACGACGATAACCATTACACCACGGGCACCTCCTTGTGGTAATACCTGTTAGGGTCCCACCAATGAGTCAAATAGATCTGTTTAAAAACTATTTCCATGAGACAAAAATACTTGATATTATATAAATTATTTGTATTAAGTTATTTGAAGTTATGATTATTTAATAAGGATTATTATTGATTACTTAAAACCGTGGAACAATGAGTAAACAAAAGACTATCAAATAGATATATTTACTTGAAACCATATCCTTTTGTATAAATTATTTGTATTAGATAGGAATACTTGAAACTATGCAATTGTGCGCAAGTTATTTGTATTAGGAATACTTGAAACCATACAACTCTATGCAAATTATTTGTATTAGAAAGGAATACTTGAAACAATACAATTGTGTGCAAATTATTTGCATTAGATAGGAATACTTGAAACTATGCAATTGTGCGCAAGTTATTTGTATTAGAAAGGAATACTTGATATCATATAATTGGGTGCAACAAGAATTTTAAGAAACAACTGCACAAAAAATGTAAATACAAATATGCAATAAATGCGATTTCCTAACCTCCAGGCATTACATAACCAAAGACAGGTTGATAAGCTGTTAAGATGTGTTGATCAGTCGATAGAAAGAAAGAAAGAAAAAGTCACATTGTTTATTATATAGATAGATATTGTGGTAGGCATGAATACAAACCACATAGATGAACAGATACTACACTCTTACCCTAGTAGGTGTTACAGAAAGATAAAGAAAGAAAAAAAGAAAAGAAACAAACTTAAAAAATCTGACTGTTTATAATCTTGATAGATAATTCCTATTTATATTTCATGATTTATCAAACGAAACAGGAAAATAATTACTCTGATCAATCAATAAATGGTTATGTATTCATGAGAGGTGAGTATAAAAAACACCAAGCAATGTTTTCTCAGCTGTTAATAATTGATCTTAAACAGCTCATCAAAAAATTCTTTCTTGAGGTTTTAAGAACCCCAAGTCTGAACAAAGCATGTCTGAACAAATTGTAGCTTGTAAATACATTTTATACATTGAATATTTAGAAAATTGATATCATAAATAATCAAAAACATTAACATTAATTATGATGATCCTATTGATATTTTTATGATTACAAATGGTGACAAAGTTATCACATCCAGGCTATAATTGCATCTAGGGGTGAGGCTCTGAAAATTTGGTGAGTGTGGAGTCACTTCTTCATTGCCATTTGTTATAATGGAATATCCCACACCCCCTCTCACTCATGTGGAGTAACTATATATACAGTAAGCACAGCATTATACCTGTCCTTGCTCCGGGGATGAAGCCAACGGCATTAATTTGCTGTTGGCTTTGACCTTAGCAAGCACTGTCCAACAAAGGCAGACTTGAAGCCGTATGGCCCCTAGCTTCAGCTGGGCCACCTTTGGGTAGGTGAGCTGCAACATTGACACCTTTGTCCCCTATGTATAGCATTAGACCTTGCTGTCTAGTTTAAGTTATAACCCAGCATCCATGCCTGGACCAAGATTTGGGTTCAAGAAACAGCTTGGCTCATTAGTCCCACATTACACTAAGTGGGTCGATGAACAGCATAGACCATCAGGGTTCGAGCCTTGGCTCGTACCTGACCTTTCCCTCCACTAAATCCCTACTATTATTGACCTTCGGGTCATTTGACCTTGTGTCAAGTCCTGTCTGGTGGGAGACAGAGACAAATAACTGTCCTTGCTTTGGGCATTAGTAGCATGCCTCACTATTCCTTGTCTGTCTTATTGTATCTCTCTTGCAATAAAACCCTTTCTTTATTCTACAAACGTGTTGACTGTTTCTTTCCACTCAACTACCACCTTATCTGATTGTATCCCTTTCAAGGAAGGACTCAACACTATTACTCCCAGGTTCACTCTGATCTGGAGTGGTTGTACCTATAAATCAAATAGATTTCTTTGAGGAAATGTTTAAAAAGATTTTGAACTATATTTAGACTTTTGCTCTTAAGATATTGATATTGCAACAAAGTATGATGGGTTGGGTGCACATGCTGATAGGGATGAATGGTGTGAGAGAGTCAAAGGAATCTGAGCTAATGGCACACTTTGATGATGATGATGTTGATGATGATAGATTTTGGTTTGGTTTGGTTTCTTTGTTTAATGGCATATCAACCTTTGTAGGTTATTTAATGCCAAAGTCATTCTCCTAGAAGAATAGTAGTGCTACTATTTAACCCATAGCTGGGAGGATAAGGGGGTTCATACCTTTCCCAAGGGTATTTGCCCCAAAGTGAATGTAATAGTGCGACTGGAGTACGAACTTGTGTACTACGATTCCGCAGTCCATCGCTTTAACCATTACACCACGAGGACACCCCCATGATAGATTTTAAAATCGTCATTATAACAAATAAAGGAGAAAGTCATTTTTGTTAAAGATTAGGATAATTATTTGTATCTAAAGGGTGTTTTATTTGTTTTATTTTGTTTTTTCTATGTGCTACTGCCTTGTTTACACCAAGCATTACTTACCGAAATTGACTTTGAATTCACTTGGAGAATTCTGATAACTTAAAAACCTCAAAAATAAATTATCAGATATTATGATTAAATGCTTCATTTTATCATTTTCTAGACTTGGAGGACTAATATTAACTTAGCTTTTTAAAAAATTGAGTTTTAAACCTTTTTTAGGCTGGGCAACCTTTAAGATTAAATGGCTTCCAGCTTAACAGTATGACACCTGGCCACCACAAAGAGGGTCTAAGTAAATTTAGCAAAGAAGAGCAACTCTGCTATTTGTAAAGATTATTATAAGTAGTGTGGGATGAAATATCCTTTTACAAAGGAAATGGTAAAACAAAGAGAATGAGAGACAAACTCTACTTAAAAATCAATTTCACCCAGATTTCCTTACATAATCTAAAATCTTTCCAGGTATTTATTATATACTCTACCTATGAACATTATTGGGTATGTCCCATTCCTCATAACTACATTGCCCAGTCGGCTGGGGCTGTAGAATACACCAACTGCACCTCTGCAGAGGGGTAAGACCTCCTCCCAATGAGTGTCCTAGATATGACACTAAACAATCTGATGGTGAGGTTCCAGTGATGTTAGAGCTTTGGGGAATGTGGAGTACCCCTTCATTACCATTGCTCCCAGGTCCACTCTGTCCCGGAGTGGTAGCACCTGATAGGGCCCTATCTATGGGTTAAATAGAACTAATGGCATACTTATGCTAAACTGAAGTGTTTGACTAAACTGAATAGCTTTAAATAGAAATATTTTTGACAATTAAACTGTACTTACATTTAAACAGTGTGCTTGTGCTAAACTGAATTGTTTGAAATTGAAGTTTTTGACATTGAAACTTTACTCACACTAAACTGAATTGTTATATATAGAACTGTTGACATTTTACTGTGCAAACAAAATCTGTACTTATACGAAACTGAATTAGCTGAATTAGAACTGTTTGAATAAACTGAATAGCTTGAAATAGAAATGTTTTTAACCATTAAACTGTACTCATGCTAAACTGAATTGTTTGAGATAGAACTGATTATTTGAATAAAGATGGATTTTGCATTGAATAACTTACAAAGGTTGATATGCCATAAAACCCAACCAAGCATCATAGATATATTCGATACTATTGTGAGGGGGTGAAAATATACTAAGTAGTCACTCCAACCAGTAGTTACCTTCTTCATGCTGCTGGCAAATATTGTATTTTGTTAATGTTATAAAGATTTCCATTTCATTTCCAACCTTCGTTTTGGTTATTTCTCATTCAGTAACCTTTTTGTTTGATTACAACAATATACACAAACAATTCCTAAAAATTTGGTTGAAAACAGGCCAAAAATGTTTCAGATGAATAGACAATTTCATGAATTATAATTTGAATTTTATACTGATGTGCTTGGGAGAGTGTCCTCAGGCAGGGTTAGAGTCACAATGTTTCTATCATTCCTTAGATGAGGAATTATTATTCACTGATGCAATTAAACTAGAGCCCTCACTTATTTTCTGCCATTGTACTATCTTGTTTCCTTCAGGAGTCAGTCATGAGAGATCAATTCAACAATTGCTTGTTTCTTTATTGGAATCGTTATAATTTTGTCAGTGTGCACAATAAATTTTAATTTATTATATACCGATTTAAAAAAAAATGTTGGAGCTGTTGAATACACTGACTGCATCTTTGCAGAGGGATAAAACTCCTGAATATTACACTAAACAATCTGATGGTGAGGCTTCAGTCATGTTGGAGCTTTGGGAAATGCAGAGTACCCCTTTATTGCCATCACTCCCTGGTCCACTCTGGCCCAGAGTGGTAGCATTTAATAATGTCCTATCAATGAGTGCCAATAAATGATATGCTAAATTGAATTGCTAGAAATAGAACTGTTTGATAATTTAACTGCATACAAAGAAATTACTAATGTTTAATGGCATTATTAATGATACATAGTAATACTTGGAACCATTTTAACTTTGCTAACATGCTAAACAGAATTACTTGAAATAGAACTGTTTGATCATTTAACAGTGTGTAAACAAATGACTGATGTTCAACTGAATTGTTTGTGTTAAATAGCAATACTTGAAAACATTTAACAATGTGCAAACAAATGATTAATCATAAATAGAATTATTTGTATTTGATAGAAATAATAGAAACCATTTAAAAAATGCACTCAGGCTTATTTAAAAATGTTATCTACAAAATGTGTTTAGAAATCATATATGAGGCTCATTAAATAAGTTTCCAGATTTTTTTTGTATGGGCACTTTTATTGATAGTACACACATGAAACTCTAGTCCCCTTTGAAGTAATCTCCTCCAGATGCAATGCACTTATTGTACCGTTCCAACAACTTCTGGAAGGCCCCATCGAAGTCCTCTTGTGTGAGCGTGTCAATGACCTTCATCACAGCCTCTTTCATCTCCTCAATTGTCTCATAACAATAGCCACTGAGCTTAGGGAATAACCAACATTCACATGGAGCAAGGTCCGGACTATAGGGACGGTGAGGAACTGTCTTGATGCCCATCTTGGTCAAATAGTCTGTGACAAGGATGGAGTTATGGACTGGTGTATTGTCCTGGTGGAAATGCCACTGACCCGATTTGAAGAGTACTGGCCTCTTCCAACGGAATCTCTTCCTGAACTCCCTTAAAACCTCAACATAGTAACCCTAACCCTAGCCCTTTGGCCAATCAACTCTGGTGTATTGACTTCCTTACTCCTCCCACATCTCTCATCATCCCTCACAGACTCTCTGCCTTCCTTGAATCTCTTATGCCACTCAAAAACTGATGCTCAATTCATGCAAGATGGTCCAAAAGCAGTCTGAAGAATTCCATACATTTCTGTGGCATTTTTTCCAAGTTTAAAAATGAATTTTATTGCATATTGTTCTTCCTCATGTCCAGATTGCATTTTTGAAATTTACCATCTGTGACAATCAGGCTTTAGTAGGGTGTATTCCAATTGCTGCTGTAGCTGTTCATTTGAAGCTGAAATCCTAAAAATTGGTCAGTCATCTCATAAGATGTATAGCAATAAGATACTGAATTTTCAAGAGTCTACAACAATTTTAAATGCCTGTACAAAAAAGTCTGGAAACTTATTGAATGCACTACGTATTTGATATATATGTATAAAGAAGATTTGGCATTAAATAACCTACAATGGCCGATATGCCATAAAACCAAACTAAACCAAACCATATGTGTTTAATATATATGTATAAAAAGGATTTGGCATTAAATAACCTACTAGGGTTGATATACCATAAAACCAAACCAATTGAAAATCTTGTCATCAGCTTGGTTGTTAAAGTTACAGCATTTCAACTGTTTTATTCTCTGCCCTTCTTCAGGGTTTGGGTTTGTTGGGTTTTATGGCATATCAAGCTTTGTAGGTTATTTAACGCCAAATCCATTTTTATGTAAATAATCTGTTCTATTTAAAACAATTCAGTTGAGCATAAGTACACAGTTTAATGGTCAAAAACATTTCCATTTCTAACTATTCAAATTGAATGTAACAATTCGGTTAAGTGTAAATACAGTCTTAATGTCGAAAAAACAGTTCTATTTCAAATAATTCAGTTAAGCATAAGCACGCAGTTTAAATGTAAGTACGGTTTAATTGTAAAAGTCATTTCTATTTCAAACTATTCAGTTTTACTCAAACAATTCATTTTAGCATAAGTATGCTGTTAATTCTATTTAACCCATAGATAGGACCCTTATCAGGTGCTACCACTCCGAGCCAGAGTGGACCTGGGAGCGATGGCAATGAAGGGGTACTCCACATTCCCCAAAGCTCCAGCATTGCTGAAACCTCACCATCAGATTGTTTAGTGTCATATCCAGGACACTCGTTAGGGGGGGTCTTACCCCTCTGCAGAGGTGCAGTCAGTGTATTCTACAGCCCCAGCTGACTGAGCAACCCTTCTTCAGGTGTCAATCCAAGTCAGTAACCTTGTAAGAATATCAAACTGAACCCTTTATTCAATCCATCAGGGTAGGTTGTTCTCATTCCACTCTCCATGCTTAGTAAATACATCACCTAAGTTGATTCTTCTGAGTTGATTTGTCTTTGAAGTGTCATTTGTCTAGTCCATTGAACGAGTGTATATGGCTTTTCATTCACTGCTTGACTGAGCTTGGATTAGTTTTTCAAATAGTCATAAAAGGATAAAACTCACAAACAATGGTCTGTAAGACTAAGTTGCTCTTTGACACATATCTTCTATTTCTGTCACCTATAAGAAATTCTGTCTTTTTAATATAGATATTTATATATCATATTATAAATATTGGTCATATAGATATTTATATATTTATATATTGTATTAGTTATTTATTATATATGAATGTCAGCTAAAAAGTATATCGGATAGCTAAGATACTCTCATAGAATGAAATCAAATGAGGTTTACCTCTCTAAATAGTCCCCTTTGTGGTCTTCACACTACTTTGATTGGTGTTGCAGTACTTGGATCCCATTTGTAAAAAAGTCATCCACAGCAGATATAATATCATCAAATGAAATTTTTAGCTAATAAACTTTTCAGCCTATTAACTTTTCTGCCTATAAACTTTTCAGCCCACTCTTGTAGATATTATTTATGTATTATTGATATAATATTATGAATATCTATCATATAGATATCATTTACATGTTTGTCATATATTGTATTATAGAGATTTATCATATAGAAATACACACATATATATATAATTTATATATCATATTAAAGATATTTATCATATAAAGTAAAGTTGGCAACCTCAGTCGAGGGTAACCCGAAGGCTCCCTTTTCAATAACTACTACACCAAGGTGTAGGGGAGGGTGATACTCCATTCCCTGGATTGCTCCACTTTACCCCTGATCCTTACCTTATAATGCTGAGTATTAAGTAAGGCAGCATCAAGTACCATTTTTTGAGTCTTTGGTATGGCTCGACCGGGGATTGAACCCCAGTTTCCTGGACCATTGGCAAACACTCTACTCATTCGGCCAATGGCTACTTATACAAGATATTATATTTAAAAAATTTATCTATTTCTGTCATATGATTTTTATATATGCATTGTTGTAACACAACAAAAATGGCACATCATTGCGAGACTTGTTAACACAATAGCATTAAAATATTCTAACTTAGAAAATAAAGCAATTTTCGATTTAATTTGCAAGTTAATAATAATAATGATTATAAAAAGCTACATAAAAAAATCTTTTTTTGTTTAAAAATGTCCAAGATATTAAAAAAAAGTCATAAAGTTCATCATAAAACCCATGAAAAACCAAAAAGCGGAAATAACAGCAAGTGGAAAAACTTTAGCAGAGTTAGAAATCCAGAGAGTTATCTTCCAATTAGATGTGCTTTCACCATTACTATTTGTTATAGTAATGATGCCACACAATCACATATTTAGAAAAGGCACTGGGAGCTACAAGTTTACTAAATTGTAAGAAAAGATTAACCACTTTATAAACATGGACAACATCAAGCTGTTTGCTAAAAATGAAGAAGAATTGGAGACTCTAATACAAACAATAAGAATATACAGTCAGCATACAGGAATGGAATTTGGTACAGAAAAATGTACCTTATTTCTAATGAAAAGTGAAAAAAGAAAAATAATGGAAGGAATAGAACTATTAAATAAAGGAAGAATCAGAACGCTCGGAGAAAAGGAAAACTACAAATACTTGGGATTATTGGAAGAGGACACCATCAAACAAGCAGAGATGAAAAAATAAAAATAAAAATAGAATTTCAGACAACTTCTTAAAACCAAGCTTTGTAGCAGGAATCTCATTGAAGGGATAAACACCTGGGGTGTCCACCTGGTAAGATATTCAGGATCATTTTTCAAATGAACTGACAAATGGACCAAAAGACAAGAAAACAAATGAGACTTTACATCTAAGAGATGACACAGATGGACTATATGTCAAGAAAAGAAGGAGGAAGAGGAGTCGCCAGCATTGAAGATAGCATCAATACATCAACACGAGGACTAGAAGACTACATAAAAAAGAGCAAAGAAAGACTAATTATAGCAACCAGGAATAGCACAGACAGCATAATGATTAACAGAACAACAAAGAAGAAACAGAAATCGAAAGAAAATCAACTGTATGGATACTTTAAGCGACAAACTGACGAAATATCACGTGAGAAGACATGGACATGACGACAAAAAGGAAACTTTACAAGAGAAACTGAATCTCTTCTAATAGCAGCCATAAGGACCAACTATGTTAAAGCGTAAATAGATAAGACGCAACAGAATAGCAAGTGTAGATTATGAGATGATTAATCACATTAAAAGTGAATGCAGCAAATTAGCGCAAAAAAGTGCAAGACTAGACACGACTGGGTAGGAAAAGGGATCCATTGGGAATTGTGCAAGAATCTGAAATTGGATCATATGGCTAGATGGTATATGCACAAACCAGAATCCGTCCTGAAAAATGAGATGCACAAAATTCTCAGGGATTTTGCAATAAAAATAGATCAACTAAATCCGGTTAGAAGACCATATCTAGTGATAGTTAATAAAAAAAAAAGAAGAACTGCAGTCCTGGCCAACAACAAAGAAAAAAATCAAAGAAAGAGACAAATACTTAGATCTTGCATGAGAATTTTAAAAAAAAGGTGATGAACATGGAGTTGACTGATACAAATTGTAATTGGTGTGCTTGGAACGACCCCAAAGGCTTGGTAAGAAGGCTGGAGGAGTTGGATATCGAAGGATGAGCCGAGACCATCCAAACTACAACATTGTGCAGATCGACCATAATATTGAATCCTTAAACCTGAGGAGACTTACTGTCACTTAACACTTGAGTGAAAAACTCTCACGGAGTAATATAATAATGATAAAAATAATGAATGTTTAGCATTTGTGCTTAACCATATCATTATAATTTCTCAAGGGAGATAACAATTATATGCTAATTATAAAGTATTTCTTTTTATTTATTTGTTTGTAATTGATCATAATATAAATTCTATGAATATATAGCGATGTTTAGGAGAACACTATTGTTTTTAGGCACACAAATGAATTACGAAACTATTCTTTAACAACACAACAACAAAAGTTCTTTATTTGCAGCTTTGAATATTTGGTTTGTTCTTGGTGCTGCAAGACTCGTGGTGTTTAGGCTTATTGGATGTTTGAGACGAAATGGCTTAGCGAGATGTTGAGATGGCAGCGTGTCGTTGGACGTGTGAGGGAAGTATTCAAAGTCACCGTGTAGTTTTGCGTGTCGAGAGCGGAGTGACGCTCGGATCGACATAGTCAATTTTTGGGATGACATGAAGTGGTGCCTGTGGAAGGCATGCTGAATGTTTCTAATTTATGTTCCACTGGGATTCCTCGTAAAGAATCCATAAATTAGATGGTTCCCTCGTTGAGTGTCCATGTTGCTGCTGCTAGTGTTAAAGCCACAGTGAGATGTCCACACTGGGTGGCTTGTTTAGCTAAAAAGCATCGCTAAGCAGGGACGACCAGAGGCACATCTGTTCTGGTCGCCGCCTCAAGCTGAAGAGAGTGGTTTTGGCCGCTCACCCGTTTTGCTAGCCGGAAATGAAGGTCCGGGTTGAATGGGATAAGTCATCCTGATTGGGTGAAATTCAGTGTTGAATTAAATACGAGATTTTCCTCTTCTCTACAAATAGAATGTGCCTCAAAATCCACCTTAATGGCTACTGTAGTCGGCCTTTAAGTGAATAATAACTGGTATACCACACCTTACGTCGGTAATCAATTCTAGGAGTGGTGACTTAAGTCGAAAAACGACTTTAGTCGAATTTACTTGTCACAAGGCTCAACCACAAATTACCATTCCTAGTTCTGTATTTTATTCATAAATGTATTTTTTTAATGATATATCGTAATCGTTCCGGCTACTCAAAACCCAAAATCTCTGGTTAAGGGGAAACACTGAGTCATTCGTGACGTCAGTCAGCAACAACGTTTTACCTACGGTCACGAGTGAACTTCTGTTATTAACACACGAACTATTTTTCAAAAACGAATAATTCTGCCGGCCGTTCAGAAGCAGTTCGTAACCACAGGATAAAATACATCCTATTTGAAATCTCTCCGAAATACAATGAAGTATTTCATTATTACTTATATTTAACAGAGGACCTTCCTGTACGTGATAGCACGGAAGTCTCTTCACTCAGGCCAGAAAAGAAGCAGTCGCTGCCTCCATATTAACACAGCAGGCAGCGATCACAAAAATCAGAGCATGGCGGGCTCAGGCCCGGAGGAGAGGTATCTGTTCCTTTCCCAGCAGTAAGCTACCAAACGTGAAGTCTGTGTCCCAACCATAAACCAAAGCAGTCGACAGTGAATCCAACCAACCACAGCCGTAGACAGAGATGCCAACTTCCAATCAATCACCGCTGCTCTTTCTCATTCAAACAGCTCTTTTCAGAGCTAATTTTAGAGAGTCTTTATCCACTCCTTTTAAGGCCTAGCTTCAGAAAGTATTTTGAGGATCACCTTTGGTCTCATCTCACTACACCCCTTGGCAGATGCCACAAGTTGACAACGCCGCAGCCAACACCAACTTTAGACCAACTCCAGTTTCACCCAGCAACAGTTCCTGTACCACCAAACAGCAACACCTGCAGAACAGCTCCAGCTTTACACAGCAACCGTTCCTGTCCCATTAAGCAGCAGCACCTGCACACCAGCTCAAGCTTCACCAAGCAGCAACACCTGCATCATCAAGCAGCAGACATCTGTATCACCCTAGTTCACGAGCGACAAATCTGCTCAGACTTGCACCAGCACTTCGAAGCCACATCAACACAACCCCGGTTTTCCAATGACTGAATAAACTGAGACATCGACCATACAGCCTCTGTAACCAACGTGTCCACATCTTCGACCATTTTGATCCTCTAGACGCCGAGTTTACAACACCGACTTTCAACACCCAACATAGACTACACCGACGTGATACAGCAACAGTGATTCTGCACCCATACACCTTTCGTGTACGATCCGCTCAATAAAAACCTAATATTTAACCTTATCCACCTGTCCTCGTCATTTGCCCAGTCCTCTGTCAACCAATTCAATCATCACTCTCACCACTATTTATAAAAGCTTGCTAGATCGTCGCATTTATCGGTCTCGCAACAAATATATGCTCAATAAAAATCTATTTAAAGCTTACAAACAAATAAATTTTAGTTTTTAATGTAGTACAGAAAAAAGTAATCTAAATTTACTTATACATATACGTACATACTTGTAAATGTAGATGTTTACAATTTGGCGATCTTTACAGTACATCGCGGACTCTTTATTTGTGAATGTAGTTTACTCTAAGACATTATAAAATAAAATGATTTTGTAAGGTTAAATAACAATTACAGTTATTAAAATTATTTTGCGATAGTAGAAAATAAACAAATTTATGTTATAGACCGCTAAATAAGACGACAATAAAGAGTCACAGATGTTTTTATATTTCGTTTATGATGATTATATTATTTACTGTAAATGTGAGTATTTTAATATGATTTTATATACTTCATTCTTATTTATTGTACAGTAACTTGATTTTATGTGCTTTTAACGCTTTTCTAGTGATAATTACGACTTCAATATTTGTGGCGGACAGGCGTAAAGTCGAATAAAATGACTTAAACTTGATTTTTATTGTTCCATGTATTTTTTTGACAAACGACGTATATAATCGAGATCAACTTATCTTGAAACGAAGTATACCTATATAATGAATTACAAGTGTTATGAGATAGTGGTATATGCAAAGTACATAATATAAAACGGAATGGGTTTGGTTTTGATTAGGATTTTAGTGTTTTAAATAGTTTAGTTTCCATAACACTATAAATTAATGGACAATACAAATAAATAACGAAACTTCTTTTGAAAGCACAATAACGCAAGGTTTATTGTAGTAGCAGAAGTAAACGAGTCAGAGTGAGAAAAGGTTCTTTTTGATGTCGCCGGATAGTATGTTGGTCCTTGAGTTTGTAGGAAGTGTGTGTCACTGTGGCAAGTAGCTCGTGTGACTGACTGCAAGGCTAGTTCTTCTGTGTGTGTACAGCAAGTAGCAGCGTGTTCTTCAGGGAAGGTCTTCCATGTGGAATGTCTGTAGCAGAGGACGCGAGAGAGGTCTGTCTTGGCTGCTAACTACGTGCTCTCTGACTTGTCGTGACTTACAACAATCTTCCCATTTTCATTTACATCCAACCCACTATTTACTTCATAAAGATTAATATTATTAACACTATTATAAATAATCAACTATGAAAGCGAATGAAAATCTTGTCGGGATTTAAAAATAATTAAATAAATTAAAAAACGTAGCAGTTCCCAGAAGCCTCAGACAGGAAGCGAAATCTGTGCATGCCTGAAAGATAAAATTTCTGGCACCAAAGAGATATCCGTTCTCATTCAGTCGTTACCACTAATATTGAAAGGACTTGTTTCTTTTGGCTACTAGCACCTGCTTGTCAAATCCCAGGTTTCACAGCAGGCTATGGTTGCTGCTTGCAAGCCACCTCGGATAGAAAATACCTTACTGAAAAGAACCACTAGACAACCAATGAACGACAAATTTTTACTACCGAAAAACATACCTCACTAAAAACACCTACCGGACACAACCATAGACTTTAAACTCATAACCCACCAAAAATTACTAATATATTTCAACGCCTTGTCTGGGAAAGGTGACTATTTCTATTGGTCCAAGGAAACATCTTCACGCCACAGAATAAAGTCGGTGTTAAAAGGTATCGTTGTCTCTTTCCTTTCCTTCCTTCTGTAATTCTCTTGCAGCCTTCCACTGACAAAGAAGCCGACAAGTTAATGGGGTAATAAGAACAAAGTCACAGGGCCAGAGACTGTACCATGTAATATATATATATATATATATATATATATATATATATATATATATATGTGTGTGTGTGTGTTTGTATTTCTATATGTAAGTGATCTATCATCGATATTGTGCACTATCATACAATCCTGCAACATTTGGTCCTCCATTAACTCACCAAGTGAGCAAGTAAGAACCATCCCTCACCCCCCAAAAGCTGGCCCAGTCGGCTGGGGCTGTAGAATACACCGACTGCTTCTCTGCTGAGGGGTAAGACCCCCCTCCCAACGGGTGTCCTAAATATGACTCTAAACAATCTGATGGTGAGGTTCCAGTGATGCTGGAGCTTTGGGAATGTGGAGTACCCCTTTTTTGTCTTCGCTCCAAGGTCCACTCTGGCCTGAAGTGGTAGCACCTGAAAAGGGTCCTATCTACGGGCAAAATAGAACATGTTATCTATGGGTTAAATAGAACATGCTTTCTTGACTTTGCTGGGTTTTTTTTAAATTTAAACTGCGTATTTATGCCAAACCAAATTGTTTAAAATAGAACTGTTTTGACATCTAAACTGTGTACTTATGCTGAACTTAATTACCTGAAATAAAACTGTTTTGACATAAACTCTGTGTATTGCCCAGTCGGCTGGGGCTGTAGAATACACCGACTGCACCTCTGCAGAGGGGTAAATCCACCCCAATGAGTGTCCTGGATATGACACTTAACAATCCGATGGTGAGGTTCCAGTGATGCTGAAGCTTTGGGGAATGCAGAGCACCCCTTTATTGCCATCACTCCCAGGTTTAATCTGGCCCAGAATGGTAGCACCTGATTGGGTCTTATCTATGGGTTAAATAGAACTAACTGCATATTTATGCTAAACTGAATGAATTGTTTGAATTATAAACTGAATAGCTTGAAATAGAAATGTTTTTGACAATTAAACTGTACTTACATTTAAACTGCGTGATTATGCTAAACTAAATTGTTTGAAATGGAACTGTTTTTTTTACATTGAAACTGTACTTACACTAAACTGAATTGTTTAATATAGGACTTTTTTCGACATTTAACTATGTGTAAATAAAATCTGTACTTATACTAAACTGAATTAGCTGAGTTAGAACTGTTTAAATAAACTGAATAACTTGAAATGGAAATGTTTTTGACATATAAACTGAGTACTCATGCTAAACTGAATTGTTTGAAATAGAAATATTTGCATAAAAATGGATCTGAAGTTAAATAACCTACAAAGGTTGATATGCCATAAATCCAAACACCCCAAAAAGCTGGAAAATTTAATTAGTAGTAGAAGAATATGAAGAGCGAATAAATTTTAATTGTAACACTTTCCTTTTCCCCTCTCCAAGTCACGTGACTAAGACTTTTTTGTCAAAAAGTCGTTAAGCAAAAAGAGACAGAGAGTATGTTTAAAGTAATCATGAATGTAATTTAAACAGTGAGTAAAGATGAAGCATTGTGGAATATCCCAAAATGGTTCGGGTTTGAATAACTAAACAGCAGAATCAGTCATAAGTCAAATCTACCCAAAAGGTAGCAGTTTAAGTAACGAATGAACATTTTGACCAAACAGGTTTTGAAAAAAAGTGACTATTGGACTTTTACCAAGTTAAAATCTAGTTTATTTAAAACTGAGGTATTTTGATTTTTTTGTTTTTTGTTTTTACTGTGGTCAACTTAAGTGTCTGCTTTCTTATAAGAGTCCCAGGTCACATCTGTGACTGGAGCACATATAATAATCAACCGTTGAGTCTGGTATAGCCACATTATACTACCCATAAAAAATGACAAATCCAAATGAGCAGATTAAATATGTCATGATCGGCAGATGTTCCTGTGATAGTAACCATGGGAGACCCGGTCAGCATTTGGAAAACAAGAGCCCCCTAACCGAATTGAAGGGCAAAGTACTGAAAACCAAAACATCACAGACCTTAGCACCACCAAACAAGTGTTAACATGAGAAGACAAAATAAATGTGGTTAATGAAGAAATGATATTGGCGAAGCGTAGAGAGACAGGGTCAAGTAATACAAACCAAACAGGATATTCTAAAATAAAGAGAGACAATTCTACAAACAAGTAGGTATAGAATGCATCAGGAAAAACCAATAACCGGATGCAAAGGAAACAAAACTATTTTGGAGTAAAATATGGGAACAGAAAGAACATAACTGAAAGATTGAATTGATAAATAACACAAAAAAGGAATAACAAGAACTCGAAGAATACCCGGAGATGGACATACATCTGGAATCGCTCAGAGAAACACCGAAAAAAGTTCCAAATTGGAAAAAAAATACACAGTCAGCATACAGGAATGGAATTTGGTATCGAAAAATGTGCGATGTTCCTCATAAAAAGTGAAAAAGGAAAAATAATGGAAAGAATAGAACGGTCAAATAAAGAAAGAATCAGAACTCTCGAAGAAAAGGAAAACTACAAGTACTTGTAGTTGTTGGAAGGGAACACCATCAAACAAGCGGAAAGAAAAAAATCAAAAAAGAGAATCTCAGAAAAACGAGAAAGCTTCTTGAAACTAAGATCTGCAGTAGAAATCTCATCAAACGAATAAACATCTGGGCAGTTCCTTTTGAAAGGAACTCTGGACCATTCTTGAAATGGACAAGAGAGAAACTCATGCAAATAGACCAAAGAACAAGAAAGTTGATGATCATGCTCAAGGCCTTATGTCCGAGAGATGACATAGACAGACTGTATGTGTTAAGAAATGGAGGAGGAAGAGGAGTCACCACCATTGAACATTGTGTGAATGCATCCATACGAGGAGCAAAACAAGACTAATTACAGCGGCCAGTAATAGCACTGACAACCTAAGGATAAACAAAACAATAACCAAACCTAGGAACCAGAAATGAGAACAACTGTATTGATACTTCAAGCAACAAATTGGCGAAATCTTACGCGAGAAGACCAAGACATGACAACAAAAGGGAAACCTTGAGAGAGAAACTGAATCTATTTTAAAAGCTGCACAAAACAATATCATAAAGACCAATTATCTTAAAGGGAAAATCGATTATACGTAATAGAATAGCAAGTATAGATTATGTGACGATTGATATAAAACCATTAACTTCATATGTTAATGTAGCAAACTTGCGTAAAAGGAGTGTAAGACTAGACACGACTGTGTGGGGAAGGTGATCAACAGGGAATCGTGAAAGAAACTGAAATTTGACCACACTACCAAATTGTAAATATATATATATATCTGACAAAGAAAATGAGACGCGTAAAATTCTCTGTGATGTTGATATACAAATGGATCACCTAACTCCTGCTAGAATATCAGACCCAGTGCTGGTTAACAAAGAAAAAAAAAGAAAAAAGGGAGTTGTTGTCGTCCCAGCGGACAACAGAGTGGAAATCAAAAAGTGATAGATACTTAGACCTTGCCAGAGTACAAAGAAACCTGGAGAACACGATGGTGACAATGATACCAGTTTAAATGGTGTTCTTGGAACGGTTCCCAAAGACATGGAAAAAAGGAATGGAAGAGTTGGAAATCGGAAGACGAACAGAGATCATCTAGACTACTGTATTGTTGAGATCGGCCAGACGACTGAGAAGAGTCTTGGACACTTGAGGAGACTTGCTGTCACACAGACGCCAATAAAAGATCATCAGCAAACGCTGGTGTGAAAAACTCACAAGGAGTACAATAATAATAATAATAATAGCAAATGGTATATGCACAGACCAGAAATCGCCCTGGAGAATTCTCTGGGATTTTAACATACAAATAGATCACATAATCCCGACCAGTTAACAAAAAAAGAAAAAAAGGAAGCCACCGAATAGTGGACTTTGCCGTCCAGGCGGACCACAGAGTGAAAATCAAAGAAAACGAAAAGAGAGATAATTACTTACACCTTGCCAGAGAACTAAAAAAAAAATCTATGGGACATGAAGATGACGGTGATAGCAATTATAATTGGTGCGATCTCCAAAGAGATGTTAAGGAGTCTAAAAGAGTTGGAAATCGAGCCGAGACCTTCCAAACAGAGAACACAATAAAAAGAACACATAAATAATAGAGACTGAGGTAACTAGACATTCGCAGTACCGTTGAGATCGGCTAGAATACCAACAGAACACAGAGCGAAAATCAAAGAAAACGAAAAGAGAAACAAATACTTAGACTTTGAAAGGGAAATAAAAAAAAAAGCTGGGAAACATGAGAGTAACGGTGATACCAATTGTAATTGGCTCACTTGGAACGGTCCCCAATGGCTTGGAAAGCGGACTGGAAAAGTTGGAAATCAGAGGACGAATGGAGACCATTCAAACTACAGCATTTTTAAGATCGGCCAAAATACCGAGAAGAGCCCTGCAGACTTGAGAAGACATGCCTGCACTAAGACTCCAGCGAAAAACCACCAGTTAAATCTGACTGGTGTGAAAAACTCACACCGAGGGAAAATAATGAAATTGAAAAAAAGCAAAAAGAAGGATGAGTACCTGGACCTTGCTAGAGAATTGAAATACTGTGGAACAAGAAAGTGACGGTTATACCAATTGTAATTGGTGCTCTTAGTACAGTCACCAAAGGACTGGTACAAGGACTGGAGGACTTGGAAATAGGAGGACGAGTGGAGATCATCCAAACTACAGCTTTATTAAGATCGGCCAGAATACTGAGAAGAGTCCTGAAGACTTGAGGAGACTTGCTGTCACTCAAACTGCAGTGAGAAACCATCGGCTATCGCTGGTGTGAAAAACTCTCAAAGGAGAAATAATAATACCCACCCCCACAACAAAAACAAGAAGACATCTTTGCTCTTCAGTGCAGCGTTTGGCTATTACAGTCATTGATTGATTAATAAAAAGCCATAAATATCTGACATTATTTCTTATTTACCGCCAAGAAAGATTATTGCTCTTCTTTTTCTAAACTGAGTGAAAAAAGAAAAAGAAAAAAAGAAAAAAATGACAACTCACAATCCTCTTCGACTTGTATAAATCCATTCCTGCCTAGCTTATTTGTCGATGATTTGATTTTAAATCAAACTCTGGCCTCTAATGTTCCCGTTGATTCATTTCTCATTCCATTTTTTGTTTGTTTTTTCTTGTTCAACCGAAATAAGTTTTATGTATTTATTTTTGGGGTCGTATCGTAACTAGGCAGTTCGCCATTTTGTGTTGTTTTGGGTGTCGCTATGTCAACTGTGAATTAAGTAAAATAAAAAGTGTCGGCTGACTTGTTCATTTGTAATTATTTGTCTCACTGGGATTTCATTGATACCATTTATTAGTTCCATTAGACTCTTCTTATTGACTTTCTTTTCTTGTCAGCTATTTTTTTTATTTAATTTTTACATTTTGGCATGTTTTTTTTATTAAAGTTTTCTTCCTTTTTTTTTCTTTTTTCATTTTGTCCATAGGAGTCACTTATGAGTTCTTCCTTATTTCTCCAGAATGTTTTGCTTACTTGAATGACTTCTGGATACTTCTGGTTGTGTAGTGATTAGCTAGCTAGATTAGCAAACCTTCATGAGTGAGTTCGATTCTCATTGGGTGCCCCATTCATACGGCCTTGTGCCACATCTGAATAAACCACTTAGTAAATTACTACTTGAATAGTATCTACAGTTTTGTTGGGTGCTGCTTCTAAGATTTGTTTAAAACATCACGTATCATTTTTATGTAGTCCTCAAGTAGATTTTTCCCCGGGTGTTTCATAAAAGTCCAAGTGGTGCAACCACACGGTAGTACTGACGGATTACAACCACGCATTGCTTGCTTTTCATTGATCACGGCTTACATCCACGCATTGCTTGCTTTTCATTGGCCACGGTTTACATCCACGCATTGCTTGCTTTTCATTGGTCACAGCTTACATCCACGCAACGCTTGTTTTTCATTGGCCATAGTATACACCCACTCTATGCTTGTTCTCCATTGGTCACAGCTTACACCAACGCATTCCTTGCTTCCGGTAATCATTTTGTTGATTTTATCTACGGCCGGATTTATCTGTCAACAACATCCGCGGGTTCATCGCAGGTCAAGGTGATATATTACTCTCTCACTTACATGGACTTTTATTTAAAACCCATCCAGCAGCTATTTAAAATCAGGTTTTGCACTGGGCCTCGTTCTGGATTTTTATATACTTATAACATGAGCGCAGATAATATTACCATTTACACAAAATGGCAGTTGAAGTTGTAGAGTTCTGTTGCCTCTTGTTATATTAAAAGGAAGAACAAATGAGTTGACGAAGATATTGATAGTTTTCAATTTGGAAGTTTTATTAACACCTTGAGACGAAAGAACCCTTGTGCTGAAAGTCGCAGGAAAAAGGAAACGGATGTAAATGATTGAGCCAGTATTAAGATGTTGTCAGGACAGGAATTAAAATGCTGAAGTCAAAACAGGAGTTGAGATCCTGTCGTCAGGACAGGAATTAAAATGCTGAAGTCAAAGCAGGAGTTGAAAATATCCCATTTGTTTCTCCGAGGATCCATTGGTTCAGAAGGAAAGATGAATGATAAAAGAATGATTTCCCAGACACCAATGGTCCATAAATTGGATGTGGTCTCCTCATAATGCTTAATGGACTACTTTGTGGTGAGAGAGAAAAAAGATAGTCTGTCCTGCTGCTAGGAAGGGAGGACGAGAATTGTTAGCGCGGCCTTTTATGTTGCCCGGGGACGTAACCCGGGCAGAATGGCATCAGTCATTCTCAGTGGTCGAAATATGTAAATTTGAAACTCGGCCAAAACAATTCCCGCACTAAATAATGATTTGAAATTCTTTCAGCTACATACTCTTAAATAGATATCAACTAGTATATATTCTGTAAATAAACATTTCTCTAAATGGTACCTTGAATTTTCTTCTTAATGTGACGATAGGAAATTACGTCTTTACAGCAAATTTCATCAGAGGAATCTCCCAGAAAAAATATGATAAAAAGGTTAATGCTGAAATGAATTATATATAAATAAGCAGAAAATGAATAACAGGAGGTTGAGTTGAACAGATGTTGTATTTTTATGTATTTTGTGGGGTTTAAAAGTTTTTATGAAAGTCAGTGGCTAAGGGCAAGACTGTGTTGCCGTAAGTTATCTGACTCCATATTTTGGTTATTTTGCTTTACCCCACGTTGACTTGGCCGGTGCAATGCCTTGCCCAAAGAAGGTCCATAAGAAATATACAAAGGGAAGATAGACAGATAAAAGACGAAAAACTTTTCTTTCAGACTTTCCTTTATCTACCTGGTGAATGGACTAACCAACGCTACGTCTAAAGACATAGCGTGGTGCCCAAAACACCAGATAGTAAAAACGGTGTTGTCGGTTCGACGTCACTACCCGAAAAGAGATAGGTTCACAGAAAACCTGAGTATTTATCTCTTTTCACCGGCTCCAAATTCGCCATGCCAAAATCCTTCTAATTTTGGCGCGACCGCTTCTCATTGGCTACTTTACATTTTATTATTTTTCTTTTTTCTGATTTTAATCGGATGGATGCGTGGAGCCTTATGCGTGGCGACGCATTTATACATTTTGTATCAGGCAGCCGACGAGTCTACATCCGGTTGGGAGTTCTTTGGTAATTCCTAAATCGCCACAATTTATATATTTTTGGTAATAATACATAATTTACAAATATGTTATCATGAGTGTAATAGTTTTGTATGTTTACAGAGTATATAAATGTTTTAAGTTATTTTTTTTAATCGCTTACTAGTTCACCATTCTTAAATTCATATGATGATTAAACTTTGTTATTGTTTGTGAAATTTTCGTTCAGCAATTAGAGTAACAGTTATATATATTAGGTCCGTCTTCTTTAAATACTGGATTTCTACTGTCTCAGCAAGAGATAGCATAGCTGGGCCTTGATTCACTAAATTTTGTTGGTAAAATAGGGAAAATTATTCTATGAAATGATAATACATTTGGGTCTTTTTATTAGAAACGGTGATTTTGTTCTAAAATTTGATGAAACACACTGATTTAGAGATCGTTTCAATTTATAAGAAAGCTAAGAAATGAGGTGCCAAGTGTGTTGAACTGTGGATTGTATATATGGAATAGAATGTAAGTTTCATTGTTCTTCTTGGTTAGGCAGAGAACTTTTTAGCAACCTTTCATATATTGCAATGTAAAATGGAAAGTTGTCTCTCTGAAGAGTGTGGTATTATGGTGAGAATATTGAAAGGTTCTCCAAACCAGATGAAAAAAATATAGACACGTGGATAAAAAAAGCACTCACGTTTTATTTCTGAAGGTATCTTCTTCAAATCGTCAAGAAGGATATGATGAGTGGTTTTCTCCGTTGATAGAGAGATTAACTTTTAACGATTATGCTTTGCCCCAAAACATAGGTCTTTACCTTTCTTTCTTCAGATCCTCTCAAGTCTTAACTCTGACTGCTTCTAACTCCTAAATGATGAGAGTTCACGCAGTTGACCATCTGAACTCTACTTGTCAGTCACGTCGAACATAACAAGGCACTAAGGTCATTCGTAGTGGTGATGACCATCACATTACAAAAAGACAATAAAATATTATGTGACGAACTTCCGTCACTTGGATCAATGAGATGGAAGAAACATTTACAGATTACCTATTGTAATACATACTCGAAAAAAAATAAGAGAGGGCACCAATTGAAAGTCGTTGAAATAATAAAGTTGAAATTGTTCGCTTAAACAATTCAACCATTCTCCCACTGGCATCTTTACTGTGATTCTATCACTTTTCTGTCGTTACTTTAATGGATGCTTCATCCCAAAGAACAATAATCTGGGAATTTTCTGTTGAAATTAATCAATACTTTTTTGGTATCATTTATTTCACACTTACAGCTTCCTACCCCAAAACAGCTGAACAGACTACGCAATGTGTTTCCAACAGTATATGACTTTGAGTTATTTAAGCTCAAAATCAATAAGTATCGTACTGATCCTTTGATGACTGAGTCACTATCCATACATTCATGTGATGTAACGGTCATTGTCGTAGGAAATGGATACCGCAACCTGAGTTCAATTATTTGCATTTCACATAGTGCTAATACTCTTGGGAAAGGCATGAATCCAACTATTCTTTTTATAGTTATGGGTAAATAGTGAGGCAGACTGAGCTCTTTATAATATTATAGTTTGGTCCAAAAAATATGCTTGATTTGTTTACACGGCACCATCGCTTGGCCGTGGGTTTTCAGGGTCAAATCCTGTTTATGGCTATCGTTTGGTCCGACACCAAATGTAACATTATGGTTTTCACCGTCGGGGCACATATCTTGGGCACGGTACCAAATATAGTACTATGGTTTGGCCCCGCACCAATTATAACATTATCGCTTAGTCCGGTACCAAATGTGCTACTATGTTCTGGAGTCGGTTACCATTTGTAACGCTATCGTTTGGGTATGGTACTAAATGTAACAATATATTTTCACGGCACCACTGTAACAATATCTCAGTCACGACTACCGATTCCGATACCAGTGCCAAATGTAAAACCGTTGTGTACGACATTTGCGGTATCAGATGTAATAATAATGATTGGTCTTATCATGGTAAGGGCACCAAATGCGGTACTAACGTTGTCACGGTACATTTACTTGTGTAACGGCGCCAAATGCATTTCCAGATAGTTTGTTTGTCAATCCTATCTGTGCCTACGCTGTGTTTGAAAGATCTACAGATAGGGGATGACACAAGCCATCTGGAACTTCTTCTGGCGGTCGGGGTGATCTGTTGGAACAAAGTTGCCGGGGTGTTGGCAACTCAAAAACAAGAAGAACATTCCGTCAACAATCAACAATAATTTATTGTTCCATGTTCAGACTGTTTACAGTAGCGAAAGAGAGAGAGAGAGAGAGAGAGAGAGAGAGAGAGAGAGAGAGAGAGAGAGAGAGAGAGAGAGAGAGAGAAGAGAATCTTTAAGGGGTCTATAAACAGAAACAAAGAGATACCCACCCCAACCGAATTCTCTGAACACCAACTTCTAACTGACACAAGTTCTGACAACTGACCGATAGACAGATTTTTTTAAATTCGCTAATTTTTATATATCTAAATTCAGGATATATAAGTTTTAGCCTCACTCACACTTGTTCAAATTCAATGTTAAGGTAAGGTAAGGTAAAGTAAGGTTTGCAGATAAAATGCCTGCTGGAACTTAGCTGGGTGTCCTTTTCCTTTTAACTCAGCACGTGTGTTCGTCGCTCTTGGGTCCTGGCTGGTGGCAGTTACCAAATACGTTTGCCGTCAAGGGCTGCTACGAATGGACTTGTTGCTAACAGCGGTGGGAGTGGTGAAAAGAGAGGGAATCTTCAGTCGTAGCTCTTTTTTTTTATAGTGGACACCATGTGACCCCAAGGGGCTGCTGATGTTTGGTAAAACAGGATCACCAGTTCCTTAACAAAATTTCAACACATTCCTGCCTGAGGAGAAAGCCATGAGAATGGTGATGTATTATAATTGTTTAAAATAGGTAATCATATTCCTCTGTAGATTTCCTGTGATTTGAATTTGATTTTTTTTCGCATATCTTGCATCTTGAGTTCTTTCATTTAAACATTCTGAAAACGCATCCGGATACGTTTTTGGGGGGTTCAAAACAAAATTTACTCGCTCCTTGGGACAGAAGGAATAACCTGTAATGATAGTCTGGTAATTGTTCTCCGGAGCGCTCTTCCTAGCTCTCGCCCGGGCAATCTGTTCCTGGTAGAGGAAATGATGACTGTTAATTAGGGGGGCGATGCCGGTAGGAAATTCCCAGGCTATTCCATTCATGCCTTTGATCATTTTCATGTTCCTGAACTGGATTATATCGATTCCTATGGGTCCATGTACGCGTACCTGATCGCTGCCATTATCGGTGAAGGCTAATTTATGCTTTAGATTATTTTTCTTTACCTCGTCGAAATGATCAATTTTTAGGTTTATGTCGAAGTCCTCATCCACTAGGACTGGTAGGTGAAAGGTTCGATCCTTATCCACTTGAATACCCAGTATAACTTCCTCTAATCTTTTCTTCCTCGTGCCCAAGAAGGTACTTACTTCATAATCCCCTGGGGTGAAGGAATGCTTTTTGCATTTTAATTTTTCCGCCACCCCCTTGGAAAAGTATGACCTCTGGCAGCCGGTATCAAGCAAACAGTTGACATTGTGTTTCTGTCTGCCCTTGGACACTGAAAGAGATACCATAGGTTAGGATGAAGGGTTGGTTAAGGGTGCAAGAGCTGTAGCTCACATTAATGGACAATGCTGAATTCTTTTTCTCTTCCGCCTTGTCACAAAGTGGGGTTACATGATTCCTCGAGTTACATAGCGAACATTTAAAGGGCAACCTGTTCTGCTTCCCTAGGCAGTCCTTCGTTTTGTGTCTGGTGCTAGTACACAGTGTGCATATGTTTAATTCTCGGCACCTAGCTTGTCTAGTCTGGGCACTAGCGTATGTCGAGCAGCGACTCATAGGGTGACCCTCTTTTTTGCAAAGTTTGCAGCAACTGGGAATGCTGTCCGCCCTCGTGGTGAAATTTTCCAGTGCAGAGACGTTTTTACTCTCTGCCTTGGGATCATTGTTTTTTTCCTTGCTTGGATAGGCATTATTCCTTTCAGGGTCAAAATTATTTTTCTGCTGGTTTTTATTAGGGTTTTGATATTCTCATTGTAGTTATCAAATATATCCTTTATAGTTGGATAATTAGTGCCAACCTTATGCACCAACTCCCTTTGGAGAATGGACGGTGATTTAGCGAATACTATGTGGCTAATAATTTTAAATCCTGGTGTTTCTTCCTCAAAAAAATCCAGGTTATATGAAGTTCTTAGCTCTGATAAATCTGCACGTATCTCAGACAAAAATTGTTTCACGTTGATGAAATTCGCGTCGAATTTGGGAGAAGCGTCTAACAATTGTTTGAATATCTCGTCCACAACTAGAAGTATTTCCAGAAATTCTGTTAATAATTTTATGGCGACTTCATAATTAGCCTCCTCTAAAGTCAAATGAGAAATTAGTTGAGCCGCACAACCAGTCAAATAGCTCTTTAAAAGAGACAATTTGGCTTTATCCGAACTCACTGGAGTTAAGAGTTTCAATCTCTTTCGACCAATCTCTAACCCTTTCTTTTTCTACTTGGAATGGAGATTTTGTTAAATTTTCTCCGGTCTATCGGTAGTTAAAAACCCGAAGTATCTTTCTTTTAAGGAGGTCCCTAGAGGCCAGCAGAGTGTTTACACCTTTAAGATTTTTAAGATCAGCCATTCTGATTATTATGTTCCAATTTTTTTCAATTCTGAAGAAGGTAATTTCTCTTCCTTTTTTTGTATTTAATTCCTTACTTCAAACCAGTCGCCCAACTCCAGCAATTTGCGTTTTTATTTGCAAGAATTGCAATATGCGTTTTATCTGCAAGTATATGGGGATTTTTATATGCCCCGAAAAGCCCGATTTATTCCTACGTTTTGTAAAAGAATAAACCGTACTTCAACAGCGGTAGGGAATTGGGTGGCAGCTTTTGAAGAAAGGAGACGAACGACTTTTAGTGCAACAAAATTTATATACAACAACAACAACAATAATAAACAGGGTTTTACACCAAATGGAACAAACAACGAATATGTAAGAGTTCAAAAAAGAGTTCAAGGTTCCGATAGGTGGTAGGGTTTTGTAAGGTTTGTAAGGTTTAGTTATAAGGTTGTTATAAGGTAAAGTTATAAGGTAAAGGTTTAAGGTAAGGTAAGGTAAAGTAAGGTTTGCAGATAAAATGCCTGGTGGAACTTAGCTGTGTGTCCTGTTCCTTTTAACTCAGTACGTGCGTTCGTCGCTCTTGGGTCCTGGCTGGTGGCAGTTACCAAATACGTTTACCGTCAAGGGCTACTACGAATGGACTTGTTGCTAACAGCGGTGGGAGTGGTAAAAAGAGAGGGAATCTTCAGTCGTAGCTCTTTTTTTTTTATAGTGGACACCATGTGACCCCAAGGGGCTGCTGATGTTCGGTGAAACAGGATCACCAGTTCCTTAACAAAATTTCTACATTTGTTTACATTTGGGTCTTGTATTGGTCGTTGGTGTACTCGCTTGAACTTTTCCAATTTGGCTTACATTTCCGCTCAAAAATGTCAGCTAAATCAACAGGTAACTGAAAAACTCACGGCCCAACTAAATCAGATAATGAAATAATTAACCATCACTGCAACTGGGTTACATCTTTAACCTTGGCAACTGGTCTAAGAAAAGGACAACTCTGAATTCAAACCTGTTATACTCCGCTTAAAAATTGACCTTGTGTCGTATCCTGCTCGTACAAAGGGGTTGGGTAAGTTTATACATTCATATTCCCATCTTCACTGATCTCCCACTTTCCAATTATTCTGTCTATTCCCTCCATTGCAGTATCATCGGAACCTTCTGTTAATTAATGGCCAATCTGGCCTTGCTGGAGGTGAATCTTAGTAAAATTGCAATAAAAAAATAAATCAATGATAATACTTCTCAGACTTTCTGGAAAACATGTACTTTTAAAGTGCTGGACTACGATATCGTAGTTAACTAGTTCGAAATCTCGTCGCACAATTACGTTCCTTTTCAGACTAATTCTCTTGGGAAAAATATGAACTTTCTTGTTTTCAGCTATGGATTTGTGGCAGAAAGAACTTTGTTCATTTTGCACAGTTTGTGAATTGCTGAGTTAGGCAGGAAAATCCATTTCATGTTGGGTTTCGGTTCACCGATAAATCACCCCATGATTTTTACTTTTTACATACGTTGTCAAAACGTTAGAGTTTTGACCGTTGGTTTTGGCCATTCAGCCCGGAGCGGTTTCAGGGGCTAAATATAACCCAAGGAAAAGCAAAAATCATGGGGTGATTTATCGGTGACCCGAAACCCAACATGAAATGGATTTTTCTGCATAACTCAGCAATTCACAAACTGTGCAAAATGAACAAAGTTCTTTCTGCTACAGGTTAAATAGTATCATTACTATTCTTTAACAAGAATGGCTTTGCTATTAAGTAACCCACAAAGGTTGATATGTCTTTAAACAAAGAAACCAAAACATATCTCTTTTTACTAAACCAATTTGACCATGAAAAGTAATTTCAAGTATTGTGGAAATACGTCCGTGGGTCATGCACTTCGCAGAATGAAAATCTTATCTCATGTCGTGTTTGCAGGTCGATTCAAGATGCATTAAAATTCGAGACGATTCCACAAACGAAGACAGAGATGAAAACAAAAAGCTGAATCAATGTTGTTTAACACGGGGGGATGTGTGTGTGTGTGACACTTGCAAAATGACGGCATGTGGAGTCCTCACTTTCGCTACGGCGTTCCCTTAACTAAAAACTAAGGCTGACTCCCCTGTCTCTGTGGTCCTCTCTCCTCTTTATCTGTTTTGTTCATTCTGTCAGCCCATCTCTGTATCTGTCTCTAGTCTTTCCGCTTGACCCTCTGAGTAGTAGACTGACTTTTCTTGTATTATTGTCGTGTGACCATCCCGATTTTTGGATTTGCGGACATCCATAGACTGGACATAAAAATATTGCTAGATTGAACGTCTTCAGGAGACCTTAAAAGGTGTGATAATAAGTTTTTTTTTAGCCGTGGCCCTATTTTATCTGAGCATTTTCCACTTATATTCGCAGGGCTAAATTAGGGATTCCCATGCAACTATGTCTCGAGCCCTATATGGACATATACATATATACACACACGTGCATACATACCAATGGTCAATTCACAACCAAACATTTATATATATATATATATATATATATACCTGCACGCACATGCACACTGTGGTGATAAAGGAAGTAACTATATAATCTCCCTTACTTTCTGGGAACGAATTTTTCCTCTTTTGTTTAGTTTACTGGTGGGTGGCCATTTTAGCCGTGACTACCTCCAAGACCAGTTCTTAGTTGAATAAAGCTTTTCTTCAAGCTTATCTGACTGACTTCTTCAATTAATTGTAAGCTCTAACATATCATTTATTACACACACATATATACATGTACTCACACCTACCCATGTGTCTACACATATGCACATACATAGAGCTAAGTTTGTATACAACCATATCAATGTCAATAGTGTCTCAGTATTTCTAATTCTTCAATCATAGGAACAAAGTCTGATTTAGGCCTTAAGAGGCGCCTGTATTAGTAGAATTTGGAGTCTCTTCCTTACATAAGTACGCGCCCCCGTGTCGATAAAAAATTAGATGATGCTTTTTTTAGTGTAAAACTAAATTTTTAGATGATTTTGGAACTCATCCAATCCTAAGCAACTTCGTACTATTTTTATCCGAAGTTTACGTTACGTGGTGCATTCAATAAGTTTCCAGACCTTTTTTTTGTACCGGCATTTAAAATTGTCGTAGACTCTTGAAAATTCAGTATATTATTGCTATACATATTATGAGATGACTGACCAATTATTATGATTCCAGGTTGCAATGAACAGCTACAGCAGCAATTCGAATACACCCTACTAAAGCCTGATTGTCACCGCTGGTAAATTTAAAAAATGCAATCTGGACGTGAGGACACTTTAGAAGAAATATATGCAATAAAATTCTGTTTTAAACTCGGAAAAAAATGCCACAGAAACATATGGAATACTTCAGACTGCTTTTGGATCATCTTGCATGAATCGAGCATCAGTTTTTGAGTGGCGTAAGAGATTCAAGGAAGGCAGGGAGTCTGTGAGGGATGATGAGAGGTGTGGGAGGAGTAAGAAAGTCAATAGACCAGAGTTGATTGACCAAAGGGTTAGGGTTACTATATTGAAGTTTTAAGGGAGTTTAGGAAGAGATTCCGTTGGAAGAGGCCAGCACTCTTCAAATCGGGTCAGTGGCATTTCCAGCAGGACAATGCACCAGTCCACAACTCCATCCTTGCCACAGACTATTTGACCTAGATAGGCATCAAGACAGTTCCTCACCGTCCCGATAGTCCAGACCTTGCTCCCTGTGACTTATGGTTATTCCCTAAGCTCAGAGGCTGTCGTTATGAGACAATTGAGCAGATGAAAGAGGCTGTGACGAAGGTCATTGACACGCTTACACAAGAGGACTTCCATGAGACCTTCCAGAAGTTGTTGGAACGGTACAATAAGTGGAGATTACTTTGAAGGGGACTAGAGTTTCATGTGTGTACTATCAATAAAAGGGACCCAATAAGATTTAAATGACCCACTCATCGGGGGCTCCTCTAGGCGTTGGGCCACTGGGTTTACATGTAAACCCCACACTGCATAGAAAAAGAAAATGAACACACTTTTGAAATTCAACCCTATCATCTTCAAGACAAAATCAATCATGTATCATAGTATACAAAAATAAGAAAGATGAAGATATTGTCAAAAAGAAGCAAGAAGCAGTGTTCCTTTATCTGAAAAATACGTTACAAAGGCAAATATATTTTTTATTTTCTTATATATATATATATATATATATATATATATATATATATATAACAGATTTTTTTCAAATACAATATCCGGAAACGTGACATTCGATCCATACCAAGTTGAGAGTGAATTTAATTATAAATAGACCCATTTCATACAGAAAGGGACACAAACCATACAATTCACCTTACAATAAAAATAATAATAAAAATAAAAATTATAGAATGACAAAAACTATGTTGGTCTTATAAGTATTGAAATATTGCCAAACAGATTTGGAAAAAAGTTCTTTTTACAGAATACAGAATATAAGCAATTTTATTAGGGAGAAAAGTTTCATTAACAAACTTTTTCTCAAAAATATCATGTTTTATATATATATATATATATATATATGTATATATATACTTGGGTGAATCAAAAATTTTGCAATATTTTGCACAACATGGTCGTTTCGATCACAAGGTGATGCTCTGCATCAGGTGGATTTATGAGAGGGTGGGGGTAATTCACTAATAGTTCGTCCCGGACGGTCGAACCATCGATGCTAACCTGTACTCCGAACAGCTGGAGTGGATGGAAGCAATTGTGCAGCAGAAATATCCGGCTTTAGTAAAAAGAAAGCGAGCTCTTCTATGGGAAGATAATGCAAGACCTCATACCGCTCGAATGACTCGCAAAAGACTACAAGAACTCGAGAGAATCAAGCTGATGCCACACCTATCATATAGTCTAGACCTAGCTCCCTCGGATTATAACTTGTTCTGATCAATAGCTCACTTTCTACCCCCATGACGCTTCAACAATCAAGAGGAGGTAGAAGCTTCTGTGAAGGAGTTCTTCGCCTCAAAAACTCATATCAGCGTGGGATCAAAGAACTGATAGAAAGATGGTTTTTGACAGTGCAATATGATGACGTCTACTTTGAAAGCTAGGCTGCTTTTCTTGTAACTTGAAGAATAAATAATTTACCAAAATATGAGGGTCATTTAATAAGGTGAATTTTTTTTAAGGAACTAGTAACATGGAACATTGTTTCCAATTGCACCTTTTTCAAGGAAATTAATTGTAATGAGTCCTTTCATGTACCAGAAAATTATCAGCTTCACCTTCTTTACTAACCGCTACCCCTGGAACTGTTTATTTACCGGAGAATCAGTGTGTTTCCACTCCATAGACTGTCTTTTTCACTCAGGCTCATTGTGGCAAATTCATGTTTAGCCCATTTGTAAACATTCTTTGACTAGAACATGCTTCTCCATACACATCACAGATTCTTCTGTAAATTTCACATGGTTTGCACTTCTCAGCCACCAAAAATTTGATAACAGACCTCTGTTCAAGCCATTTTGAATAGCCTCAAATATTTTTGCTATAAACCAATTCCAAACAATGCAGAGTTTATATTTATGGAAAAAAAAAAAATTATTTTGCTATTTTCGAAAAAATTTCCCTTATTTAATGTATGACCCTCTTAGTGCAAAACTTTTGACTCACCCTTGGATGTGTGTATACAAAACGTAAGCAAGGCTTTATAATATTAGGCAAAGATTAATATAAATTGTTTATATTTTAAAACAGACCTAAGTAACAAGGTTTGGAATTTTTTATATATTTATATTATTATCTTACATTTCAGCAGACATTGAATTTGAATTAAATGGTTCTTACGAAGGAAAGGCATGAATTCAACTATTCTCACACCAGTTATGGATAAATAGTAGGATAGACTGAGCTCCTTAAACATGGTATGGCAACTGGTCTAGGAGAAGGAAAACTCTGAATTCACACCTGTTAAACTCAACTTAAAATTGACCTTGTGTCACATCCTGCTTGTGACTTAGTACATACATGACTTACAAAATTGACAGTGGGAAAAAAAATGTTTTAAATGACAATTTCATTTTTTAGATATAGTCAGGAAGGGTTAAATATGAATCAATTTTTATTTTAAGTTTCTTTGTTTTTAATGCTATATCAACCTTTGTGGGTTATTCAATGCCAAAGACATCCTAGTAGTAGTGGCGGCTAAAGGGCTCATACCTTTCTCAAGTTGAAAAATGACCATAATAGCTCAACTGGAGTTTGAACTCGTTTAATATGATGTTGCAGTTTAGCATGTTAGTCACTACGCCATGGAGACTTCCTTATTTATTTTCAAACTTCCTGATAAGACTTCATTTAGAAAATATCTTTTTGAAACTTTTAAAAATTTACCCATGTATAAATTTTATTTTTAGAAGCCCGTTGGCTTTTTAAAAAATATCTTAAGATTAATTGATTGATTTTAACAGCATGTCAACCTGTCCAGGGTTATTTAATGCCAAGAGCTTAGGGAATTGCATTCATTGATAGTTTATGTTCATTTTTTTTATGTCGTTGGATTTTTTTGCAGTTATATAATATCAAGTACTCCTTAAAGAAGTAATGTGTACATAGCAGTAAGGTTTCAAGTATTCCTATCAACTACTAATAATTTATACACAGTTGTATGGTTTCAAGTATTCCAATCAAATACAAAAAATATACTCAATTATATGATTTCAAGTAATTATTTTTACTTTATAATAATCATTTGTTTGCACATAGTTATACAGCTCAAGTAACTATTCTTAAAACAAATGTTTTTGTTATATGGTTTCAAGTATTCCTATCTAATACTTATAATTTTCAAACAGATCTATTTGACCCATAAAAATGGGATTGAATTTTGAGCCTCTTTAAAGAAATTCAAGATAAACCTACAAAATCCTGCAACGAAATTAATTCGACATAACAGAAAAGTATCTAAATTCATTAAAATCAAGAAAAATTATACTTTAGTCCCACCATAATTCACATAGTCATTATAATCTTAACATTGACACTTAATTCCAGAAGTTGTTATGACTGCTACAACGTTTCAGCCTCTATGTTCTACAGCCTTCTTCAGGTGTACAATCTGGGGGGGAAAAAAAGATTTTTTTTTTTTTAATAAAGAAAAAAAGTGATGAACAAAAAAGAAATAAGTTAGCAATATACAGACCAGCTGAGCCCTTTTCCAGAAATATAGATTACAGAAATGAGATTAGTAGCATTGGAGAGCATTGTTGTGTATGATTATGTTACATGAGCTAATGAGATGGTCTGATCCATGTGGCTCACATAGCAGGGAATGAGCTGAACTGGTTGGCATATTAACAACCATTTCTTAAGGAAATGGAGTCAACATTTCACTTTGTGCTAATGCCCTGGGAAAAGAAGGTATATATATCCATCTGTTCTACCCCTAGCTATCAGTAACTAATTGGATACTGGATTCTTTAGCCTTGCAACCAATTTAGGAGAAGGAAAACTCTGAATTCAAACTAGCTGTACAAGTAAGTGTACAGTGTAGGATTATGATTAGATTGTAAAGTGAACCCCTCATTAAAAACTTAGAAAGCTGTGAAATTTTCTCAAGATAATAGACCTTGTGTCATATTGTGGCTATGACAGACGGATTATGTAAGTACAAACTTCAAACTATATTTTTGTGAGGACTTATGAATTAATCATTTTTCGGAAGTTGACATTTATGGTTTTTGGTGGCCACTGCATGAATTTTTTTTTAAGTCTTAATTTTCTGGTAAT
Organism: Sepioteuthis lessoniana; assembly: GCA_963585895.1. Lineage (NCBI taxonomy): Eukaryota > Metazoa > Mollusca > Cephalopoda > Myopsida > Loliginidae > Sepioteuthis > Sepioteuthis lessoniana. The sequence goes on along the minus strand of OY757926.1, from coordinate 89,796,224 downwards.
TGAAAAAATCTCTATAGTATCTAAATTTACAAATGGAGATACATGTATCTAATACTATTTTATCAGCATTAAATGGGAAGGATTTTAAGTTAGTTAAAATCAAACTGTTTTTTGTAAGTACTTATAAATTAACAAACATCACTAAGTGATTAATATTTATGGTCTCCTGGTAGTTGTCACTTGTACTACAAATGTAAAAGCAATAGGATTTTTTTATGTCTGGATTTTCCAGTGACCTAAAAAAATGTCATAAAAAAAAGGGAATAAATTTAGTTTCTGGCTAGGAATGTCTCAGCTTAATGTCTATTTTATACCATCAAACAAAAAGATAAAGATTCAGTTTAGCTAACATAATGGCTACAGAGTGTTCATTTAGCATTCTGACTACATAGTAAGGTGAATCCTTACTAAAAGCTTAAAATGTTTTACAGTCTTATTAGTTACCATACAATATTTAGTAGCTAAAGTTCAAACCATACTCGAGTTGATGACAGATGGACAAAAAAAAAAAAGAAGACATTTGGTGAATTATAGTAAGATTATCTATCTATCTATATATATATATATCAATAAACTTCTCATTATGTTTGGCACATTATAGCAAGATTTTTATTAGAATATACTTAAAATCTTTAACCAAGAGAATATAGCAATTTCCAGTTTAATTTGAAATTTTGATACAAATTTGATAATCTTGTATGGGTCATTCTAAATATCATTTTTTAATCATTTACATACATTCTTGATGCAATATATAACCTGTGGACACACAAAGTAAATATTCAGGGAAGCATTATTATTATTATTATATTTTTTTAATTGAACCCCTTACTAAAAACTTTAAAAGTTGTGTAATATTCTAAAAACTTGCTCCAGAATCCTATCAGTAACCATATACAATTTGGTGGTCACAGCGATATTGTATTAAACAATAAACATATTAATTCTAACACCAGGCAATTATGCAGATCAGATTTTAAAAGGAAATTAATTATTTTTAATAAATTAGCTTAAGCAGAAATTATTTTTAAATCAGACCAATAATTATAGAGAAATTCATTTGCTGCTATAACTCAGTTGTAAAGCTGTTGATCTAACAGCTGAGAGGTCCTGGACTCATTTTGGAAGCAGAGACAAGCAAAAAACCGAGTTCAAATCCAGGATAAGGTTGCTGGCATTTTACTTCATGCTAATGATCTTAGAAAAAGCATGAAACCATCTCTTCCATTCCTCCAATCCCCAGCTATGAGTAAATAGTAGGGTCTTTGGCATTGGTTTGGAAACCAGGGTAGGAGAAAGTAAAATCTGAATTCAAACCAGCTGTACTCCATTTAAAAATTGACCTTTTGTCACACCCTGCCTGTAGTAGATGGGCTGGGTAAATACATACACTTTTCAGAAAAATGATTCTTCTCTTAGTTGTCAGTTTTGTACTTTGAATATTTATACAATGTTAATTTTTATAAAGATTTGAGGAGGAAGAGAGAGTGAATGAACCTCACTCTTGAAAATCACTTCCGATTTCCACTAATGAATGGTGAACTAATTTTAGTTTGCTAATTCTTACAGCATAAACTATTTTTATCTCCCCTCCCAAGATTTAATGAATACTCCGGCAATACACCTTTATCTCTGTCAAAAATGGTTTGAAGACTTAATTCTATCAAATAATTATGGAAATGTTTTAAAAGACCCACCACTGTATCTATGATTTTTGGTGGAAGAATGAATTTCTTTTAGGGAATTTGTTTTTATTACTTTTGTATTTCAAATTGTGTCAGTAGAGCAAGTCAGAGGTCAAACTTTGGTAGCTTTAGATGATGTTCATAGTAATGTCAGAATTTTGAGGCTCAAAAGGAGTTTGTATGTTTGAAATTGGACACTAAGCTAAATTTAATTAAAAACATCCTGATCCTAGTTCTTTTCACCCTTTATGAGCTGTCAGTTGTTCTATCATGAGAACAATTAAAGATCAGATTGATTTTAATGAAATGTTTATGCCCAGAGGTTAGGGAATCACATTCATTGCATGTTCCAATTTACATTTCAGGGGTAGTTATTTCTTAGGAGATTTTTGTGCACAAAAAACTTCTATCAAATATGAATAATTTCCAAACAGATCTATTTGATCCATAGATGGGACCTTAACAGATACTGCCATCTTTGAGTCAAAGTGGATCTAGGAGTAATGGTAATGAAAGGGTACTCCACTCACTAGAGCTCCAGAATTGGTGCCTCACCATCACATGCTATTTAGTGTCAATACCCACAATACTAGAGAGAACAATTCCAGAAATCTTGAGTAAATCTGATACTTTCAATGGATTAGACAACGAGGTTAAATGCTTAGATAAAATTTCTTATATAGAATCAGAAGATAAGACTATATATATATATATATATATACACACACATACATACATACATGTGTCAAATGAAGGCTTAAAAAAACAAGTAGATAATTTTTTTTAATTCACAGGAAGAGGAAAAGAAAAAAAAGCCGCAAAATTAGAATACAATTTGTTCACAACCTTTTCTGGAAACATGAAATTTCCATATACAGCTTATTTTACAAATAGAAAAAAAAAAGAAAAAAAAAGAAAACTTTTATTGCTTCTCTAATTAAATACATTTAATCAAAAAAAAAAAAAAGATACATTTAAAAAGAAAGGAAAAATTAAGAGGAATTTTGAATATAAAAATCTGAAACAATGTGAAAATTGGTTGAGACAGTAAATTCTTCAATTTTAGTGGATGAAAATAATTTGGCAACCTGTAATTCTTTGATTCTTGCCAACTGAAGGGAGTCTGATACTATCAGCAGGGGATAGGGGAGAAACCCATCCAAAACATGAGCATTCATTATATATAAGTTAGGATAGCATAGACACAGGATCATCTATGCTTGATGACTGTCAGTTTTTCAATTATGTGATCAGTAGACCAGAAACTGATACTCACCAAGTGCCCTGAGTGTGTCTATGCTATTGTAACTTAAATGTATATGCTCTATCACTGATATCAAGCTCTTTGTGTATGTGTGTATATATATATCTAATAACAGCCCATAAAGGAAAGCAGGATTCTACTTTTACTTTCACTTTTAAATTGTTGATTGCCTACTCTGAGTAATTATATATATATATATATATATATATACACACACACATTCATGCATACATACATATCTATGTGTATTTGCAGAATTTAATTGAGATAAATGCATGTGGATACAAGACACATTGGATTTTTTTAATTTTTATTTTAACATAGTTAAAATAAAGAACAGGCCACATGAAATATGGCGAAATTGGCCAAATTATTGAGAGGAATGCTGTTAAAAGAATTATCATCATTCTCCAATTTTCTACTTTGAAAATTCAGAATTTGCTATTTCCTCCTGTTGACAAAGAATTGCCAACTGTAATGTAGTAAAACAAAAATTCACTGCCCAATGAAAACTTCATAATTCTGAAAAATTATTCACTCAATAAATTTGAAGATTTCAAGAAAAAGAAAAAAAATATTACAACATTAAGATCTTCCATAAAAAATAATGAAAGATAGTTTTCTGAAATCAGACTTAGCCGTACATAATCTTTTTTTTTATTTCTATTTTTGTAATTTTGAGCAAGTTTAGTGGAGAAAAAAATGTTCACAGATTAACCTCAGTAAATTTATTGATTTAACTTTTGTCAATCTATGATAAAATTCTGGAAAAAAAAAATAGCAGTTGTTATCAACCAGGTGATGAGTATAAATATGCCAAGTTATAGCATATAAGATAACAATGGTAAATCTTATCAAAGACAACAGGTGGTGTTATTGGCACCACAAGATTTGTGTATGAAGCTATCACAGAAAAATTGGGACGAGGGTAAAAACCATCTTTCCCAAAACTATTTTCCAAAACTTATCTTTGCAGCCCTTGAAATCAAAATCAAAAATAGCATTGTTTGTTTGTGTTTTGTTTAACAGTCTTACTAATTCTAAAATCTGTAACAACAATCATGATGATTTTTAAAAAAATCCTTATTCAGTATATTTAAAATAGAATTATCAATTAAGAAAAAAAAACAACATATATTTGAGTAATTTAAAAAATATATCTGAATGTATATAATTTACATATATTTTTTTTCATTGAGAACTATCAAAATATCTATTACTGGTAAATTTCATTCATAGAGTTTTTTTAACAGATGATTTTCTGTAGAAGAGAAATGCATTAAGGACAAAGTTAAAATACTTTTTTTTTAACAATATTTTTACAAGATTAATTTATACAATAACATCTCATTGGGTAATTCATTCCAGTAATTCCAGTACGGATTATTCTTACCATGAGATGCTAGCAAAAAATACGAGGCAAATAAATTAAAAGATAAAAGTTGTGGTTTTGTAATACACCAATTCTTACAAAATGGTCATGCTACCCAAATTCTGAAGTAGATTTATATAGACTTTAATTCTATATGGAATGGAAGGGGCTCCAGTCATAAATATTTACATAGACTTTAATTCTATATGGGGTAAAAGTGGCTGCAGTTTAATCGCAAACCCATGGTGAAGACAAGGAATCTCCAGTAACTTGTAAGTATCCTTTGATTGGAAAAGTCTAAGAGAAGGTATTCTGAAATACAACCTACAATTTGTATAGTCTCCAGTTATCTTGCTATGCTTGTCACTGGGCTGTAGCTACGTAGACCCAGAGAGTGGCATAAGTGTCATAGAAGTGTATGTTACTATAATCAAACGATATACAGATGTCTTACTACCTTACCATCTTGTATATATTTCACGAGTTAAATTAGTTATTAATCAGGATATTTCAGTTGTAATTTTCGTGGTAAAGATGACTATCATCTGTCAAGATGTTGCTGTCATTATCATCACTCATAAGTAAAGTTGGCAACTGTAGTCGAGGGCGACCTGAAGACTCCCTTTTTAATAGCTACTACACCGAGGTGTAGGGGAGGGCGCTACTCCTTTCCCTGGATTGCTCCACTTTACCCTTGATATGTACCTTATAATGCTGAGTGTTAACCAAAGAGGTATCAAGTACCATTTTTAAAGTCTTTGGTATGACCCGACCTGGGATCGAACCCTGGTCTCCCGGACCATTGGCAAACACTTTACCCACTAGGTCAATGAGCCAGTTAAATTCTATTTAAAGTTTTTTTGTTCTTTTTCTTGGTTTAAGTTTCTTGGCAAGGTAAAACTAAAAAGTACCACAACAAATGAATTTATTTTAATTCATTGGTCTTCTACTCCATACAAAATATTCACCACTAAAATAAAGAATAAAAAAAAAAAATCAATCTGATAATCACAAGCAAATAAAGGTTTTTCCCTCAATGCCTAACCTTAAAATAGTTGTTTATTATTCAGATTTTTTCATTAAATTTGATTCATGTTCATTTTTATCAAAATGCCAATAGTCTTAATGGATCTATTCTTTGGCTACAAATTAAATTACTGTATATATTCATCTATCTATCTAGTATAATATTGGGGGGGGGGTGTCACATGATACACGAGATCAGATGAAACTCAAGTAAACACAGTATTCACATACACACAAAGTTTGTATCTCGTATATGATGTAACCTTTAAATACCAGGCTAAAATTTAGGTCCCAGAAAGTCATATGATATGAAAATATATATAGTAAATATCTGGAATAGAAGTAACAGCTTTGGATGAGAGATCTACAACCCATATGTCAGAAAATAATCTTCTATGAATAATGCCTTAGTTCTTTGAGCCCCTATCTCTTAGGATCTTGAATACTCTGCTTATGAAACTTACAAAAAATTTAAACACAAAAAAATTCATACTTCACTCCAGGAAAAGGACATCATAGTTTAAAACTATCCCATCATTTGATTTAATAAAAGAAAAAAAATGGCTGTTTAATGATCACAATTATTAATAACTGACATGATACTGAGTTTAAAAGACAAGGCTTTCAGTGTATAGTAAAATAGCACACAGTCTAAAATATCAGACTTATGGGTTCAAAGGGTTAACCAATCAAGCTATCTTAAGATGAGTTGCCAATATATAGGAATATAAATTTCAATGTAGTCCAAAAATGTATCATTGAAGAATCTAGTCAAAATCAATAATAAAATGTATATTATATCTAAATTTATCAAAATAAGTTAAATTTGGCAAATGACAGTAAAATGTTTCAAGGACTGCACATTCATCAATTTATTTACATCTTAAAAAGGCAATCAATTCAATACACAAAATCATTTGGTTTTTAGCATTTCATTTGCTAAAATAAAATCATTTTTAGTTTAAAAATTATTTTTTTCACATGCTGCAAAAAACCTTAATTAAAAATAAATAATCAATGATTTATAACAACAAAAGACATTTTACAAGTTAGGCCTTTTCCACCAATTATATACATTTTTTTTTAAATATACAGAACATGATTCTATCAGAAGTAAAAATTAATTTCTAATTCAGTTCCTTAGTTTAAAGGTTTATTAAAGGGTAAATTTTTTTTATGTTACCTTTTTTTTTTTTAGTTGTTTTACTTTATGAAATCCAGCAGCCATTTTGTAAATATGGTTTTCTTGAAATGACAAAAATATGCCAGGATTGCCTGTTGATAGGTGACACTGTAAACAAATATATTTATGCTTCAAAACTTTAAATAGGAATGTCAAGCTTGAAGGAACCATGGCAAAAATGAAAACCTGTGTATCCAGTAGTGTTACAGAAAGGGCTGGACATATATCTACATATGTGTGCTTGCAATTTGGTCAAAAGTGAAGTTGCAGACCTCTTGATGGATAAATGAAGGGGAGAATTAGACATTCAGACAGACCCTCCAAATGGTTAGGGGTGGTCAGGATTCAGTTTGGAAGAATTCTCACTGTTGAAGACAGACCAGAGCATAGAGAGAAGTAGATTTATACCTATCCTAAAGATATTACTACTAAAAGAATACAGGTATCTTGAATTCAAATTAATTTTGCTTACTGCGATGATAAGTTACATTTCCATGCACTTCTCTAAGGCATAGAAATACAGTATCTTGCAAAAGTTTAGAAACCCCCACATTTATTTTTAGATTGAATTTACAAAAAAAGTTCCATTTTTTCTATTCTTTTCATTAAAGAGTTCCACTGCAGTTTATTATTTCTCACTTATTTTAACGCAATGTTACAAGATTTGGAGAAAGTTCCAATGTTGAAGACAGACTGAAAAAATACATCAAAGAAACAAATGCTCAAAAACTAATAAATTTGTTAAATGTTGAACATTATATTCTCATCTCAAGTGTCTTGAAATGTTCATATTTTCCAACAGCTTCTAAAAGAAAATCTCAGAAGAATCCTGTTTAATAACAGGTTGATGATGTTGCAGATTTGTTTCTTCTGACAAGCAGATAATCCTTTCATCCCCTTATTTATTGTAAGCAATGTGGCATTTACACCAGAGGTCTCAAGCTCAAGGGCAATTACGTCCCGGAGCAGAAGGCAAATAGTGAGATGGGAAGGAGGGGGGGGGTCCACAATTTGTACTAGTTATAGTGCTAAATTGCAGTACAGCTAAAAGGTTGCGAGGGGGACTCCCTATTTATCAAATTGATAGTGCAAGTGATGATAAATGTCTACGAATATGTGATCTAATACAAAATGTCCAATGCGACTAAAAATAAAATTGAAAAAAAAATCTTTTTTTAATATTAGATATTTAGAAAAATATGGGTTATAAAAGGAGTAATGAAATAGATAAGCAATTGAAGATATCAAAATTATCTAATGATTCAAATATCTGTTGACCTAATGTGATGGTCTGGGAGTGCTTCGGTGGTGGTGGTCAAGGAAGATTATATTTTCTGCAATTAAAAGTGACTCTGACTTCAGTGAGGTACTTGACTGTCTTGGGGGTCTATTACTATTGATACAGGTAAGAAACAGCAAATTGTAGGCTGGTGCTCCAGGCCATTCCACTACACTTGTATAAAAAATAGATTCAAGATAATGATATTGAATTCTTGGAATGGTCACTCAATTTATTGAAACCTCAATCTGATTGAGAATCTATAGAATAATATGAAAGAAAAGAAGATTGCACCAATGAAAATCACTGCCATAGATAATCTGAACAGAAGTCAACAATGATCTGTAACAAAACCATCTTCCATCATCAGTACCTTCTAGAGTCAAAGTAGTGATAAAAAAAAAACATTTTTGTTAAAAATACAAAATCTTTAACTTTTTTTTAATCTTGCAAGTTTTTTTGTACACAATAAAAGAATGCAATCTTTATAAATTGAAAAGAAATCTCATTTTCATGATTTTAGGCTAAAGTTTCCAAACTTTTGCAAAATTCTGAATGGGATGAAACATTTATCAGATAACAACTGCAGAATCAATTAGCTGAAACACCTTCTTCAAAACATTATATTAAAAACTTTAGTCTGAATAAGGTTTAAACTTATTTAAAACTAAGTTCAATTATTTATGCAATTTTATAAGTAGGAAACTATTTAGTGATAGGACACAACTGAACTTGTTATGGTTTGGAATCTTACATACTAGGGGTTATTATCGTTTCATGTTATCAAGGTAATTCATTCATATTATGTCATCTCCATTTTCTCAGGGAAAATAGGAAATCCTGCATGAAAGACAGTTGATTAGAGAAGAAAAATGAAATTTATACTTTATATATAAAGTTGTTCAGGTGTATGTTTGGTTGTTTGGGTTTTATGGCATACCAATCTTTGTAGGTTATTTAATGCCAAATCCATTTTTATACAAATAAACAGTTCTATTTCAAACAATTCAGTTTAGCGTAAGTACACAGTTTAATTGTCAAAAACATTTCTATTTCAAGCTATTCAGTTTAGTCAAACAGTTCTAATTCAAACAATTTAGCTTAGTTTAAGTATAGTTTTTTTTATACACAGTTAAATGTCAAAACAGTTCTATTTTGAACAATTCAGGTTAGCATAAGTACGTAGTTTAGTTCTATTTGACCCATAGATAGGACCCTATCAGGTGCTACCACCAGAGTGGACCTGGGAGTGATGGCAATGAAGGGTTACTCCGCATTCCCCAAAGCTCCAGTATCACCAAAACCTCACCATCAGATTGTTTAGTGTCATATCCAAGATACTCATTGGAGGGGTCTTATGCTTCTACTAAGGTGCAGTCGGTGTATTCTACAGCCACAACCGACTGGGTAAGTGTTCTGGTGTAATGGTTACTGCCATAGGAAATGGACATGGTGAATCGAGTTCAAAACCTGGACAAGGCTGTTTGCATTTCAAGTTGTTCTAATATCTTTGGGAAAGGTATGAATCCAACTATTTTCTCTCTCTCTCTAGTTATGAGCAAATAGTAGGGCAATATGAAACAAACCCCCATGATTTCTTTTCAACAGTATAAGTTTGTGAGCTCTTAAAGTCCAAAGTCAATAAGTCTCTCATTGATCTTTACATGTCTGCTTCACTCTTTGTTCATCTATATACATTTGTAATAATCAACTTCCCTTACCCCCCTACCTGACTCTCCAATCATTTTTCCACATTTAATTTATTTCATTGCCATATCATCATAACTTTTTGATGAGTAGTGACGAATTTGGCCTTGCTTAAGGTGAATCTAAGTGAAAAAAGATTCTCGTTACAGAAAAAAAATCTAAGTGAAAAAAGATTCTTGTTACAGAAAAAAAATCTAAGTGAAAAAAGATTCTCGTTACAGAAAAAAAATCTAAGTGAAAAAAGATTCTTGTTACAGAAAAAAAATCTAAGTGAAAAAAGATTCTTGTTACAGAAAAAAAAATCTAAGTGAAAAAAGATTCTTGTTACAGAAAAAAAATCTAAGTGAAAAAAGATTCTTGTCACAGAAAAAAAAATCTAAGTGAAAAAAGATTCTTGTCACAGAATTGTTAAACTTTACTGTATGAGGTGAGTTTAAGGCAATTCTTAAGTTGGTAGGACATTATTTTCAATTTTTTTCTTCTTTTATTCAAATAAAACTTGAACTTTAAAACTTAACATAACCTGATACTAAATAGAAATTAACAAATCAGATTTAAATATTTAAATTTTGACTTTGAATATTTTAAATATTTATCTTAAAAAAAACTTACATAAAACTATGCATAAAATTCAAGACTTTTTTAAACTTGAATTTTTGTGGCTAAGGTCACTACAAAACCCAATTTTTTAGGTTTTAAAAACAAATATATTAAAAGAATAGTAGTCAATCAACAGTTAGATAGTAATAAATCAATGTATTTCATTACACAAATATTGGTAAGCCTAGAAAAAAATTTGTTATAACAATAAGGTCATACAATGCTTCTGATCAAGATTGATAGGATCATATAATTACTTGGGTGAGTCAAAAGTTTTGCAATATTTTTGTATGTGCTAGCTTGAGGCGGGTATATCATGTGACCAAAGCAGTGCAAGTTATGGAAGGTACCTGCTGTAGTCAATAGCAACATGATAGTTGGTGTGTGTGATTTGAAAGTCACACAGATGAACATGTAATGTCGTCTAATTTGGGAACTTATGCTCTATGAGTTCAAACTGGGCTATAACACTACAAAGGCAATCAAAAACATTTGTTGTGCAAAAGGTGAAGGGGTACAGTTGATCAAAGAATGGTAACCAGATAGTTCAAGAAACTTTCTTTGGCTTGCAAGAACCTTAATGATCAGGTAAGGTTAGGTAGGCCTAAAACCATAGATTTCAAATCTGTGCTCCAAGCCATAGAAGGAAATCCAGTGAGGTTCATCACCTTCATGATCTTAACAAAAGCCTCATGTTACCAAAATATTGCAAAACTTTTGACTCACCCTAATATTATTAACCATTTCCAATTAGGCTAGATTTGACCAACCAAAACACATTTATTTATTCACAATGGAATCTAATAATACCAATTAGTTTTTAGATCGTTTGGTTTAGTTTATTTTTTTTATTGATATATCAACCTTCATGGGTTATTTAATACTAAATCTATCCTTGTTGAAGAATAACAAAGTTACAATTTAACCCATAGCATGGGGGAGGATAAGGGAATTCATACCTTTCCCAAAACGGTATTAGTCCAAAAGGGAACTTAATAGCGAAACTGGATTTTAAACTCATTTACTTTGAGGCTTACTTCCAGTACTTTTACCCATCACACCATGGAGACTCCCCCCACCCCAGTTTTGAAGGATAGAATTATGAAGTTGCCTAACAAATAGCAGTAGATAGTGGACCAAAATGGTACATATGTTGTCCAATAAAATCAAAGCAAAATACAAAAGAAAAGAAAATTAAAAAAGAATTTCTATAAAAACTAAAATTGTTTGAACTTGCTTACTTCAAGGCCACAGTCTATCACTTTAACCACTAAGCCATAAGGACTTCCCCTGTTGCAGAAGGGTAAATGTTATTAAATCAATTTAAGTAACACATTGGCTTTTATATTGTAATGAGGGGCTTTAAAATTTCAATAGAATGACAACCAGGCATAGACTTACAAATGTCAAGGAGACAACACTTGACTGTTTAAAATGGAGAAATAAATAAATCTAATTCCAATGATGACTTATTACAATTTATTACAGCTTCATCATTGACACAAATACTATTTACAATATATTAGGGGGGAGTTAAAAGTTTTGCAATATTTGCATATCTACTAGTTTCCAGAAATAAATTCCAGGAACTTGAGGGAACCAAACTGCAGTCACACCCAGTATATCATCTGGACTTGGCTCTCTCAGATTATTACGTTCAAATCCATGGCTCACTTCTTGCACTTGCAAAGCTTTAACAACCAAGAGGAGGTGGAAGCTTCAGTAAAGGAGTCTTCACCTTAAAGGACAAGAATTAGTATCAACATGGGATCAAAGAACTGGTAGAAAAGTGGCTTCAGATGGTGCAGCATGATGGCCTCTAGTTTGAATGCTAGGCTGCTTTTGTTGTAACTTGAATAAAGCAAATAATTTACCAAAAAATTGCAAAACTTTTGACTCAACCAAGTATTTTGTATTTTTTAGCAATTTTATGGCATTTGGTTTCAATGACTAAAACCAAATTATTATGAGTAATAATGTCTCTGCCAGGATATATATATATATATATATATATATATATATATATATATATATATATGGTATTGAGGAGGTTAACTTGTGTAGATAAATCACAAATTGAATTCAAAGATACTTCAAAATTGGAAATATTTACAAATAAATTCAGTCTGGAAAGGGTTAAGATCTCGTTGGTTTTTATCATATCAATTTCACATGGGAAAAGGTTTGACGTCAATCTTGCTAGAGTTTGAACTCTGGTAGTTGCAGATTACAGCTCTAGCAAATAAATGTATATCTTGTTAAAAATAATAATAATAATAATAATAATAATAATAATGATAATGTAAGAGAAATAGAATACAATTTCATTAAATTATTTGCTTTGAATAATTCTTTGTGGAATGGCATAGCCATTGCTAATTTTAAAAATAAAATTTTGTATTTGCATTTAAAAAAAAATACCCAATACAAAATATATCTTGTAGGTGATCACAACAGTAGAAAATAAAATAAAAATAAAAAAAGAGTGAAAATAGGTGAAAAAAAAATTTTTTTTACATGAGAAAAAAAGTCAACTTTTCTTTGAGTTAGTAAAAAAAAGTTTTCCCGATATCATGTGTAAGAAATTTTCAAGTTTGGATTTGATAACTTGATTTTTAAAAAAAAAAAAAAAAAAAGGTTAATTTTCAAGCTGAAAATATTCATGTTCACATTTAAAAAGAAAATATAAGAAAACATATCTAAAATCTTATGGGAAGTCATTTTTTTTTTTTTTTACATAATTCAGGAAACATGATATATGTATATCAAATACGACAGATATGAATTCTTTTTATTAATACTGCACGTGCTTTCTCCATCGTTATCATCATCACTTGGGAAAAAAAAATCAAAATTTTTTCTTAAATGATTGAATCTTTCCTGAATATTCAATTCTAGTCTTCAGAAGAGAATATCTGATATCATGATTGTAGATCATTTAAAAAAAAAATTACTGTTATTTTGTGTTTAACCCTATAGGAAAAAAGACTTGTTTCATACAGGCAGTACATCCAATGAAGAGCATAAAATAAAACAGTGAAAACAATTTTTCAATGCTTTTTCTCAGATGCATTGTCTAAATCAGTGATTCTTAACATGGAGTGTGAGAAATTTTTTTTAATCAGTTTGGTGTTGACCTAAGGAGGACTGAAAAGAAAGGATTGATTAGATAACTGAAAATAAAATCCTCCCATTCCATCCACTTTGAAAAGGTTGTTCTAATCTTACTTTGTTTTTCTACCACTTAGTTGGTTGAGGCAGGATTTTTGCAGCAACAAATGATGTACTCACAAAGAAATGTAATTTATCGCAGATTGAAAAGAGAGAAGACTTATGCTTAAAACTGAACCAAGATTTGGAAGTTCAACTTGACAAATTATAGACACCAGGAACAGCGTTATCATTAGTCAGGATTTATATTTTTACAATATTTTGCTTTTGCAAATAAAATATATTTCCTGTTATATGGAATTTCTATTTGTGCTTATTTGGACTTGAAATTTTTTGGACAACAAAAATGGGGTGACAAAGAAGAAAAGGTTGAGAAACACTGGTTTATACGAAAAGAGAGGATCTCTTTTTCTAATAGGGTAAATCGTAGCAACCAAAGATTTTCTAAATCATCTTAGCAGCAACAGTATTGATATCAGTATTCTATTCCAAAGAAGTCTATAGAACAGAACAGTGAAAATGTTGACTTGACAATATCAGATGTAGAAAAGGAATTCAATCATCTAAAGAAAAAAAATTGGAATGTTAATGATGATTCTCAGAGTTTTAGATAAAAAAAAAGTTAATATTAAAAGTTACCATTTAGCAAAAAGCATTTCTAAAAGGTTTTTAACATCAATAACTTTTTCCACATCATAGAAAACAACACAAATAATAAGAAATAGTAATAAAAACATGTTTAAATATATATTTGACCTTTTTTTTTTATAAGAACCACTTTGGAAAAGAAAAATTATGATAAAAATCATATTTCCATAAATAATAACCATATAATATTCTGTTGAAAGATTTTTTTTTTAATAATTATTTTTTGTTTTCATTATTTGATATTTGTTTTCTAAAACCCAGAAAAAAGTTTTAATGCTATCAAATGTTTTTAAAAGAAGCCTCTTAGCAATGATAACATTGACAGGAAAAGACTCCACATAAAAAAAACAAAAAAAAACAAACAAAAAACAAAACCCTGAACAAACAATCACAGTTAATCTTTTACAATCTTATTCTCAGTATCATGTTTACTTAATTCTTTTTCTTCATCTGGAGATAATTTAGTATCATCTTCATCAAAACTATCATCCCCAAATGTCTCTTCTTCATCGCCAAATGTCTGAATGTTCAAATTGAGTTGTTCTTTGCATCGGGCTGAAGCCATGGCTGCAATGTTACGGGTTAGTGATAAACCTGGTCCTCCGCTGTTTGCTGCCCAACGTTCTTGCAGATCCATAAGGTTAGTGCCTTTAAGTGAATGCTTTGGTAGGGGTTTGCTGCTTTCATCATCATCAGTTTTTGTGTGCAAGAAAAAGCCACTACCCTGTGTGGAGGGGGTAGGGTCAGCATTCAGAGGAGGAGGTGTGCTGATGTTGGCATTGTTATTAACGTGGTTGCTGTTGGTATTTGAGAGTCGGTGGGTAGGAGTCAAAGAAGGGCTTCTGGAATTGCCTTGCGAAGAATGTTCTGCCCCTGAGTGGAGAATAAAGCTAAAAGACTGGTCTGGAGGAACCTGGGTGCTATCACTTGAAAGTTTGAATTCGTTCTGCTTTGAAAGCTGGTGGCTGCTGTTATTTTCCACATCTGTGCTGCCATTCTTGAGAGGCGGCAAATTATCTGATCCATCAACAGAATCCAATTGGTCAACTTTGGAGTTTTCCTGTAAAGAATCTGTTTTCAGGCTTTCTGTATCAGTCGTATCAACTGTTGGTGAAAAAAGTAAATTCCGTAGGTGCAGATCACTAAAATGATCTGATTCTACTGGATCCACAACTTCATGAAGAAAAAACGGTGTTGTTTCTTGTTGCACTTCTTCTGGATTCAAAGACAGGCTTTTACTCCAAGAAATCTGATTCACACTTGATTCTTCGGAATGGCTAAGATCCTTCAGTTTGCTCGATGAGAACTCGTCATCTGAGGCCAATGGATCCTCATCAATCAAATCTTCATTTAGGTTACCTGATTGCTGCATTGAATCAACATCTGCAAATACATTATGAAGAAAACTGTCATTAAATATTCTCATCAGAAAAAAAAATTAGTTTACATATTCAGTGATATCACAGGTATGTAATACCCTACCCTCTTAAAATTATAGTAAAATTAAAATTAAACAGTTTGCATATCCAGTGATATCACAGGTATGTATATACCCAACCCTCTTAAAATTATGGTAAAATTAAAATTAAACAGAGTTTGTGCATCCTATGATATCACAGGTATGTATATACCCAACTGTATCACTACAGAAATGATTTGATACCTGGTCAATTTTTAAGCAAAGTACAAATGGTTTGAATTCAGAGTTTCCCTTCTTCAAGACTGGTTGCCACAACAAGGTTAAAGAACATAGCCCAACCTACTGTTTACCCATAGCTGGGAGTGAAAGAGATGAGTTTATACCTTTTCCAAGTACATAAATGCAGAATGAAACACAAACAGCATTGTCCAAGATTTGAACTTTGGTCACCAAGTCCATTTCTATGATTATAACTTTTACAGTAAGAGCCCCTCCAATATCACAATTAAGATTTATTATTATCAATTTACAGTATTTTATCTATTTTATCTTGAATGTTTTAGTTGCTTTTTATTGCATTTCACTTGTGTAATCAATTTAAAATAGAAATAGAGCAGATTAATGAAAAGGAAAGCTCCCAGATTCAAACTTATCCTTCAAGCCTGATTAAATACACCAGCTGCCCGACTAATGGAGTTATCAAGGGCAATCAGCTTATAGATTTGGTTTGGTTTGGTTTGGTTTTATGGCATAAAACCATTGTAGGTTATTTAATGCCAATCCATTTTTACATATATAGACAATTCTATTTCAAAGAATTCAGTTTAGCATAAGTACACATTTTAAACCAAGAAATTAACAGTTTTTAATTCTAATACGAAACATGAAACAAAAAACTGAGGATATACCTTGGTAGGTTATTTAATACCAAATCCAACAGTTCTACTTCAGACAATTCAGTTTAGTATAAGTATAGTGTTTGTTTACACAGTTAAATGTCAAAACACTTCCATTTCAAACAATTCAGTTTAGTGTAAGTACAGTTTCAATATCAAAACAGTTCTATTTCAAACAATTCAGTTTAGCATAAGTACACAGTTTAGTTCTATTCCACACATAGACAAGACCCTATTTGGTTGCTACCACTCCTGGCCAGAGTAGACCTAGGAGCAATGGCCATAAAGGGGTACTCCATATTCCTTCAATCTCCAGCATTACTGGAGCCTCACCATCAGATTGTTTAACGTCATACCAGGACACTCATTAGGGGAGTTTTAACCTTCTGCAGCGATGCAGTTGGTGTATTCAGCAGACTAGTCCATTGGTTTGGTTTGATGACGTATCGATCATTGTTGGTCAGTTAATGCCATACATATATTAGATGTATAATTTCTAAAGACAGTTTGAAGATAACATTTTTAAACAAGCCTGAGCTTGTTTTTTTTTCACATAGTTAATCAGCTTGTAGAAGTCCAAGTCATATAGTATATAAACTCTTATGTTATTCTATCAATGTGTGTTGATGCCAATATTTGTCCACACTAGTTGTATGAATAGCATCTTTTTATTCATTTTTAGATAACAGATTATGATTATTATTGATTACTATTTTATTATTATTATTAATAATATTGACAACTGAATATACTTGAATATCATTCAATACAATCTGAGATTATTTGTTGAGTTTTGCAGGTAGAAATTGCAGGTGTAGAAATTGGCCTAAGGCTAGGCCTAGCCATTGTCAACTATTTACACACACAAAGTTTCTATCTTGCATATAGACAACAAATATTAGGATAAAATTAAGGTATGAGAAACATGCATGATCTATGAGTTTATATGGTAGTATTTTATCTTTAATTTCTAATTGCTTTTTGTCATAAGATTATGAAACAAACATCAAGATTTTTATTTACTATAACAATTACATACACAATGATATAACAAATTCTAGTAATAGATGGTAAAATAAAAATAACTGAAGTTATAATCAAACATTGACATGAGTTCAAATCCTGGATGAGACTGATTGCATTTCACATAGCACTAATACCTTTGGGAAAGTTATGAATCCAATTAGCCTCCTTCCAGCTATGGGTAAATAGTAGGGCAGACTAGGTTCTTCAGCCTTGGTGAGGTAACTAGTCTAGGAGAAGGACAACACTGAATTCAAACCTGTTAAACTCCACTTAAAAATTGACCTTGTGTCATATCCTGCCTGAGCAGAGGGGGCGGTAAATATGATAATCAAACATTGACTGCATTTGAACCTGGTGTACACAGGTAAAATTTTAGCTTTCATTACTGGCTACCATATTTGTTTTAACTGGCCCATTGTCCAAGTGGGTAGAGTGTTTGCCAATGGGTCTGGAGATTGAGCTTCAATCTCAAGTCGTGTCATACCAAAGACTCAAAAAATGGTACTTGATACCTCCTTGCTTAACACTCAGCATTATAAGGTACATTTCAAGGGTAAAGTGGAGCAATCCAGAGTAAGAAGTAGCGCCCTCCCCTACACATCGGTGTAGTAGCTATTGAAAAGGGAGCTTTTGGGTCACCCTCGAGTACGGTTGCCAACTTTACTTACTTATATTTGTTTTAGTCCCTTTTTATAATAATAAACTAGATATTACTCAAGAAAATTGATGTTTAAATACTGAATTTTTCAGTTTTTGATCTAAACTTTGTTTTAGAAATTTTAAACATTTAATCTTAGAACATTGTGAGATGGTTTAATTTTATCCTATCAATTGACATGTGCGTTACTGAGCAGTAGTGACAAGCTATATTTGCACGATAACAGCTAAAAGCCTCTTAAGCCAGAATTGTGATTGGTGTTGTCACAGTATTATGAAAAGTGTCTTTTATTTTAACCAATGAGATTTTTTTGCTGACAGAGTAATATATAAACAGTTAACACCCAGAAATGTTCAATAAGGACAGAAAAGAATTAGTAAGTAAGACCTGAATGCGTAGTATACTACTACTTGGTTTTAGCACCTATGAGAAACATGTATATATAAAAATATAGTCTTATATTTTTATCTGTTGATGGTGACACTTGCGTGGAGCAGTAGAGTGATCAGAGGAAGAGTTCATGTGCATGAGGGGCCATCAGGAGTCGGAACTGCCAGTGGGATCTGCTTCAGCCCCAAATTCTCGACTTTATATAGTCTTATAACTCCCATGCAACCACATGTGATGCTTGTCCCTCATTGGCCACGGCCCACACCCACACAATGCTTGTCTTTCACTGGCCATACCTTACATCCATGCAATGCTTGTTTCCAGAATCATTTTGTTGATTTTACCATCAGCTGGATGTATCTGTCAATAACATCCGCTGGATTCATCACAGGCCAAGGTGATATATTACAAATGAAGCAATGACTTCTGCTAAAATGTTATCAGCTAAAGCTTATCTACTCTAGTATAGATATTTTGAATACATTTTAATTTTCAAAACCATAGTTCTATCAAAATTAAATGAAAAACTTATTTCCTATATTTTGCAAATATTTAAATGCTCAAAAACTATCCAAGAAATAATACCAAGAAGAATATAAATAGAAGTAAAAGCAAAAAGAAAAAAGGCAAATTACTAAGGTTAATTGTGAAAGTAAGAAATAAAATCAATCCACAAAGCCCAAATAAAATCAAAATGGATTGTTGGACTTATACTAAATTAAAAGTTTAAAATTTTAAAGTAAGAAATAAAATCAATCCACAAAGCCCAAATAAAATCAAAAGAGATTGTTGGACTTATACTAAATTAAAAGTTTAAAATTTTAAAGTAAGAAATAAAATCAATCCACAAAGCCCAAATAAAATCAAAATGGATTGTTGGACTTATACTAAATTAAAAGTTTAAAATTTTAAAGTAAGAAATAAAATCAATCCACAAAGCCCAAATAAAATCAAAAGAGATTGTTGGACTTATACTAAATTAAAAGTTTAAAATTTTAAAGTAAGAAATAAAATCAATCCACAAAGCCCAAATAAAATCAAAATGGATTGTTGGACTTATACTAAATTAAAAGTTTAAAATTTTAAAGTAAGAAATAAAATCAATCCACAAAGCCCAAATAAAATCAAAATGGATTGTTGGACTTATACTAAATTAAAAGTTTAAAATTTTAAAGTAAAAATATTAAGCCTTACAAATTTTAATTTGGGCTACAAAATCCATTTAAAAGAATAAATAGTAATGACTGGAAGTTTGGTCCGGAGAAGCCAAGCTAAACTAAAATTCTGATATACCTGCTTCCTCTCTGTAAAAAAATTTACTTTTCTACCCTTAACTTTAAACTCTCCTTGTCGTAAAGATGCTTTAAAGAACTCTGCATACCACCCTGATGATCTCTTACAATATGGACCTAACCAACCAACCAACCATACATTCTTGTACTGTCACATGATACCTGGAGAGGTGATGGGCATTGTCAAGTAAGTCTTCTTATTTTTGAATAACCTAGCATGGCACCCTGATGATCATGAAATCAAAGGGTTAATCAACACATGTGTACCTTTATTTGGGAGGTCTGACTGCAAACTATCACTCTGAAGACTGTCAGTGTGCAAGCTGTCATCCGACTGTTCTGCATCGGTGGATGAATGACTAGAAGCACAAAGGGTGTCATCTTTCTGCATCTGATTTCGCTTCACAGCAATTTCTTCCCGGCGTTCCATGTCAGTCGCTCGAACTGCTATCACATTTCGTAGTTCAAACATCATCCGTCGCGACTCTTCTCGGTCCTGCTCTCTTTTTTCCTTGACAATTAAAAGTAAAAAATTATCTTAAAAAAAAATAGATAACAAAATAAAACTAAAAGCATCAATAGAGAGTGATCCACATTATGCAAAGTATATTTTTAAAAACTGCGGAGTATTGTGTTACAAATTCCCTCCCCCTTGGTACAAAATTAATAGGTACTTTATTTTTCATCAAATAAGACACACCGTAAATTTAGCATAAAATAATTGAAAAAAATAAAACAGATTTCAAGCTTGATCACAAGCCTGATTTTCACAATATAGGTTGATTATAAAAAAATAAGTCATATACGTTGTAAAATTTGCTAAGACATTGAAATAATGATTTCAAATTATTTTAAGTAGTTGATATTTATATTCCATTTATTTAGCATGAAATAATTGGAAAAATAAAACTGATTTCAAGCTTGATCTACACTATATACAGAGATTTTGAAGGTCAGATTTTGAAATAAAAAAAGTTGTCTTTGCTGAAAAATTCACTATCATATTTTGAAATAATGATTTCAAATTATTCTAAGTATTTGATATTAATATTCTATGTACATACACAAATTATTTCTAGATATCTTTCCAAAAAATATACCTATAATTTTTGTATATATAGAGCGTCTCAAAGTGGGATCCATGTGACTCTAAAAAATATACCTATAATTTTTGTATATATAGAGTGTCTCAATATGGAACCAATGTGACTCCAAAAAATATACCTATAATTGTTGTATATATATATAGTGTCTCAACATGGGACCCATGTGACTGCTAATAACTCTACTAATAATAATGTTGTGTTCTTTTTTGTTTCAGATTTGAAAATAGTATCCAATGACAACTATTAATCTTTGATCACAATGCCTTGGACAAAAAAGGAAAAAATATTTTGTGTCATTACTTATTTGAAGACAAAATAATCCAAAATTTTCTCAAAATAGATGCAACTCATGAATATAATAATGATTTATTACTGGGACAAGAAACTCAAAAAAAGGTTGCATATCCTAGAAGTTGATACAATAACAATTAAAAAACATTGATTTGATGTCTCTGGCTCAAAGGATGCATTTTTTACAAGACATGTTCCAAATGACCATCATTGTGCTTGTCTCGGTAATAAATCATTATTATATTAATGGGTTGCATCTATTTTAAGACACCCTGTACATTATTAATGGGTTGCATCTATTTTGAGACACCCTGTACATCATATTAATGGGTTGCATCTATTTTGAGATACCCTGTACATCATATTAATGGGTTGCATCTATTTTGAGACACCCTGTAGATGAAAGATAACACCTATTCATACACATAAGTTAGAATTTATACATTGTTCTAGATTTTTCAAAATGACTTAGTCCAGGTTAAAAGCTAGGTAAGGGTAACCCAAAGCCAAACTTTGAGCTGGAGACATTCAAGACCTTATTTTTCTGTATCATTAGGGAACAAAAACAGTTTTGGTAAATAGGCCAACTGGCCCTTACCGAGCTTTTAACCTGGACTATGTAGTTGTTGTTGATTCCTAGTAGAATCAGAAGGATTCACTTTTGAAATTGCCATTTTCTGCCTCATCAAAGTCTCTTTAAACTTGTTTAATTGTGTTTCAATTGTGATTTTAACCTTAGAAAAAAAACAAGTTTTAAGGAACCAAACCTGACATATGACGTGATGTTTAGGTGAAAAGCCCAGCATGAAATATAAAGAATGTTTCTTCAGTCATTGTATATTTAAAAGAAAAATTCTATCATCATCATCATCACCAAGGCATGCTGACAGGATGGATTCTTATGACTCTCTCTTGCCTTCTGTTTCTATTGGCATCCAGTGTTTGCACTTAGTTGGTGAGTCAACACTGCTGAGTCCAAATGTAAGAAGAGAACCTCACTAATGAATTTGTTCTCAGCACGTCTTGTTCATCTTACTTGGATGATTTTTGTGATGGAGGTAAGTTGCCATACAAATCTAACATAGATCATTATTATTTATGATAATCTGAGATTTTATCAAGAATGATCTCAAGAATAGAAAAAGAAGGATTTTCTATTCTTTTATGTGTATGCTTTTATGTGTATGCTTATTCATTCTGATTTTTTTAAAATTGTTTTAATCAGTTTAATGCATTTCCAGCTATTTTTGTTTTAAATCTGTACAAACTTTATAGCTTACCAAATGCAATCAAATATTTTTATGCTTTGTCTTCAAAAAAATTTCTAAATTGTTAAAAATGAGAAAAAATAAAAAAGTCACCTACCCTCTCTTCAGGTGAGAGATGAACATAGTTACATTCAAAATCATCCTTGTCTGGATCAGTATAGTCTTCAAATACCTGTAATGCCACAAAAAGTTCTCTTTAATATGTAATATTTATTTTAATTAAAACAAAAAATAGAGTAAGTAAGAATATAGAATGTTAAAACAACATGAAAATAATCATTAATAAAAAGATATTAACAAATCAAAATACTTTTAGCTTAAGCACAAATTCTGTAGCAACTTTAATTTTTTTACTATGTTCATAACCATATAATTAGGTTGTTCAGAAAATAATGTCTGATATTTTAGAATGAACTTTTATTCCTGAATGAATGAATTTAAAGTGTGTTTAATCAGTATCAGGCCATTGGCCTAATGAGTAGAGTGTTCGCCAATGGTCCAGGAGACCGGGGTACAATCCCAGGTTGAGTCATACCAAAGACTCAAAAAATGGTACTTGATATTTCTTTGCTCAACACTCAACATTACAAGGCACATATCAAGGGTAAAGTGGAGCAATCCAGGGAATGGAGTAGCATCGTCTCCCACACCTCGGTGTGGTAGCTATTGACTAAGGTCGACTAAAGGTTTAATCAGTCAAAATATGATCCCTAAACATCTATGCATTTCTGTCAGTGATTAACAAGGTTATTTATGCCTGTATGATAAAATTCTAAATGTTTTGATACTAAAAAAGTTTTTAGATACGATTTCTAATTTTCCTTTGGAATGTAATATTTTTTGGTCTAAAAAACTGTCCAGATGCTTGAAAAAATGATAGTTAGTAGGTAAGAGATCAGAGTGGGTGTGGCAAAGTGTCATACTCTAAGTCAGTGTGCTTCTGCACTGTCATTTTGGAAGCATGTGACCAACATGAAACAAAATCATGTTACAAGACGAGATCTTGCCTTGATTTGAAAAAACAAAAAGAAAGAAAAGAAGAAAAGAAAAAAAGAAACGGAAGTTAACACTTCGAGTTCTCAACTAAAAATGAAAAGTGAGTCGCTCACGCATAGGCTCCGCGCAGAACTTCCGTTTGCGATAAATTAACAAAAAAAAAATACATTAATAAATATCCAATCGGAACGCTTCCCGCGGGGCACAAAAATTGCCGTTCTGAGCCTACAGAAAACGTATAAATAGACGGACCAAACAATCATCAGTTCAGTTGCGTTCCTACACCACAGACTTGTTCCCTCACACGACCCGTGTTAAGGATTCTTCACCCCGTCTGGCGCCTGTCATCCGATACATCAAACGCTCTCCACAGCTACCAACGTATCCTAATTCCGAGAAAACCATCCCTTCACCACGAGACAAGTACAGTATATGAACTTTATAACTACTACCACTGAATTCATTCTTTGACTGTGAACGTATTTCTCCGTTCTACTCTCTGTACTTAATCTATCTATAAAAAATTTCTATAACCTCATTACTGTGTTATTGTGAGTATATATACGTTCTTTGTTTTGCAACCATACGCATTTCTCGCCCACAACTCAGAATATAACAATCATGTCCGAGCTTAAAAAATAAATGCATCTCTTCTTTTTTTTCAAGTTTATCAAATTTGCAAAGAAGTTATAGAAAATTAACAAAGAGGACACTTTAATTATTAGGAATGTGAATTGTTTAAACAACTAGTATTAAAATAATGTTAGAATAGAATTGAAATAGCTTATACTAAAATCAGACAGTATTTTCTTAATAACCTGACATACAAAATTTTTAAAAAAATCTTCAATAAAGTGTAAACTTATTCAGTTTGTCAATGTAATATAGAGGTATTTCCTTACCAAATTTTATTTGGACAGGTTCTTTGATAGCCAAATACAATGTAAAATAATATACTAAAGAAACACATAAATAGTAGCCACTAGTAGAAATATTAGTAGACAAAATTTGTGTGTACAAATACATTAAAACTATGGTAAGCCTTGTGCAAAAAGCTTAGTAAATTACAATTACTACTACATCAAAATTATGATTATATAAAGACATGTAAAGGACAATGTTTGCTGAATCTTTAGTCACAGCCATGGCAGAGTATACTCTGTACCACTGTTACCTTATGTATTCAACCCTTTCTGCCTGTTACACAGGTTGTACTTTTTTTTTCCTCACAGACCATAGCAACAGTTTACCAGTGCAGTGATCATGCTCAAATGGTAGAGAGTAAATTTGGACTCAAAGGATTAAAAACTCATCTTTAGACTTTTATCATTTCTCCATGTCTTAAGCAAATTAGTCTCACTAAATCTTGAAGTCTATATTTTTATGTTCTGTACAATTATGCATTCATTGTAAACTATGAAAATTCTCTTTTAGAGAACTTTTATTAATTGTAATTGAATACATTTTTGTTATGTAATTGTATATCTGTCTTTTGTTTCTTCTTCATATGATTTCAATTATGTATTGATCTCTAGCTCAGATTCAAACTGTTACGACATTATATGAATGTACAATTGTATAGGAAAAACAAGACTTACCTCATCAACAATAACTGGATCAATATCATCAGCTGAAATGACTTGTTTCTTTTTCTCTGGTTCTACTTCAGAAGTTGGAGTTAATTTAGGAACTAAAAGTAGAAAAATATATCAAGAAATTAACGGAGAGTGCTCGTGGTGTAATAGCAAAAGTGCTGGACTGTGACTTTGAAGTGAGTGAGTTTTAACGCCAGTAGCACTATTACATTCACCTTCAGACTAATGCCCCTAGGGAAAAGTATGACCCCCCCCACCCGATCTTCCCAACTATGGATTAAATAGTATCACTGCTGTTCTTCTACAAGGATAGCTTTGGCATTATATAACTCACAAAGGTTGACATGCCATTAAACAAAGAAACCAAACCAAGAAATTAACAGTTTTTAATTCAAATATAAAACATGAAACAAAAAACAAACTGAGGGTATAACTCTCTGCTAATAATTATTCCACAAATATTTGAATATCCACATTTGAGTGGTGGAGATCAGTCTGTTATTTTTGCCTAAAATAAACATGTATTAAAAAAAAAAAAAAATCAATTTTCTTCCTAACTTTGCTTTTGGTTGAAGATTCTTTTAGTGGAGAAATTAAGTCCCAACCCATGCCATCCAACTTACCCACTTAGTCCTACCCCAACAGATTATTCAAACATGGGAGTTGCCTCATCTTTGAGACATAACTGATAGACAGCAGTTAGAAAGCCACAGTGCAGTAGAATGGAGAAAAGGTTAATTCGAGGTTTGTAAATATGACTGAATAAATGCATTTTTTTAATCTTGAGATAATAGAATACACATTATTTTAGCATTAAAATAATCAACTCCAAAAACATAGATAAGAACATTCTAGAAATTTTGGATCAAGGTCACATTAACATTGAAGTTGTACATTTATATTTTTCAACCAATTAGCTAAAAACACAGAATAAGAACATTCTAGAAAATTCGGCTCAGAAACTAATTAACAGAAAAATATTTAGGCTCCAAAATAAATAAGTAATTATACAAATCTGATTGGTCAAGATATGTCTGCACGCTTGAATTTTAGGGCCCGCAATAAAACCTAACAAAATCCTATTTTTGAATCACTTTAGTTACCCCAAAAAGTATAAATAACAAAGAATTTAATTAACTAAGATTCCACTACCAGAGGCAAGGTCAACAGACAGTAGAAGACATCAAACGAAGAAGCATGCGATGTTCTTTTGCCGACTACCGGAACATGACACGTTGTCGCCAAAGATCATAAAAATCACATGTGGGTACTTAATAAAAACAAAAAGGCCCACAACTTACGGTCCCTCACACATATACACACACACACATGCATACACATGTATGTAAGTAAAGTCAATTTTTTATCCTCTTTACTTTGACCAACTATGGACACATTGACTCGATAAACTTTCCCAACATGTACATATGCACACACGGGCAAACAAATCATAATTTTATTCAACTGGCCATAGCTGTATTTTCTACATACACACACACGCACATAAAACGAACATTGTATTTCGACTATTTTTATCCTGTTTGTTATGATTATTAAATTGCTTGTTTCTTAATGTTTGTTGTTGTCAAATTCTGTTTGTTTACATGCTTGTAAAATTTGTGTTGTATTTATGGGAACTAAACCTGAAAGTAACTCCTGTAAACTACAGAAGGTACTTAGTCCCCCACAAGATCATTACTTTTTGGATTTTTTTGTGATTAGAATCCTTAGTTGTTGGTTGGGTTTTATGGCATATCAACCTTTGTGGGCTATTTAATGCCAAATCCATCTTTATGTGAATAATCAGTTCTATTTAAAACAATTCAGTTTAGCATGAGTACACAGTTTAATTGTCAAAAATATTTCTATTTCAAACTATTCAGTTTATTCAAACAGTTATATATAACAATTCAATTTAGTGTAAGTACAGTTTCAATGTCAAAAACAGTTTAATTTCAAACAATTCAGTTTAGCATAAGCACGCAGTTTAAATGTAAGTATGGTTTCAGTTTAGCATAAACACGCAGTATAAATGTAAGTACGGTTTAATTGTCAAAAACATTTCTATTTCAAGCCATTCAGTTTAATCAAACAATTCAGTTTAGCATAAGTATGCTGTTAGTTCTATTTAACCCATAGATAGGACCCTATCAGGTGCTACCACGCCGGGCCAGATTGGACCTGGGAGCAATGGGAATGAAGGAGAGCTCCATATTCCCCAAAGCCCCAGCATTACTGGGACCTCACCACTCTGCAGAGGTGCAGTTTGTGTATTCTACAGCCCCAGCCGACTGGACAATACACAGAGTTAAATGTCAAACAGTTTTATTTCAGATAATTTAGTTTAGCATAAGTACACATTTTAGACGTCAAAACAGTTCTATTTCGAGCAATTCAGTTTAGCATAAATACACAGTTTAAATGCAAAAATCAGTATAGTGAAGGAAGCACGATTTAGTTCTATTTAACACATAGATAGGACCCTTATCGGGTGCTACCACGCCTGGCCAGAGTGAACCTGGGAGCAATGGCAATAAAGGAGTACTCCACATTCCCCAAAGCTCCAGCATTGCTGGAACGTCACCATCAGATTGTTTAGTGTCATATCCAGGACACTCGTTGGGGGGGGGGTCTTACCCATCTGCAGAGAAGCAGTCGGTGTATTCGACAGCCCCAGCCGACTGGGCAATCAGAATCCTTGGCTTGACTGACTAACTCTGCTTAGAGATTTTTTCAGATAAAAACGTTGGGTAGGGAAGGTGACTGGAGGAGGCTAAGGGTCCAAGTCATATCACTCAAGTTATCCATTTTCATAATCAAATCTTTTTATACATACTTAAAACATTTTTGTAAACCAATTTTATGTACACTGGAACTATTTTTTTGGTACATTCAACTGGAATGTTTTTTGCTTCCAGATCCTAAAGTTTACTCCTACACAATGTAATAGATAATCCCCCCACTGAGAATCTTATACAAACCTTGTGTTTGTTTTTTCTTATAGATTCTGTTGATCTTATCCAAACCAACTTCCCAGCAACCTCGACATGCCTCAAGTTCTGCTTTGACTGATTCCAACTGTTCATACCATAATTTCTCTTTCTTAGACAAGTTCTCTTGAATTTCCTCATCAGTCTCTTTGTCTTCTGCATTCAGCTCCCCTTTCTGTTGGATTTCATCTTCAGAAAATTTTTCCAGTTCAGTCGAAAGAGCAAAAGATCTATACAATGATAAAAAAAGTTCATTTTTAAATTGTTTAAAGGCTGCTGATAGTAGCGAAATGCTTTGGTGTTAACATAGAAACAATTTTATAATCTTGTTATCCATAATACTGACATTAAACAATGACTTAATTCATTTGAGCAAATTCAAGTTTTCCAAATATAAAGAAGGGAATAGGAATAGGAGAGAAAAAGTGTGGGAGGCAATATGAACAGGGAGTATATGATTCAATATATATATATATATATATATAGTAGCATGAAGGTAAAATCAAGGGCGATAAATATTGCATTAAAATTGATAGCTATTAACAAGTTTACCATCAGCAGGACAAATCAAGATAATAATAGGAATTAAGATAAATTTAAAAGAATAGCTTGCTATGAAGAAAAAAATTGACAATTTCAATTTAATCTCTGCATCAGTAACACTTGAAGATTATTTACATAATTTTGTCCCAAAACATTCTTGTAGATGTTTGAAAAAGAAAAAATACATTTTAAACATAAACACTTATTTTTCAGTTTATAGTGGTTTCTTTCTGTTTCAGCGGACAATGCCAAATTGATCTTTCCAAAGTGCAAGCTCAGATGAAGCATATGGATAGGATGACAGAATCTTCCTTTTGTTCTAACTTTTTGTAGCCCATAGGTTTTGCAGGAGCTGCTGGAAGGAAATCAAAGTTAACTGCTTTAAGAGGATGCCACTTCCTTGTTTGGAAACTCAGTTGTCTGTTTCCTGAACTGGTCACTAAACAAGGCTGATGATCGCACAATCTGTCCTACATTATAAGAAAAAAATCTCCTGCATTTTATACACCAAAAGTTGTATGAAAAGCATTGTATGTCTTGTCCAACAAGATTTATGAGTCTGTAAATGGTCTCTAAATGTTTCATCACATTTAAAAAATATAATTACCCTGTTCTAGAAAAAGAACCAAGTGTGTCATCATTTCCAAAAAAGAATTTTCCCTATTTTGCTGTCAAAATATAATGAGTTAGAATACAAACTATCCCTCTGCTAGGTAGTAGAAGTCCAGTATTCAAAGAAAACAGCCCTAAGTTATTTTCTTGCTACTCTAAACCCTGAACCAAAATATCAGTCCTGAATTTCATGATAAACCATTTTATCCTCAAAGGAATTCAGGACTGACACACAAATAATCAATTTAGATGCAGAAATAAGATCGAGATTACTAACAAAATTAGAACAAGATCAAAAGATAACACTTCAAAATCTCATGGATGAGTGTCAACATATCTTAAATTTAAGGGCAGACATGGTAAAAATTAAAGAATGAGACATTTCTCATATTTAAGCAGTCCAGAATAAGCCAAAAAGTAGGGAAAAATAACTTTTTTCAAAATTAATCCCTGCTTTGGTTGTGGCAAATTACATTTATTTAAAAATTCTCCCTTTAAAAAACAAAGAGTGTAAAAATTGTGGGAACAAAGGACATAAATTTTCCAATAGTAGAAAAAAGCCAAAATGAAAAATTAAAATTTTGTCCATTGTACTATTGAACAAAAAGCAGTCAAGACAATAAAAAGAAAATATATAAATATTTGACTAAATAATAAAAACGTCAAATTTCAATTAGACACCGGTTTGGACTTAACAATAATAAATGCTGATACCTGGAAAAGAATTTTTAAAAAAATAGGGCCAGATTGGTGACAGGTCGGTAAATTAAAATTCTTGGGCAAAATTGTCATAAATGTTTTTTACTCAGGGAAAGAAAAAATTAAACACATTTGTCATGGATCAATTGCAAACCCTTTTCGGTATGGGCTGGATGGAAGCGTTCAACTAGTTTAACATACCAATAAACGAGTTTTGTAATAATGTAGATAGATCATCAACCAAAACTGAAAACTGAAAAGGGAACTCAAATCAAATTTACCCAAATTTTTTTTGGAGGGTCTTGGATTTTGCTCTTAAGTAAAAGCAAAATTTGAACTAAGAAAGGATGCAACACTAATATTTCAACCAAAAAGACAAATACCATTTGCAGCATTGGCAAATATTGACAAAGAATTTTAACAGCTAGAAAAATTGAGGGTAATCGAAAGAACTGATTATAGTCCCTGGGCAACCCCGACTGTATATGTAAAAAAGAAAAACAAGATAAGGGTCTGTGCAGATTATTCGACAGGATTAAATGACTGCTTGAAACAAACTAATTATCCTCTCCCATTAGCAGATGGAATTTTTGTGCAATTAAATGAGGGTCGGATATTTTCAAAGCTGGATTTATCAGAGACCTATCTGCAAGTATCAGTCAATGAAAAGTGTGCTGAAATACTAATGATCAACACACACAAAGGCTCAATAAATTACCTTTTGGAATAAAGGTAGCACCAGGAATATTCCAGCAGGTGATGGACACTATGCTCAGTGGGCTAGACTTTGCAATAGCATATCTTGATGATATATTAATAAAAAGTAAAACTCAAGAAGAACATGCAAGATATGAAAAGGAAGTTTTCAAAAAAAATAAAAGAGTTTGGATTTAAGTTGAGTATTGAAAAATGCACTTTTTTTTAAAACCCAAAAATCAAGTATTTGGGACAAATCATAGATGAAAAAGGTAGGAGGCCTGATCCTAGTTGTGCCAGAGCAATAAAGAACATGCTCCTTCCAAAATATGTATCATCCCTACAATCATTTTGGGGGTCAGCTAATTATTATAGCAATTACATTCCAAATGTACATACACTAAAAGCACCTTTAAACAAACTTCTTAAAAAAAAACCTTACGTGGAACTGGTATGTTGATTGTCAAAAAGATTTTGATAACTTAAAAATAGCATTGACATCGGACCTAACTCTCATGCATTACAACCCTAATAAGGAGATTTATGTGGCAAGTGATACCACTAATCTGGGTTTAGGGGCCGTACTCTTACACAAAGAAAAAGATGGTCAGTTAAAGGCAGTACATCATGTTTTGAGGACTTTGCTCCTGTCAAAAATTAATTATTCACAAATTGAAAAAAGAGGTGCTAAGCCGAATATTAGCTGTTAAGAAACTTCACAATACATACATGGAAGAGAGTTCATTCTTCAAATTGACCACCACCCTCTACTGTCCTTATATGGCTCAAAGAAAGGAATTTCAATGTATTCAGCTAATTGCCTACAAAGATGGGGAACCATGTGGTTAAATTACTCTTTTAAAATGAAGTTTTTACTAAGAAAATACCACACGCTGATGGTTTGTCTAGATTAATTCCTAAAATAAGAGAACCATTAGAACAGAGTTATAGCTTCACTGAATTTTGAAATGGATATTAAATATGTTCTGTATAACACAGTAAAAGAACTACCAGTTACCTGGGAAGAAATGAGGTTCGAAGGAAAATTTGATAAATTCATTACAGAGAAAAAGAATAAGATAATGGACCAGAAGAAAAATAAAGGAAATAATATTTTTTCTATATGCAACAGAATATTGTTATATGGAGATTAGGTGGTAATATCAGCAGTTTTAACAAAGAAGGATTTTCATACTGGTCATCCAGGAATATCAAGTATGAAAGCTCTCATGAAAAGTTATGGCTAGTGGTATGGCATGGACAAGGAAGTTGAAAATCTGGCAAAAATCTGCAAAAACTGTGTGTTAGTGGCTAAGGCACCACCTGTGAAATTCAACTCTGGCCAAAGACTGATAAGCCATGGTCAAGGTTACACATTGACAATGCCAGCCCAATAAAAGGGACTTATTACTTCATTGTGGTATACAGTTTCACAAAGTGGTCGCAAGTTTTTAAAATGTAAAACACCAACTAGTAGAGTTACGATATATTTTTAACATGAATTATTCGCTAGATTCAGCATACCAGAGATTATTGTGTCCGACAATGATACACAGTTTTCTTCGAAAGATTTTGAAAACTTTTGTAAAACCCATTCAATTATACTTTCAACATTCCCACCCTACTACCCAAGAGCAATTAAGAAGGCAAGGTGAATTGAAACTGTGAACAAAGAATTACAAAAATCCTTGTCCATAACACCTAACGTGAATGCAAGTTAAGGAAAGGCTCCAGCCGAACTCATGTTTGTCAGAAAAATTAATTTGGTATTCAATAAACTGAGACTTACAGAAAAGAAAATAGATGAAAGAAAAAATACCAATAGTAAATGCTACAACCCTGGCGAAAAAATATATTTCAAGAATTATAAATTTGGAAAAGCAAAGTGGGAAGAAGGAACCATTGATAAAAGAATTGGTAAAATGTTGTACTTGATAAAAAAATATCCAAAATGGGTGATTAAGAGACATTTAAATCAAAAAAAAAAAAGATATACAGCGGATGTAGATCAACGCTAGGAGGAACTGATGACAGTGATTTATGATGTATTCGACATATCTATGCCTCAACCAGTATAACAGAATCAAGCAAGAAAGCGAAAACGAATTCAAATGGGTACTATGGAAATAAACCCTAAAAAACAGAAATATGTCATAAAATTTCAAAGGGAAAATGTAATAGATAGCACCCCTTCAGCACTCTACCAGATGGACTGGCTCATAGCCTTAAATAGTCTACCATTAAAGACTTCAACAGTTGATTAATAAGTTGATATTAAGCTGATTAATATTCGGACTGATCTTACTTTGTTTGGCTATACAGCATTTTTACCCTTCTCTATTTCTTGTAAGTTGTCTTGTTAATTACTTATTGTTTAGTGTTTTTTGTATGTATCTGTTAGTAATGGATACTGGTACTGAATAAATATATCAAGCACTCATTCTTCTCTGTGTATCATTCACCTTGACAATACAACAGTATCTATATAAATGTATGAGTGAGCATGTGGACATGGGTAGTATATATATATATATATATATATATATATATATATAAGTATCAAAGGGATGAATAAAGTAGTTAAGGAGGTCAGCAGGTTTTAATAGATGATTAAATTTAAAAAAAAAAAGGATTTCTCAATGCAGATGAAAAGGTTAATTTTTTAATGTCCATAATAAAGTAAAGTTTTTGGGACTAGTATGGTCAGAGGTCAATAGCCAAAGATATCATTTGCTAAAGTACTTTAATTTTACAGTGTTCACATAAGAGTGGGGGGGGTTCTTTTCCAGAAGGGAAGAGGCCCACATATTCAAGGATTCAGTTAGAAGATAGGTAGATGAGTTGCAGCACAAGTGGGGGGTGGGGGGTGGTGTGCTGCCCAGGTGGGGCCAAGGATCCTTCTCTATCTACTGTGGTTGGTTACCAGACGAACATAGACAACAGAGTTAGGAGTCGGCTTTTAGACATAGAACGGGATAGATAACTGGCTAAGTCTTCATTTGCTGTCCATATCACAATAGTGAGAGGTCAGTGAACAAGTCAATATTACAGAGGGTCACATGCATCTCCCAACTAGGATAAAATCAAAGAGAAAAAGAAGCATTTTTTTTAGAATCCTTTTTGCTTTTTTTCTTCTTTATGGAGCTGACTCATGGCTGGTACAATTTTTAACCAAAACCTGCGACTGACTAATCTCATCTTATAAAAATCTACAAAATGTATGGTTGAGTTGTTTAGCAGGTAAAAGTGTGCAGGCTAGAACAAAAGATTGTCACACATCTTATACCAGGGCTGGCTTTTGGAGGAGCAGAACTGAATTGGGAACATATATATTGCAATGTGTTGTTTTGTGTACTTGACAAGCAGAGAGTAGACTACACTCCAGCATTAGGCCCCCTGAAGTGCTGAAACCAATTGGCAATGTATATCTTGCAATGTAGATTACACTCTAGTGTGTAGGGCCCCTTAGTAGGTGCAGAGTCTAATTGAGAACATTTTTATTGCAATAAGTTGTGTGATTTTAATGAGAAGAGAGTAGATTACACTCTAACATGGGACCCCTAAAGGAGGTGTGGAGCCTAATTGGGAAGATATATATGGCAATGAATACTTGATGAGTAGAGAGAAGATTACATTCTAGTGTAGGGCATAACTGGGAACATGTATATTGCAATGTGTTGTTGTGTGTACTTGACGAGCACAGAGTAGACTACACTCTAGCATGGGAATCCCCTTAGGAGGTGCTGAGTTTAATTGGGAACATTTTTATTGCAGTGTGTTTTCATGTGTACTTGACGAGCAGAGATTAGATTACACTTTAGCATTGGGCCCCCTTAGGGACATGGTTCAAATAGCTTAAAACCAGCCCTGTCTTATACACTGAGGTTTCTTTCATTTAAATCCCAATAAATTTATACAAGCTTATAATCATTTATTTCTTTTAACTTACTAAACAAATAGAACAGTATCTACCTGTGTAGTGCTGCCCGCAGATGAAGGTCAAGGCTATGAACAGCCATATATAATTCTGAGACTGAACTCATAGCCTGCTTCTGGTTAGGTGGAGAACTTTTAACGTCTCTTTCTTGGAAACTACTGCGGTGGAACTCATAGCTATTTCCAAGTTTCATGGACTCAAATATCAGCTGCTTGTTAACGTCAACAATCAACGGACAAATTGATGAATCCAACTTTCCTGTAATATAAGAGAAACAGCTTTTCTATAATTGCTATATTTCATTCCTCCATGATAAGAATGCAA
Organism: Sepioteuthis lessoniana; assembly: GCA_963585895.1. Classification (NCBI taxonomy): domain Eukaryota; kingdom Metazoa; phylum Mollusca; class Cephalopoda; order Myopsida; family Loliginidae; genus Sepioteuthis; species Sepioteuthis lessoniana. The sequence goes on along the minus strand of OY757926.1, from coordinate 89,761,550 downwards.
GATTAAAAATATATGAGGAGTATTAAAAAAGTATTGAGACTGAAGCTGTACTTACCAATAAAGAAATTTGAAAATTGATAAAAATTCTCAGATTCGGTCGCAGTACTTTTTAATCACACCTTGTAGTTATTTTTTAGTTGATGGGAAAATATATTTATCTGTGGTCTCCAACAAGAAATGATAATCAGCATAATACTATGTTGCAGTAAGATGTAACTAGTTGTACAAGATTTGAATTTCCAAATTTACTTTTCCAGAAAAGAAAGTTAACACACCATATCTTACTAAAATACAATATTATTTAGTTGGGTTAAATGTTAATTCTGTTTATAGGTAGTTTTTCAAGCAAGAGATCTACAATAATTATATAGCAATGTTATTTAGTTGGGTTTAAATGTTAATTGTTTATAGGTAGTTCTTCATGCAAGAAATGTACAATAATTACATAGCAATATTACTTAGGACAAAAAATCCAGAAAAAAATAATATCTAAATTAATGTCTTATCTTTTTTTTTTGTAAGCAATACTAAGTACTCCTGCTAGTTCCATATATAAATGAAATCACAAACTAGGTTTTAATATGCATTGATTAAAAAAAACACTAATTAAAAGTAAACAAGGAATGGTTTTACCTCTTTGAGTTTCAGGTTGAGCATTTATACAGAAGCAAAGTGCCAGACGACGGACCAATTCGGATTGTTGCATACCGTAAAGATAAAGCATGGCCTGAAAAAAAAAAAGAAAAAAAAAAGAAATGTACACATTTTATTTTGAATTTAAAAAGAAATTTAGCATTACAGTTTGTAATTATATTACAAAAGGATTATTTAACCACTAATTTTATTAGTATCTTTTTTCATCTTTGTTTTCTTATTTTTTTTTTTTTTCAATTGCAACTAACTGGGATGGTCACTCTATGATAATGAGAATCAAAAATAATAAAGGATAAGCTCTTAGTTCAATTTGAACTCATATCTATTTAGAGAATCTTTGTTAAATGCACCAACTGTTCTAACCAACTAAAAAGGTTTGAGTTAAATTTCTAAAAACCAATGATTCTTCATAGCTCAGTTGGTTTGAGCAACTCATATGTCTCTGAGTCAAAGGAGATACAAGTTCAAATCTCAATAGGAGCTTATCCTTTATCATTTCTAATCCATGTTATTCCTCATTGATACAGAGTGGCAGTCCAGTTGAATCAGGATTTAAAAAAAGATTAAAAATTTTTAATTCAACATGAAAGAAAATATGAGTCAAAATTAATGTTTGACAAAGTTTCATCTAAAAATAAAAATAAATGCTAAAAAAATTTTCACTTAAGAAAAAAAATCAATGAAAATTTACTGACATGTATTCAGTGTCTTGCCAATCAAGGCAATAATAAAAGGTTTTCTATTTCAAACTCACTGTAACTATTACCTTATCTTGTTCTCTTTATGTATTCACAATGGTTATTCATAGTAACTATTCAACTAACCAGGTTAATTTGAGCCACTGATATGTCTAATCAAGCATCTCCCCAAAATCAAGGGAGATATGAGTTCAAATTTCAACAAAAACTTATATTTTATTATTTTCAGTCCATATTATTTGTTATTGTTGTAGATTGATGATTTGAGTGAGTTAGTTCGAGCCACTAATATGTCTAATCAGATATCTACCCTGAATGAAAGAGAACATGAGTTCAAATCTCAATAAGAGCTTATATTTTATTATTTCCAGTCCATTTTATTTGTCATTGTTATAGATTGATGATTTGGAGTTGCGATAAAAATAAAGCAACTAAAAATTTACACAGTATTTAGAGCAAGCGTATGGAGATGTCCTCACACAAGCATGTAGCAAAAAAAGCTGACATTAGGAGAAAAAAATTATAAACACACATACATACATTTCAGTGGACATTTCTCGGTAACAGCATAAACCATATTAGTTTGGAATATAGATTAACTTACTTTCAATCAGCCCATCCTAAATATGGGGAGGCATGTGGCCAGAAAAAAAAGTTGATTATATGGTTCTTGTATATAATAAAAGTAAGTAAAGTTGGTGACCTTAATTGAGGGTGACCCAAAGGCTCCCTTTTTAATAGCTACTACACCGAGGTGTAGGGGAGGGCGCTATTCCATTCCCTGGATTACTCCACTTTACTCTTGATCCTTACCATATAATGCTGAGTGTTAAGCAAGGAAATATCCCGTACCATTTTTTTGAGTCTTTGGTATGACTTGACCTAGGATTGAACCCCGGTCTCCTGGACCAATAGTGAACACTCTACTCATTAGGCCAAAGCACACCTAATTTTGGGGCTAAAAAAATAGTGGGTGTCATATACCAATAATTACAGTATATCTGGCTTTTTTAAACAGAAGATAGCACATCTTCACCAGGAAAGTTGTCCCATTGACCCAGTATAACAGAAGATAAAAAATATCTGTATACATAGTGATGCTTGATTGCTACCATTAATTCCACGTTTCCTTTAGTGACTTATAACTTTTGCATTCTTTATTTTCAGCACCACTATGTACTCAGATAGATAAAATACTGCTGAACTAAGTAATATACACAATATTACCTATAAAATTGAGGGCAACTTGAAGGCTCCCTTTTCAATAGCTACTACACCAAGGGGTAGGGGAGGGCACTACTCCTTTCTCAGGATGTTCTATTTACCCTTGATCTATGCCTTATAATGCTGAGTGTTAAGCAAGGAGGCATCAAGTACCATTTTTTGAGTCTTTGGTATGACTCAACCTGGGATTGAGCCCCAGTACATTCCAACCAAATTTTTCTAAAAAGTTGATTTTCTTTGAAACCAAAAGTATCAGGTATTTATTATTTCTGGTATAACATTATACAATCAAAATGGATATTATTAAGTATCATTTATTACCAAATTCAATAGTATTAAAACTTGTAACTAAATGCTCACCTGGTGTTAATGCTGGGTGGGTGGTATTAAATTGATCACCTGGTCCCAGGGGCCTTTTCCTCTAGGCACTACTTGCTTAGTAGAGCTAAGTTTATTGCTTGGTGCCTGAGGTGCCCCAAAAGTAAAATACTGATGGGATTAAGTATTTTTCATGATAAGTAAGCAAGAGTTTTGATTCATGCAACTCCCCCCACACACACACACTATAAAATGACTTCATGTCAAATCTGACTTAGTGGGAAGTCGTTTAAATCCATATCTCTATAACTAAAAAATTGCATAAATATATATAAAGGGTGCACTTATTTTGGGACTGCTATATATCCATATATTTGGTTAGTTTCAATGCTGAAAAGTTAGGAAATACCTAATAATATCCCTTTTGATTGTATAATGTTTCATTAGAAATAAAGTCATGTTATCTCTGTTATAACACTAGCTCTGCTTGTTTCACGTATTTCTCAAAGCAGATCAAGGTTTTGGAAGCATCATTTTCATGTCTGAATGGCTATAGTTTCTCATAAAAGTTGTGAGTAGCCATTTTTGTTGCCAGTGTAAAAACTACTGTCTTCAAAGAGGAGAGTCGAAAACAGACTCCAATGTCAGTCAGTATGTAAGTCAAAAGATCTCCGAAGCTAATCTACCTACCAGCATATATAAATAGGCAATTCCATCTTGGTGAAAAAAATTGATGGGAGTATACTTATTTATAAGTAATATTGTATTTTTCTCATATAAATGTGAATGCAACAACTTGCATAACAGCCCTGAATGATTAGATATTACTCCTGAAAGTATTAAGTTGCTTGGAAAATACTGTCCCCAATTTTACTATAAACTATTTCAATTCTGTTCTAACATTATTTCAATCATAGTTGTATGAAAACAAATCAATTTGTAATGATTAAAGTATCCTCTTGGTTAATTTTCTCTCCTTTCTTTCACTTTCTTTAATTTTGAAGGTTATATGCCCCTAATCATGAACATGAATAAAAGAAGTGATGTATTAACTTTTCAAGCTTGCTCATAATTTTGCTTTACGACAAAACTCAACCACACGTTGCCAGGATGACAATGCAAAAACTTACAGACTTGGGATATGTGACTTTGCAACATCCACCATATTCTCTTGATCTCTCACACACTGGCTACTATTTTTTCAAGCATCTAGATACTTTTTTTATACCAAAAAAAATTCCATTCCAAAAGGTGAATTCAAAACAGCATTTAAAGATTTCTTATTTGTCTTAATTTTTGAGCTGAAGCTTGATGATTTTTTTCATTTAGTGTATTTGGATTATTGTCTTCATCTTTATTGTTATATTCATAATGTTTCAGCCGATGCATCCTTTGGCCTTCTTCAGGTGTTTCTTGTTAAACTCAGAAGGCTCCTGAGTTTGACAAGAAACACCTGAAAAAGGCCAAAGGATGCAGTGACCAAAATATCGTGAATATGACAATAAAGTTCGCCAGTGGTCTGGGAGACCTGAGTTCAATCCCAGGTTGTGTCATACCAAAGACTTTAAAAATGGTACTTGATACCTCTTTGCTTAACACTCAGCAATATAAGGTACATATCAAGGGTAAAGTTGTGTTGAAATTGATTATGGTATTTGCCTTTCAAAAAAAAAAATGTTCGTCGCTGGGGTGGGGTGGGGTCGATAATACTAGTTCGCCGTTTTACGGGCAGAGTATCTTAACTTCCAGCTATGCTTCTTGTTCGTTTGGTCTGTTCTTTCTCTCTTCTTCTCTCCAATTAATCTCTTCCTCCCAGTGTTCGTCTCTGAGCCTACTTTTATGCAACAAAAATTTGCATACGATGTTGGCCTAGTCTCTACATATTCAGCTCACTACTATTCTACATTTTCTCCGACATTGAATCTAAGGTAAGTTTTCTTATTTCTCTGCTCTACATGCCAAACAAAGTCTTGCCCTCTTTCTGCTGGAATCTCCATTTGACTCTCGTTCACTGTCACAAAAGTGGAGCAATCCAGGGAAAGGAGTAGTGCCCTCCCCTACACCTCGGTGTAGTAGCTATTGAAAAGGGAGACTTCTGGTCACCCTTGATTACAGTCACCAACTTTACTATATGATAAAATTAACGATTTCTTGGCATGAAAAGCTTTATAGTTTCATCATACAGGCATAAATAACCTAGTTAATTGATGGCAGAAATGTATAGATGTTCAGTGATCATATTTTGACTGATTAAACACACTATTAAAATTCATTAATTCAGGAATAAAAGTTTATTCTAAAATCAGACATTATTTTCTGAACAACCAAATACATTGTCAGAGACTTCCAGCTTCTGATTTTTTAGTTAAGTGGCTCATTTCTTTTGCTCAACACTGTAAAAACCTGGAATAATTAATAAAAGGAAAGAAATTAATAATGAAAACCTTAAGAGCGGTGACAGAGAAATCATCAGTGAGTTTACTGAGATTCTCTCTTGACTTGTCATCATCTTCAACTTGTTGTAAACTTGGTCCGTAATCTTCCAAAGGAATGTTGGCAAGGTAAGTGGAGGCTTTATCTACCTCATCAATCAAAGGATAACTGAATTGCTGTTAAGGACAACATGGCAGCCAATAAATAATTCATTCATATTGACACAATACATTTTGACTATTTGTGTTGACAAAAAGATCTAGATCAATATCCAACCTTTGACATCAATAGATTTAGAAACTTGTTAAGAATAAAGGGTTTCATTTCTTTTTTTAATGGCATATCAACCTTTGTAGTTTATTTAATACCAAAGCCATCCTTCTAAAAGAAGAGTAGTGGCACCATTTAACCCATAGAAGGGAGGATAAGGGGGTTCATGCCTTTCCTAAAGGTATTTGTCTAAAAGTGAACATTATAGCACAACTAGAGTTCAAACTGAGAAGAAAGGAATAAAATCAATTATACATTACTTATTCATTTTATGTCGTATAGACAAACTATTTTTCAGGTCTATTTTGCTCATTTCTCAAAAAATGTTTTGGCCATGTATGTATTTATCCAACCCCTCTATCACAAGTAGAATGTGGCACAAGGTCAATATCTAAGTAGAGTATAACTGGTTTGAATTCAAAGTTTTCATTATTGACTGGTTGTCATACCAAGGTTAAAGAGCCCAATCTACCCTACTATTTATCCATAGCTTGAAGGAGAATAGTTGGATTCATTCCTTTCCCAAGGATATTAACATTATGTGAAATGTAAACAGCCTGGTCCAGGATTGGAACTCGGGTTAGTGTGTCCATTTCCTAACCATTATGTGATGAGTTTGTTGTTATGCAATAGAGATTGATTTTACAATAAATTATGATAATATTTCTGATGGTTACTAATATTGCTTAAAAATTCTAATTGTCATTATCAGTGATAAAATATTAAATTTTCTTTTAAAAAAACACAGTTAAAACTGGTTCCTTTTCATGACAATTTTTTTCTCACTTGGATAACTTTAACACCTCCCACCTTAGAAAGGAATTTTTTGGTCTTTTTTTCACACAAGCTACCTGCTACAGTGACACACCTTCTACAAACTCGGGAACCAACGTATTACCGGCGACACCAAAAAGGAACTTTTCTCACTCTTACTTGTTTACTTCTGCTATAAGAATAAACCTTTTGTTGTTGTGTTTCAAAGAAATCTTATTCATTTTGTACTTCAAATTAACTTATAGTGATATGGAAACTAACCATAAACACTAAAGATTCTTCTTAAATAAAAGATAGGCTGAATCTTTTATTAGGCATGAAACGTAGTTTATCTAAAAAGAATTAGACCTTTATCCTCAGAGAGAAGCTATTAAGTCTAGTTGAAGTCAACTAAGTTTGATTTATAGGTTACAAACCTAAAATCAACTGAAAGCTTGGCTTTTACTGTAATATTTAAAGTAATGTAACTACAAATCTTAAAAGTTAAAAATAAGATGTTAACTTTGAATTAGATAGAGCTATTGAGATGCATGCATCAACAAAAATTGTGCTATCATAATTTCCATTAATATTCCAATGGTATTGTATGACTGGCTACGAAAAAAAAGACGTCTGAAAATAGATAATGTTTGCACAAAAGAAGGAGATGTTTTCATTTTTATTCATCTCAGAGAAGAAGATAGAGCAGCAAAAAAAAAAAAAAAACATGGAGCAGAAAAGAAGATAGAGCAGCCAAAAAAAAACATGGAGCTGTAAAGAAGATAGAGCAGCCAAAAAAGAACATGGAGCAGTAAAGAAGATAGAGCAGCCAAAAAAAACATGGAGCAGTAAAGAAGATAGAGCAGCCAAAAAAACAAAACATGGAGCAGTAAAGAAGATAGAGCAGCCAAAAAAACAAAACATGGAGCAGTAAAGAAGATAGAGCAGCCAAAAAGAACATGGAGCAGTAAAGAAGATAGAGCAGCCAAAAAAACAAAACATGGAGCAGTAAAGAAGATAGAGCAGCCAAAAAAACAAAACATGGAGCAGTAAAGAAGATAGAGCAGCCAAAAACAAAACATGGAGCAGTAAAGAAGATAGAGCAGCCAAAAACAAAACATGGAGCAGTAAAGAAGATAGAGCAGCCAAAAAAAAAAACATTGAGCAGTAAAGAAGATAGAGCAGCCAAAAAAAACATGGAGCTGTAAAGAAGATAGAGCAGCCAAAAAAACAAAACATGGAGCAGTAAAGAAGATAGAGAAGCCAAAAAAAAACATGGAGCAGTAAAGAAGATAGAGCAGCCAAAAAAAACATGGAGCTGTAAAGAAGATAGAGCAGCCAAAAAGAACATGGAGCAGTAAAGAAGATAGAGCAGCCAAAAAAAAAGACATGGAGCAGTAAAGAAGATAGAGCAGCCAAAAAAACATGGAGCTGTAAAGAAGATAGAGCAGCCAAAAAAACATGGAGCTGTAAAGAAGATAGAGCAGCCAAAAAAACAAGACATGGAGCAGTAAAGAAGATAGAGCAGCCAAAAAAACATGGAGCTGTAAAGAAGATAGAGCAGCCAAAAAAACATGGAGCTGTAAAGAAGATAGAGCAGCCAAAAAAACATGGAGCTGTAAAGAAGATAGAGCAGCCAAAAAAACAAGACATGGAGCAGTAAAGAAGATAGAGCAGCCAAAAAAACAAAACATGGAACAGTAAAGAAGATAGAGCAGCCAAAAAAACAAGACATGGAGCAGTAAAGAAGATAGAGCAGCCAAAAAAACAAGACATGGAACAGTAAAGAAGATAGAGCAGCCAAAAAAACAAGACATGGAGCAGTAAAGAAGATAGAGCAGCCAAAAAAACAAGACATGGAGCAGTAAAGAAGATAGAGCAGCCAAAAAAACAAGACATGGAGCTGTAAAGAAGATAGAGCGGCCAAAAAAACATGGAGCTGTAAAGAAGATAGAGCAGCCAAAAAAACATGGAGCTGTAAAGAAGATAGAGCAGCCAAAAAAACATGGAGCTGTAAAGAAGATAGAGCAGCCAAAAAAACAAGACATGGAGCAGTAAAGAAGATAGAGCAGCCAAAAAAACATGGAGCTGTAAAGAAGATAGAGCAGCCAAAAAAACATGGAGCTGTAAAGAAGATAGAGCAGCCAAAAAAACAAGACATGGAGCAGTAAAGAAGATAGAGCAGCCAAAAAAACATGGAGCTGTAAAGAAGATAGAGCAGCCAAAAAAACATGGAGCTGTAAAGAAGATAGAGCAGCCAAAAAAACAAGACATGGAGCTGTAAAGAAGATAGAGCAGCCAAAAAAACATGGAGCTGTAAAGAAGATAGAGCAGCCAAAAAAACAAGACATGGAGCTGTAAAGAAGATAGAGCAGCCAAAAAAACATGGAGCTGTAAAGAAGATAGAGCAGCCAAAAAAACATGGAGCTGTAAAGAAGATAGAGCAGCCAAAAAAACATGGAGCTGTAAAGAAGATAGAGCAGCCAAAAAAACATGGAGCTGTAAAGAAGATAGAGCAGCCAAAAAAACAAGACATGGAGCAGTAAAGAAGATAGAGCAGCCAAAAAAACAAAACATGGAACAGTAAAGAAGATAGAGCAGCCAAAAAAACAAAACATGGAGCAGTAAAGAAGATAGAGCAGCCAAAAAACCAAAACATGGAGCAGTAAAGAAGATAGAGCAGCCAAAAAAAAACATGGAGCAGTAAAGAAGATAGAGCAGCCAAAAAGAACATGGAGCAGTAAAGAAGATAGAGCAGCCAAAAAGAACATGGAGCTGTAAAGAAGATAGAGCAGCCAAAAAAAACATGGAGCTGTAAAGAAGAGAGAGCAGCCAAAAAAAAACATGGAGCTGTAAAGAAGATAGAGCAGCCAAAAAAACAAAACATGGAGCAGTAAAGAAGATAGAGCAGCCAAAAAAACAAAACATGGAGCAGTAAAGAAAATAGAGCAGCCAAAAAGAACATGGAGCAGTAAAGAAGATAGAGCAGCCAAAAAAACAAAACATGGAGCAGTAAAGAAGATAGAGCAGCCAAAAAGAACATGGAGCAGTAAAGAAGATAGAGCAGCCAAAAAAAAAACATGGAGCAGTAAAGAAGATAGAGCAGCCAAAAAACAAAACATGGAGCAGTAAAGAAGATAGAGCAGCCAAAAAAACAAAACATGGAGCAGTAAAGAAGATAGAGCAGCCAAAAAAAAAACATGGAGCAGTAAAGAAGATAGAGCAGCCAAAAAACAAAACATGGAGCAGTAAAGAAGATAAAGCAGCCAAAAAAAACATGGAGCAGTAAAGAAGATAGAGCAGCCAAAAAAAACATGGAGCTGTAAAGAAGATAGAGCAGCCAAAAAACAAAACATGGAGCTGTAAAGAAGATAGAGCAGCCAAAAAAACAAAACATGGAGCTGTAAAGAAGATAGAGCAGTCAAAAAAACAAAACATGGAGCAGTAAAGAAGATAGAGCAGCCAAAAAAACAAAACATGGAGCAGTAAAGAAGATAGAGCAGCCAAAAAAACAAAACATGGAGCTGTAAAGAAGATAGAGCAGCCAAAAAAACAAAACATGGAGCAGTAAAGAAGATAGAGCAGCCAAAAAAAACATGGAGCTGTAAAGAAGATAGAGCAGCCAAAAAGAACATGGAGCAGTAAAGAAGATAGAGCAGCCAAAAACAAAACATGGAGCAGTAAAGAAGATAGAGCAGCCAAAAAAACAAAACATGGAGCAGTAAAGAAGATAGAGCAGCCAAAAAAACAAAACATGGAGCTGTAAAGAAGATAGAGCAGCCAAAAAAACAAAACATGGAGCAGTAAAGAAGATAGAGCAGCCAAAAAAAACATGGAGCAGTAAAGAAGATAGAGCAGCCAAAAAAAACATGGAGCTGTAAAGAAGATAGAGCAGCCAAAAAGAACATGGAGCAGTAAAGAAGATAGAGCAGCCAAAAACAAAACATGGAGCAGTAAAGAAGATAGAGCAGCCAAAAAAACAAAACATGGAGCAGTAAAGAAGATAGAGCAGCCAAAAAAAACATGGAGCAGTAAAGAAGATAGAGCAGCCAAAAAGAACATGGAGCAGTAAAGAAGATAGAGCAGCCAAAAAAAAAAAAACATGGAGCAGTAAAGAAGATAGAGCAGCCAAAAAAACAAAACATGGAGCAGTAAAGAAGATAGAGCAGCCAAAAAAAACATGGAGCTGTAAAGAAGATAGAGCAGCCAAAAAAACAAAACATGGAGCAGTAAAGAAGATAGAGCAGCCAAAAAACCAAAACATGGAGCAGTAAAGAAGATAGAGCAGCCAAAAAAAACATGGAGCAGTAAAGAAGATAGAGCAGCCAAAAAAAACATGGAGCTGTAAAGAAGATAGAGCAGCCAAAAAAACAAAACATGGAGCAGTAAAGAAGATAGAGCAGCCAAAAAAAACAAAACATGGAGCTGTAAAGAAGATAGAGCAGCCAAAAAAACAAAACATGGAGCAGTAAAGAAGATAGAGCAGCCAAAAAAAACATGGAGCTGTAAAGAAGATAGAGCAGCCAAAAAAACAAAACATGGAGCAGTAAAGAAGATAGAGCAGCCAAAAAAAACATGGAGCTGTAAAGAAGATAGAGCAGCCAAAAAAACAAAACATGGAGCAGTAAAGAAGATAGAGCAGCCAAAAAAACAAAACATGGAGCTGTAAAGAAGATAGAGCAGCCAAAAAAACAAAACATGGAGCAGTAAAGAAGATAGAGCAGCCAAAAAAAACATGGAGCAGTAAAGAAGATAGAGCAGCCAAAAAAACAAAACATGGAGCAGTAAAGAAGATAGAGCAGCCAAAAAGAACATGGAGCAGTAAAGAAGATAGAGCAGCCAAAAACAAAACATGGAGCAGTAAAGAAGATAGAGCAGCCAAAAACAAAACATGGAGCAGTAAAGAAGATAGAGCAGCCAAAAAAACAAAACATGGAGCAGTAAAGAAGATAGAACAGCCAAAAAGAACATGGAGCAGTAAAGAAGATAGAGCAGCCAAAAAAACAAAACATGGAGCAGTAAAGAAGATAGAGCAGCCAAAAACAAAACATGGAGCAGTAAAGAAGATAGAGCAGCCAAAAAAACAAAACATGGAGCAGTAAAGAAGATAGAGCAGCCAAAAAAACAAAACATGGAGCAGTAAAGAAGATAGAGCAGCCAAAAAAAACATGGAGCAGTAAAGAAGATAGAGCAGCCAAAAAAAACATGGAGCTGTAAAGAAGATAGAGCAGCCAAAAAGAACATGGAGCAGTAAAGAAGATAGAGCAGCCAAAAACAAAACATGGAGCAGTAAAGAAGATAGAGCAGCCAAAAAAACAAAACATGGAGCAGTAAAGAAGATAGAGCAGCCAAAAAAAACATGGAGCAGTAAAGAAGATAGAGCAGCCAAAAAGAACATGGAGCAGTAAAGAAGATAGAGCAGCCAAAAAAAAAAAAAACATGGAGCAGTAAAGAAGATAGAGCAGCGAAAAAACAAACATGGAGCAGTAAAGAAGATAGAGCAGCCAAAAAAACAAAACATGGAGCAGTAAAGAAGATAGAGCAGCCAAAAAAAAAACATGGAGCGTAAAGAAGATAGAGCAGCCAAAAAACAAAACATGGAGCAGTAAAGAAGATAGAGCAGCCAAAAAAACAAAACATGGAGCAGTAAAGAAGATAGAGCAGCCAAAAAGAACATGGAGCAGTAAAGAAGATAGAGCAGCCAAAAACAAAACATGGAGCAGTAAAGAAGATAGAGCAGCCAAAAACAAAACATGGAGCAGTAAAGAAGATAGAGCAGCCAAAAAAACAAAACATGGAGCAGTAAAGAAGATAGAACAGCCAAAAAGAACATGGAGCAGTAAAGAAGATAGAGCAGCCAAAAAAACAAAACATGGAGCAGTAAAGAAGATAGAGCAGCCAAAAACAAAACATGGAGCAGTAAAGAAGATAGAGCAGCCAAAAAAACAAAACATGGAGCAGTAAAGAAGATAGAGCAGCCAAAAAAACAAAACATGGAGCAGAAAAGAAGATAGAGCAGCCAAAAAAAAACATGGAGCTGTAAAGAAAATAGAGCAGCCAAAAAAGAACATGGAGCAGTAAAGAAGACAGAGCAGCCAAAAAAAAAAACATGGAGCAGTAAAGAAGATAGAGCAGCCAAAAAAAAACATGGAGCAGTAAAGAAGACAGAGCAGCCAAAAAAGAACATGGAGCAGTAAAGAAGATAGAGCAGCCAAAAAAAAAAAACATGGAGCAGTAAAGAAGATAGAGCAGCAAAACAAAACATGGAGCAGTAAAGAAGATAGAGCAGCCAAAAAAAAAACATGGAGCAGTAAAGAAGATAGAGCAGCCAAAAAAACAAAACATGGAGCAGTAAAGAAGATAGAGCAGCAAAAAAAACATGGAGCAGTAAAGAAGATAGAGCAGCAAAAAAAAAATATGGAGCAGTAAAGAAGATAGAGCAGCCAAAAAAAAACATGGAGCAGTAAAGAAGATAGAGCAGCCAAAAAAAACATGGAGCAGAAAAGAAGATAGAGCAGCCAAAAAAAACATGGAGCAGTAAAGAAGATAGAGCAGCAAAACAAAACATGGAGCAGTAAAGAAGATAGAGCAGCCAAAAAAAAAACATGGAGCTGTAAAGAAGATAGAGCAGCCAAAAAAACAAAACATGGAGCAGAAAAGAAGATAGAGCAGCCAAAAAAAAACATGGAGCTGTAAAGAAGATAGAGCAGCCAAAAAAGAACATGGAGCAGTAAAGAAGACAGAGCAGCCAAAAAAAAAACATGGAGCAGTAAAGAAGATAGAGCAGCCAAAAAAAAACATGGAGCAGTAAAGAAGACAGAGCAGCCAAAAAAGAACATGGAGCAGTAAAGAAGATAGAGCAGCCAAAAAAAAAACATGGAGCAGTAAAGAAGATAGAGCAGCAAAAAAAAAAACATGGAGCAGTAAAGAAGATAGAGCAGCCAAAAAAGAACATGGAGCAGTAAAGAAGATAGAGCAGCAAAAAAAAAACATGGAGCAGTAAAGAAGATAGAGCAGCCAAAAAGAACATGGAGCAGTAAAGAAGATAGAGCAGCCAAAAAAAACATGGAGCTGTAAAGAAGATAGAGCAGCCAAAAAAAAACATGGAGCAGTAAAGAAGATAGAGCAGCCAAAAAAGAACATGGAGCAGTAAAGAAGATAGAGCAGCCAAAAAAAAACATGGAGCAGTAAAGAAGATAGAGCAGCCAAAAAAAAAACATGGAGCAGTAAAGAAGATAGAGCAGCCAAAAAAGAACATGGAGCAGTAAAGAAGATAGAGCAGCCAAAAAAAAACATGGAGCAGTAAAGAAGATAGAGCAGCCAAAAAAAAAACATGGAGCAGTAAAGAAGATAGAGCAGCCAAAAAAAACATGGAGCAGTAAAGAAGATAGAGCAGCCAAAAAGAACATGGAGCAGTAAAGAAGATAGAGCAGCAAAAAAAAACATGGAGTAGTAAAGAAGATAGAGCAGCCAAAAAGAACATGGAGCAGAAAAGAAGATAGAGCAGCCAAAAAAAACATGGAGTAGTAAAGAAGATAGAGCAGCCAAAAAGAACATGGAGCAGTAAAGAAGATAGAGCAGCAAAAAAAAACATGGAGCAGTAAAGAAGATAGAGCAGCCAAAAAAAAAACATGGAGCAGTAAAGAAGATAGAGCAGCCAAATAAAACATGGAGCAGTAAAGAAGATAGAGCAGCCAAAAAAAACATGGAGTAGTAAAGAAGATAGAGCAGCCAAAAAGAACATGGAGCAGAAAAGAAGATAGAGCAGCCAAAAAAAACATGGAGCAGTAAAGAAGATAGAGCAGCCAAAAAAAAAACATGGAGCAGTAAAGAAGATAGAGCAGCCAAAAAAAAAACATGGAGCTGTAAAGAAGATAGAGCAGCCAAAAAAACAAAACAAGGAGCAGAAAAGAAGATAGAGCAGCCAAAAAGAACATGGAGCAGTAAAGAAGATAGAGCAGCAAAAAAAAACATGGAGCAGTAAAGAAGATAGAGCAGCCAAAAAAAAAACATGGAGCTGTAAAGAAGATAGAGCAGCCAAAAAAACAAAACATGGAGCAGAAAAGAAGATAGAGCAGCCAAAAAAAAACATGGAGCTGTAAAGAAGATAGAGCAGCCAAAAAAGAACATGGAGCAGTAAAGAAGACAGAGCAGCCAAAAAAAAAACATGGAGCAGTAAAGAAGATAGAGCAGCCAAAAAAAAACATGGAGCAGTAAAGAAGACAGAGCAGCCAAAAAAGAACATGGAGCAGTAAAGAAGATAGAGCAGCCAAAAAAAAAACATGGAGCAGTAAAGAAGATAGAGCAGCAAAAAAAAAAACATGGAGCAGTAAAGAAGATAGAGCAGCCAAAAAAGAACATGGAGCAGTAAAGAAGATAGAGCAGCAAAAAAAAAACATGGAGCAGTAAAGAAGATAGAGCAGCCAAAAAAAAACATGGAGCAGTAAAGAAGATAGAGCAGCCAAAAAGAACATGGAGCAGTAAAGAAGATAGAGCAGCCAAAAAAAACATGGAGCTGTAAAGAAGATAGAGCAGCCAAAAAAAAACATGGAGCAGTAAAGAAGATAGAGCAGCCAAAAAAGAACATGGAGCAGTAAAGAAGATAGAGCAGCCAAAAAAAAACATGGAGCAGTAAAGAAGATAGAGCAGCCAAAAAAAAAACATGGAGCAGTAAAGAAGATAGAGCAGCCAAAAAAGAACATGGAGCAGTAAAGAAGATAGAGCAGCCAAAAAAAAACATGGAGCAGTAAAGAAGATAGAGCAGCCAAAAAAAAAACATGGAGCAGTAAAGAAGATAGAGCAGCCAAAAAAAACATGGAGCAGTAAAGAAGATAGAGCAGCCAAAAAGAACATGGAGCAGTAAAGAAGATAGAGCAGCAAAAAAAAACATGGAGTAGTAAAGAAGATAGAGCAGCCAAAAAGAACATGGAGCAGAAAAGAAGATAGAGCAGCCAAAAAAAACATGGAGTAGTAAAGAAGATAGAGCAGCCAAAAAGAACATGGAGCAGTAAAGAAGATAGAGCAGCAAAAAAAAACATGGAGCAGTAAAGAAGATAGAGCAGCAAAAAAAAAAACATGGAGCAGTAAAGAAGATAGAGCAGCCAAATAAAACATGGAGCAGTAAAGAAGATAGAGCAGCCAAAAAAAACATGGAGTAGTAAAGAAGATAGAGCAGCCAAAAAGAACATGGAGCAGAAAAGAAGATAGAGCAGCCAAAAAAAACATGGAGCAGTAAAGAAGATAGAGCAGCCAAAAAAAAACATGGAGCAGTAAAGAAGATAGAGCAGCCAAAAAAAAAACATGGAGCTGTAAAGAAGATAGAGCAGCCAAAAAAACAAAACATGGAGCAGAAAAGAAGATAGAGCAGCCAAAAAAAACATGGAGTAGTAAAGAAGATAGAGCAGCCAAAAAGAACATGGAGCAGAAAAGAAGATAGAGCAGCCAAAAAAGAACATGGAGCAGTAAAGAAGACAGAGCAGCCAAAAAAAAAACATGGAGCAGTAAAGAAGATAGAGCAGCCAAAAAAAAACATGGAGCAGTAAAGAAGACAGAGCAGCCAAAAAAGAACATGGAGCAGTAAAGAAGATAGAGCAGCCAAAAAAAAAACATGGAGCAGTAAAGAAGATAGAGCAGCAAAAAAAACAACATGGAGCAGTAAAGAAGATAGAGCAGCCAAAAAAGAACATGGAGCAGTAAAGAAGATAGAGCAGCAAAAAAAAAACATGGAGCAGTAAAGAAGATAGAGCAGCAAAAAAAAAACATGGAGCAGTAAAGAAGATAGAGCAGCCAAAAAGAACATGGAGCAGTAAAGAAGATAGAGCAGCCAAAAAAAACATGGAGCTGTAAAGAAGATAGAGCAGCCAAAAAAAAACATGGAGCAGTAAAGAAGATAGAGCAGCCAAAAAGAACATGGAGCAGTAAAGAAGATAGAGCAGCCAAAAAAAAACATGGAGCAGTAAAGAAGATAGAGCAGCCAAAAAAAAACATGGAGCAGTAAAGAAGATAGAGCAGCCAAAAAAAACATGGAGCTGTAAAGAAGATAGAGCAGCCAAAAAAAAACATGGAGCAGTAAAGAAGATAGAGCAGCCAAAAAGAACATGGAGCAGTAAAGAAGATAGAGCAGCCAAAAAGAACATGGAGCAGTAAAGAAGATAGAGCAGCCAAAAAAAACATGGAGCTGTAAAGAAGATAGAGCAGCCAAAAAAAAACATGGAGCAGTAAAGAAGATAGAGCAGCCAAAAAGAACATGGAGCAGTAAAGAAGATAGAGCAGCCAAAAAAAAACATGGAGCAGTAAAGAAGATAGAGCAGCCAAAAAAAAACATGGAGCAGTAAAGAAGATAGAGCAGCCAAAAAAGAACATGGAGCAGTAAAGAAGATAGAGCAGCCAAAAAAAAACATGGAGCAGTAAAGAAGATAGAGCAGCCAAAAAAAAAACATGGAGCAGTAAAGAAGATAGAGCAGCCAAAAAAAACATGGAGCAGTAAAGAAGATAGAGCAGCCAAAAAGAACATGGAGCAGTAAAGAAGATAGAGCAGCCAAAAAAAACATGGAGTAGTAAAGAAGATAGAGCAGCCAAAAAGAACATGGAGCAGAAAAGAAGATAGAGCAGCCAAAAAAAACATGGAGCAGAAAAGAAGATAGAGCAGCCAAAAAAAACATGGTGCAGTAAAGAAGATAGAGCAGCCAAAAAAAACATGGAGTAGTAAAGAAGATAGAGCAGCCAAAAAAACAAAACATGGAGCAGTAAAGAAGATAGAGCAGCCAAAAAAGAACATGGAGCAGTAAAGAAGATAGAGCAGTGATGAGAGCTGACCACCGTCTGAAGAACATGAAAGTAAGAAAACTATGTAGTACATTCAATATGTTTCCAGACTTTTTTTTGTACAGGCATTTAAAATTGTCGTAGACTCTTGAGAATTCAGTATGTTATTGCTATACATGTTATGAGATGACTGACCAATCTTTATGATTTCAGATTCAAATGAACAGCTACAGCAGCAATTGGAATACACCCTACTAAAGCCTGATTGTTACAGCTGGTGAATTTCAAAAATGCAATCTGGACGTGAGGACACTTTAGAAGAACGATATGCAATAAAATTCTGTTTTAGATTTGGAAAAAATGCCACAGAAACTTATGGAATGCTTCAGACTACTTTTCGACCATCTTGCATGATTTGAGCATCAGTTTTTGAGTGGCATAAGAGATTCAAGGAAGGCAGGGTGTCTGTGAGGGATGATGAGAGGTGTGGGAGGAGTAAGGAAGTCAATACACCAGAGTTGATTTGCCAAAGGGTTAGGGTTAGGGTTACTATGTTGAGGTTTTAAGGAAATTCAGGAAGAGATTCCATCGGAAGAGGCCAGCACTCTTCAAATCGGGTCAGTGGCATTTCCACCAGGCCAATGCACCAGTCCACAACTCCATCCTTGTCACAGACTATTTGACCAAGACGAGCATCAAGACAGTTCCTCACCGTCCCTATAGTCCAGACCTTGCTCCCTGTGATCTTTGCTTATTCCCTAAGCTCAAGGAAAAACTTAGAGGCTGTCATCATTATGAGACAATTGAGGAGATGAAAGAGGCTGTGATGAAGGTCATTGACACGCTCACACAAGAGGACTTCCATGGGGCCTTCCCGAAGTTGTTGGAATGGTACAATAAGTGCATTGCAGCTGGAGGAGATTACTTTGATGGGAACTAGAATTTCATGTGTGTACTATCAATAAAAGTGCCCATACGAAAAAAGTCTGGAAACTTATTTAATGATCCCTGTACTATCCAACACTCTTCTTTAAAAATGTCGGAATAATGTTGAAACAAGTTTTATTACTCTACATTATTATAGAGTAGAAATTTTTACTCTATAATAATGTTAGCTTCTACAGGCAAGCATTGAACTACAGAAATTACTTCTTCTGATGATATAAGGAGCCAAGTCTTTAGAGACAGGAGAATTTTGTATTCACACTTGATAGTGAATAAAGTAATTGAGTTTCAATACAACTACTTTGTTGGTGTTACTTTACAATTATCTGAAGACATAACTTAAACTTAATTTCAGCATGTGAATTCTTGTGTGTGTGTGTGTGTGTGTATTTACCTAACCCCTCTGCCAGAGACAGGATGTGACACAAAGTCAATTTTTAAGTAGAGTAAAGCTGGTCTAAATTTAGATTTGTCCTTCTCATAGACTTGTTGACATACCAAGGCTAAAAAGTCCAGTCTCCCTTACTATTTACCCAAAGCTGGGAAGGAAGAACAAAGAGATTCATGCCTTTCCCAAGGGCATTAGCACAAAGAGAGATGTAAACAATCTTGGTGACAGAGCATATGTAGATCAAGTAGAGTCAACAGCAATTGATAGTCAGTTTCCTACCTATTTGATTTTTAGACCATGTTATGGATATTCCTTTATATACTGCTATGTAGGGCATGATGAAAGGGTAATCTAGTTTGTGTCTCTTGGTCTGTGAAGGGGGAAATCAAGAAAAAAATCCAACGTTTACTGGCACACCAATTCTTCTTCTTCTTGCTTCGTTTGTTGCTTCAAAGTTATATGTTATATAATGATTGTTGACATGGATTTTGGGTTCATTCCTGGTGACCTCGTGTGCTTTGACAAACTGTCACATTGTGATTAGTAAACAGGGAGATGGCAGTGCATCGGGGTAGGCCGGCTGAGCAGGTATGTAACCGGGAGGGGATCACTTGATATGAGAACCAAGCAGTCAGATTTAGACAGTCAGGCCAGTCAGAATCGAGAGTCGAGCCTGGGATACGCAGCCGATCAGAAGTGTCTCTGACGATACGGCTTGCAAGTGGGTGCAAGCGTTGGCACCCCCTGGCTCCAGGATGAAGACATGGGTCAAGAAGAAGTCCCCTCTCTGAGTATATGTCTCTCCATCTATCTCTCAAACTTACAACAAACTGTGTTCCCTTTTCGAGAATAAAATGAGAGATATTTTTTTAAAGAAGTGTGTTTTGTTCGTTCATAATTTTTCATTATGTTCTTGGTTGGGTCTATGAGAAGTATACGACACCAAGTAAAAAAAAAAAAAAAAAAATTAACTTTCCTCACACAACAAAAGAAAAACACAATCACCACCCAGTTGAAACTTAAAAACTTGCTGATAAAAACAAACCCAGCTTTTTACTAAGGAGAATTTTCTCATTGGGTGCTCACTCAAAGAGAAAAGTAAATTAGCATAATTTGTCACTTGTAACGAAAGTGTTAATAATCATTTATTCTTTTCCGTCTTTTTTCTCCCCCACTTATGACAGACTGAACAAAAGACACAAACTTGTTTTGGGGGATTTTCTTCTCATCCGTCATAGTCTGGTGATTGTACAGGCGAGAAAATGATAGTACCCAAGCACCCCTAACTCTGTGTCTACTTAGATCTCTCTCTCTCTCTCTCTATATATATATATATGCACACTAGCTATCACCCATGAAAAATTAAGATATATTTGAATTCTTATAAACTGATATACCGAATGTTTCCAAAAATTTTATATCATTTCAGACATAGAGGGTGTTTCAGAATAATTTCTTGACCTAATAACTTGACCAATTCTCAATCAAATAATCTCAAATTTTAACACCATATGTAGAAACAACTCAAAATTCTATGTTTAATGTTTTATGTTTTTTTTTCTTGTCAGTTGAAGAAATGGCATTCATAGGAAAGGAAAGGGAGTTAAAACTTAAACATAAAATTCTGAGTTGTTTCTACACAACGCTGTTAAAATTTGAGATCATTTGAAAGAGAATTGGTCAAGTTATTAGATTACAAAATAACACCAATTTTTCTAAAACTTCTGGTACTTTAAATTGATGGCTTTTTTACTAAAATGTAATAAATTTTTTTTTAATTCAAATTTCAGTTTACTTTGTTGAAAAAGAAAAATTTTATGCCAGAAGGTCATATGTAAGGAAAGTTTTAAGGACCCTTTGGCTCATGAGACCCTAATCTGGTACCAAGTTTTATATACTATTTCCTCATATATAAAGGATACTGTTCCAAGAGTAAGCGTGTTGTTTTTCGACATGACAACATATTTGAACGTGAGGTCAAGAAGAGTAGATGCCGAAGTTCAGGACAGAGTCGTTGATTGACAGGTGAGGAATTTTCAGCCTTTGATATGGAGATTTGAGAGCTCACTCTGAAAGATGCAAAATGTAAAAAAAAAAGATCAGTACAAACAAAAAGGATTAAATATCAGAGTTTAAGACAAATCTATCATAAACAAAAGAATCCCAAAGATATCAAGATTGTTCTAAAATTGATATTATTTTTAAATACTAAAAATTAGAAAAAGATTTAAATATAACTATTCAGAACTCACAGCCTATATTTTCTTTTAGGTCCTTGGATGAAAACCTTGGATCTTTGATATGGCATGGTTTGGTTTAGTTTGGTTTGGTTTTATGGCATATCAATCATTGCAGGTTTATTTAATGCCAAATCCATTTTTATACATATTAACAGTTCTATTTCAAACTATTCAGTTCAGCATAAATACACAGTTTAGTTCTATTTGACCTATAGATAGGACTATCAGGTGCTACCACTCTGGGCCAGAATGAACCTGGGAGTGATGGCAATGAAGGGGTATTCTGCATTCCCCAAAGCCCCAGCATCACTCGAACCCCACCATCAGATTGTTTAGTGTCATATCCAGGACATTCGTTGGGGGAGGGTCTTACTCTCTGCAGAGAAGTAGTCAGTGTATTCTACAGCCCCATCCGACTGGGCAAAAGGGCATTGGGACTGTCACGCTGGTAGTAGATAATGTAAGCCCCATGAAAGCTGATGTGCTGGTTGTGGACAGTTCGCTGTTGAGCTTTGACATGCTAATTGGCATGGATATTATTAGGATGTTGGGTGAAGTCCGCATGGACCAGTCCAGTGATGCTGTCTTCTCAAGGACAGAACCGTGTGCTTGCGCCACGATCAGAATGCAGGAACCGGACTTCAGTGCCAAGTTCAATGAGCAGACCAGCGCTTGGACAGTGTCATGAAAATAGTCAGATAATCAGCCACCCAATGGACTTATGAACAAGGTGCCTGAGTATCCTATGTCCACTCAAGTTCGACAAGAGTACCATAATGAACTGGAAATGTGGCTGAACAATGAATGGCTGCTTTCCTCTCCTGAGGAGGAACTCAGTCACCCAAAGGGCCTAATTCCATTAATGGCCGTTCTTCAACAGAATAAGTTGAAAGTACACCCGGTGTTAGACTTTCGTGAATTGAATGAATACATCGATGCCTACACAGCACATACTGACGTCTGTACACAAAAGTTAAAAGAGTGGAGAAAGAAGGGCTCCAATGTGTAGGTGCTCGATCTCCAAAGGGCGTATTTGCATGTGCACAAATCCTTGTAGCCATACCTGACAGTGATCCTCGAAGGAAAGAGGTAATGCCTATCATGCATGGATTTTGAACTCAATGTAGCACCATCTATTATGCAGGCTATTGTTAAGGCTACACTCTCGAAAGATGACGCAGTCCAGCAGGCAACTTTGGCATACATCGACGATGTCTTTATCAAAAAAGATATAGCTTCTGCAACCAGGGTGAGGCAACATTTGACTAACTTTGGATTGGCGAGCAAGGAACCAGAGCAGCTGCATAAATGCTTGGCTTAACAGTTCGGGAAGAGGGCAAAATGCTAATATGGGAACGGGGCCCCAAACGTGCCACAGGTCCTTACCAGACACAGCATATTCTCATTTTGAGGAAAGCTAGTCGGGCACTCAGGGTGGCTGCAGCATTCATTAAGAGGAGAGCGGCAGACATGACAAAGGGTTGAGATGACAAAGTGACTGATGTTCCATTAACAACAATGATAACAGAAGTCATCACAAGAGTGCACCAAGAAGACCCTGTGTGAGGAAAGTGGTGTATTGATGGCCCTGAGCTCGACATTTGGGTTGATGCTAGTTCCCTAGCCACTGGAGTGTCACTGGAGCATGATGGAGCTGCAGATGAGTCATCCAAGGAGGAAGTGCCATTACCACGAAGGAGCACTGCAGAGGTGCCCATGGTGTAATGGTTATCGTCGTAGGAAATGAACACGGCGACACGAGTTCAAATCCTGAACGAGACTGACTGCATTTCACATAGCACTAATACCCTTGGGAAAGGTATGAATCCAATTATTCTCCCTCCAGCTATGGGTAAATAGTAGAGCAGACTAGGTTCTTCAGCCTTGGTGAGGCAACTAGTCTAGGAGAAGGAAAACTCTGAATTCAAACCTGTTAAACTCCACTTAAAAATTGATCTTGTGTCATATCCTCCCCGAGTGGAGGGGTTGGTAAATATGGTTACCATGAAGGAGCACTAGATGCAAGAGACCTGCCCCGGGTTGTCATCTGTGTGATCATGAGATCATGGGGGTGGGTGGGGTGTTGTAGTGAAATTGAAAGGCAGAAACCGCAGACTGCTGCTTCCGATGAGCCAACCGGGGTTCCGCGTTCAAAGAAACGAGTGGTGTGCTGTATATGCAGGCGGAACAGCCAATGTTTACATGAATTCAGCAATCCTCCACAGCTAGATAAAAAAACAGGTGATGAACCGAGTGAATGAGAGAAATGAAATGTGACAATGAAGCTGTGTGGATTGAATTCCTTTCATAGCAACACCGAAAGAAAGAAACAAGAAGTGACAAGCAAAATGGCCAAACCCAAAATTCGAAAATGGTGCAAATGTGTCTTGCCAGAAGTATAGAAAAATGTGTCTTGCCAGAAGTATAGAAAAATGGAAGCATGAGTGTTGTTGGGAGTGCAATTTGTAGGTCATGTGTCTCATCTTTGGTGGGACGGGGTTTGCGACATATGCAAATTTTGGTCAGCCAGAACCGGTATAAAAGAAGCATTGTAGGGAGGGGCATTTTGTTGCTTCACAGCAGAATTGTGCAAACCAGTGTATTGACGCAGCAAGTAAGAGTGAGAGAAAGAAACAGAGACATGACCAGTGGTGAGCAGTTAAAAGGTTTCATTGATTGACTGATTTTAATGACATGTCAACCTGTCTAGGGTTATTTTATGACCAGAAGTTAGGGAATTGTGTTCATTATACATATATATTTACATTTTCACACATAGATGGGACCCTAACAGATACTACTCTAGGTCAGAGTGGACCTGAGAGTAATGGGAGTGAGGGGTACTCCACATCCACAAGAGCTGCAGAACGAAAGCTTCACCATCAGATGCAGTTTAATATCATATCCTAGGACAACCCTTTTAGGAAGGGGGAGTCTTACCTCTTTGCAGAGAATATAATTGGTATATTCTAATAGGACAGCTTTGACCTTTCAGTTTTGCCTAATTAATTCTCTATCAACATACCAAGTTTACAATAACAGAATCTTCAAAAATTTATAGATTTTATAAATATTAAGTTCATAGTAGTTTTTGAACCATAACCAGTATTTGGACACTCATTGAGCGAGTCTTACCCCTCGGCAGAGATGCAGTCAGTATATTCTAAAGAACTAGCCAACTGGGCTGGTAATATTTTGGTATGAACTAGTTTGCAGCAAGTATATCACTTGATGAAACAGTTCAAGCCAAGGAAGGTACCCACTGTGGTTGGTAGCATTATGTTAGTTGGCATCCTGACACATTGTATATTGCTTCACACCATGTGTGATTTAAAAGCCACACAGATGAACATGGAATGTATTTGAGAACTTTTGCTTTACAAGTGTGAGCTGAGTAACCAAAAACGTTAATAATACAAGAAGTAAAAGGCACAATTGTACAATAACCAGATGGTTAAAACATTTCACTTAGGCTGCAAGAACCTAGATAATTAGGCAAGGTCAAGTAGTCCTAAAAAGCATGGATTCTGAGGCTGTGCTTCAAGCTATAGAGGTAAATCTACCAAGTAGCACTATGAGAGTATCAGGCGAGCATGGTATTTAACAGTCCAGTATAGTTCATCACTTTCACGACCTTGGCAAAAGCATCCAGAGCTGCCGAGTTGTGCCTCATGTACTAACAAAATATTGCAAAACTTTTGACTCAAACTAGTATTACTAACTTTTGAACAAGTTTGGGATGTAAACAATATCAAGTTCATACTTACAAAGTAAATCCTTTTCTAACAAGTTCAACTTCTTGGATAAGGCGTAAAGATTTCTTTTGTAGTGTAATAGACGCATCTGCCTGTTGAAGAAAATCCAGAACCTGACGTGCTCTGTGCTTCAGGAGTAATACATGCCAGACTAGAACAGCCAGCAGCCCAACCATAATAAGCAAGTAACATTTCATTAACAGTCGGATGAGGCTAAATGTTGGGTTCATCAAGATCATGGCAGATAATGGGCTGAAGAGACACCACATATACATCAAAATAATGCCAAAAAGGGGAAAGACACTGAAAATGAAAAAAAAAAAAAATGCCACTTCAGATATATATGTATATATATATATATGATTATATGGAGGAACAAAAACACTACTTCACTTGTAATAATGAAAACTGTATTGACCCAGGGTGTTGTGATAAAAAGCAATAAGAAGAAGATAGATTAAAATCAGTAATAAAATAATAGTAATAATGAAGAGTATATTGATCCAGAGTATTGGGATATATAAAGCAACAAGATAGAATAGTCACTAATATTAAAGAGTGTTTTGATATTTGAAAAAAAAAAAAAAAATCAAAAAGCAATAAGATGATGCAGTACAATGAATTCTTTTTTTTTTTTAGAGAGAACTCATGATAAACATCCTTGAGAGGTTAACATTTTATGGCACACTGAGAGCTATTGCTCATACTACAAATATAAACACGTGATTTTTTTGTAGTTTTGATTTTCTGGTAACTTTATTAATTAGAGAATAAAAGTTTCTTTTTTTTTTTTTAATAAATATCTGCTTTACATGGTTAAAGATAAAGATTTAGTTTAGCTAACCTGATGGACATAAAGTAAAGGCATAGTTTTTTGTATTATACTTATAAATAGCATGTACTGCCTGTATGCCAGACAAAGTAAAAGCTTAGTAAATAACAACACATGGATTTATATCACTGAAGTTAAGCAGCAATGAACCAGTTCACTTCTGAGATGGGTGACTACTTACAAACAATAGGTATAGTAAGCAAACTGAGTCCTTGTTATATTGTAATCCGATAGTAAAAAGTAATGAATACCTGCAGGAGGCAATATTGGAAATCAAGTATATTTTTATTTATTAAATAAAATATGTACACAATTTATAGTCTTTTCAGACTAGTTCATTGTGTCAGTGAGGGATGTTTTTATCACTCCCCAACAGTCCTGCATGCCAGACTAAGTAAAAATAAGTAAATAAAATCACATGGATTCATATCACTGAAGTAGCAATGAGTCTGTACAGTTCTGAGATAGGTGACCAGCAGGTACTCTAAGCAAGCAGTGGCATGTGTAGAAGATTAACAAAAGTTTAGTAAATAGCAATATTAGCAGGGAATGCTATAAATACAATTTTTTGTCAAACAATTCTCTTGTTTGGCTCCAACTTTAGTAAGGAGGCTGCAAAGAGTGGAATTGTCAAAATTAATATGCTATAATGTGCACCAGGGTTCAATTAATAACCACAGATTATTTGGTGGTTTTAGTACAAACTGTCTTTGAATTGAACGATAACAAAAAAGACAATCCTTACTTTTTGTGATGTTATATCCATTTTGATATGTTCATAGTTTTATTTTGCACTAAGTGTAGTTTATTTGAAAAGATTTAAACCATTATAATCAAAAGCAGGATTGCTGTAGCTAGCTGAGGTCAAGTCAGTTTGATTGGTGTTTAGTGAACTCCTAAGGTCAGTTGAAAACTCGGCTTTCATTGGAGGATTTAAACTCATGTAACTACAAATTCTAGAAGTCAGAAATTAGGTTTTAACTTGGAATTAGCCCATAGGAGTCAAAAGCTCCAGACTAGCAGAAGTTGTGCTGTCATAATTTCCATTAATGTCCCAGGTCTGCCTCCCAATTTATCATACAACTGGTTATGTATAAGAGATCTCCAAAGTGAGTAAAGAATGTGCACACACAAAAGAGAATTTGTTGTCATTCATCCCAGCAAAGAAGATAGGGAAGTCAGAAAAAAGAACAGTGAAAAAAATGAAACTTCCATAGGAACATGAACATAGCTATATAACATTTAGATATCTTTAATGATGGAGTGAGAGAGTTTTATTAGTCATGTATGTATTTATCTCATATTTCTGCTACAAACAGAATGTTGTTTTCTTTACAACTTCATATTAACTCAGAGAATTCATGTGAAGCCTATCCACCATCTTTATTACAACATAAAAGACTACTACAAAGACATGTGACATAACTAGGTATTTATAACTATCAGGTTAGATAACTCAGACTTCAACAGATGTGACTCAAGGTCAAATTTTTTAAACAGAATAAAACTGGTTTAAATTCAGAGTTTTCCTTCTCCTAGACTAGTTGCCATAAAAAGTTTAAAGAGCTTAGTCTGCCCTACTATTTATCCATAACTGGAATCATACCTTTCAAATTTATTAGGATGATGTGAAATGCAAACAGACTTGTCTAGGATTTGAACTCAGGTCACCAAATCCATTTGTTACAATGATAACCATCTGCTACAAGTGCCTCATGAAAGAAAAAAAAATGGAGAAACTAACAACAGATAAAATATTTTTAATAATTGTCACTTATTATAAATACTGACCCTCATAATGTATTTACTTGTCAGGTGAGTATGGTTTAATCAGTATTAATATTAGTGTTTAATGGAGATGCAATAGATTAAGTGCATTGACAAAGGGGAAAATTAAATTGAAAAATAAATATTGTGTGAAAAAAATGCTTTGTTTTGCAACAGAGTACAGTTTGATTGATTGATTTTAACAGCATGTCAACCCATCTAGAGTAATTTTATGCCAAATGGTTAGGGAATCGTGCACATTGTATGTTTACAGTTGTTTCTTGTGGAGTAGTTTTTTTTAATAGTTATAAGATATCAAGTATTCCTATCTAATACAAATAATTTGCACATATTTGTATGGTTTAAACAATTTCTATCTAATACTAATAATTATATGGTTACAAGTAATTACTTCTTTTGGATAATAATTTGTTTGTACTCCGTTATATGGTTTCAAGTAACTAATAATAAATCTTAGTAAACAATTACAGCTTCAAGTAACTATTATTAATACAAGTAATTTACAGTTATGTTTCAAGTATTCCTATCTAATACAATAATTTTCAAACAAATTTATTTGACCCATAGATGAGACTTTAACACATACTAACACTCCAAGTCAGATTGGACCTGGGAATAATGGCAATGAAGAGGTACTCTACACTCCTTTAAATGAAGCTTCATCATCAGATGTAGTTATAGCCTTATTGATGAAGTACCTGCATATTGATCGGTTTGGTTGGGTCTTATGGCATATAAACCCTTGTAGGTTATTTAATGCCAAATCCTCTTATTATGTGTATATTAAATATATATGATTAGTAAACATTTTATGAATAACATTTTTAAATGAGCCTGAGCTCATCTTTTTTGCACGCAATTAAATGTTTTCAAGTATTTCTATCTAACATGAATAATTCTATTTACTATAAATCATTTGTTTGCACAATTAGACATCATCATTTGTTTACACATGGATAAATGGTCAAAGTGTTCTATTTCTAACAATTCAATTTAAAATAATTCATTTGTTTGCACACAATTTAAATGTCAAACAGTTCTATTTGACCCATAGATAGGACCCTGTCAGAGTGGACCTCAGAGCAATGGCAATGAAGGGGTACTCTGCTATCCCCAAATCTCCAAGGCCAGGGCCTCACCATCAAATTGTTTAATGTCATATACAGGACAGATGTTGGGAGGGTTTTAGCCCTCTGCAGAGATGCAGTTGGTGTATTCTACAGCCCTATCAGACTAGGCTGACAGCATTTTGGTATTTTTAAAAAAACATTTAATAGAAAGAAAGTTGAATATGTCAAAACTTACCAATATAAAAGAACTTCTTTCCCCTTGCTGAGATCTGCTGATTCTCTTGTTTCAGAAATATAATTTTCCAAGAATATTTTGTCATCATCTTCTAAGGCTTTGTTTTCAATAATCTTTTGCAGCAGCAAATTGTTTTGATAACTATGCTGCAAAATGAAGGGAAAATTTATCATTTGAAAATCAATTCAAATACATCAATAAATTTATTAAAAGGTGGTGGTTTTATCAACTGAACAATAACCTGAATATTTTGCTTAGATGAATTGCTTAACAATCAAAACCAATTGCATTCATTTTAAAGGAACAATTCAAGTCAGTCTATAGAAAAACTGGCAAAAATTATGGAATTCATCTAATTTTTATTAGAAATTTTTTTTCAATTACTTCATAAGAAATGAATAAACCACTGATATGGCACAAAATTTTCACTTAACAGGTAAATATGCT
The DNA here is from genome assembly GCA_963585895.1 of Sepioteuthis lessoniana. Classification (NCBI taxonomy): domain Eukaryota; kingdom Metazoa; phylum Mollusca; class Cephalopoda; order Myopsida; family Loliginidae; genus Sepioteuthis; species Sepioteuthis lessoniana. The sequence goes on along the minus strand of OY757926.1, from coordinate 89,732,733 downwards.
GGCTCATGAAATATATAATTTACTTGACCCATCAGGCACACGCAGCAATATCACAGTAAAGTTTGGATTTTCCAAAAATGAGAATCCATATCTAAATTGTGAAGTGACACAAGTATTCTTTTTAAGTGAAATGTCATGAACATTCTATTTAACTGAAGTGTCATGAGCATTCTATTTAACTGAAGTGTCATGAACATTCTCTTTAACTGAAGTGTCATGACAATTTCATTTAAGAGGTTTTGAACACAGTGAAAGTTAGATTAAAATTTCTACAAATGTAAGGGGAGAGTTTCTGTCACTTGAAGGCAATATCCTTTCAACTTGTGAGACCATAGGTCTCCCACAGGATCTAGATGGAAGCTTGAGGAAATTTTTATGGAAAACTGACAATTTCTCATGCAGCAAGTCTCCATGCTTTACACTACCAATGTTGTCCAAGGAAAGAAGCAAAGGTCAATATAGCTTGAAACTAATGTTGCCAAAAAGGAGGTTGGGGATAATATCAGATTGTCTTAGGAACTCCAGTTCCTGATTCTGAATTTAGAGTCAACCATCTTTTAGACTGAGTGCCCACTTGTCTGACCTTACTATCTTAATAATGAGTAGAGTAAAGCTGGATCTATGCCTTTCATCCAATTGTTTTCTTGGAATTTTAAAAATAACTTTTTTATTCCACCTTTTTGCATTCAAAATCTTAAAAGATTATAACTGCTAAAAATTATTGCTTTCTTTGAATTTATAAAATATTGTCTTTTTTTTTCATTCAGTATTATATTCTTATCTATCCAACTACGATAATCCTTCATTAACCCCATTATAAATGGGGGAGGGAGTCCCTCTAGTGTAGTGGCTAGTGTGCCGAACTGTGACATCATAGAAAACAAGTTCAACCTCCAGTTTACTTTTAGACTAATACCCTTGGGAAAATAGATGACACTCCTTATCCTCCTTGCTAATTTAGGTTAAATAGTACTACTACTATCTTTCTACAAGGATGGCTATGGTATTAAATAATCCACAAAGGTTGATATGCCATTAAACAAAAAAAGTAAATCAAGCCATTATAAGTGTATACTGTGTCCTTTTCTCTTTTCCTGTTGTCCTTCTACTTACACTGACATTGCAGCTGTAAAAATACAGTGTTTCCTTTGGTAAAAACAAATCTCATAAAGGTCACATACAAATGTGAAGTATTTATATACGATAATGCAAGTTTCTATCTTAATAAAAATTCACATCAGATCTTGTGATTTAATTGGTAATTAAGGAACCACCAATGACCTATTCACTGAACTAAAAGTTCATTTTACAATTCAGCTGAACCCATTTCATATTATAGCTTATATTATAGCGAGAAGACTGTCAGCATAATCTAAACCTAATTATCAGGGTGTTTTGATGCCAAGGGTTACTTTTAGTTTTCCCCATTATGTATGAATTTCAACTTTACAAATTATTATTCATGAATAGATTGACAACAAATTTTTGCTTTCAAAATCTTATTTATATACAGTAAATATCAGCATAAATAAATCATAAATCTCAAATTTTATTCTTCTCAGCAGTGAAAATTGTTTAAAAAAAAAAACAAAAAAAAAAGAAAGGAGGAGAAAAAAATTACCAGTTTAGTGAAAAGTAAATCTATTGACAAATGAATCTTCAGTTTATGATCAACAGTTTTCAAGAATTGAAGGATATTTTGTAGTGTATCTTTGGGCTGAAAAAAGAAATGAAACAGTGTGTAAGTAGTAAATATAAAAAAAAATTCAAATTAATATGAATTGTTTTATTATTATGAAATATTTAATCTTATTTAATCAATTTGTTAAAATTCCCTAAACTTTTCAATAACTCCTTATTAAAAGCCATTATACAAATAAGAAATATTATGATTTAGAGTATTTGGATTATTGCCTTCATCTTTACTATTTCCCAAAGTTTTGACTGATGCATTCTTCAGCCTTCTTCAGGAGTTTCTAGATGCCAGGATACATGGCATAATGGATATAGACATTTGGTTAAAGAACTTCTAAGCGAAATCATCTGTTGCAGGTTCAATTCTGACTACAGGTAAAAATAAGGAATACTTACTATAGCTTAACACTTGTACCTGGTAATGGCTAACGGAATTAGAACAATCTACCCCCCCCCCGGTTCGAAGTTCCGTGTTGGCTCCCAAGTTTGATAAGAAACACCAGAAGAAGGTCAAAAGACGCATTGGACAAAATGTTGTGAATATAAGAATAAAGATGAAGACAATAGTCTATATACTCTAAATGATAAAAATTATCAAGTTTCATTTAAAAAATTTAGACAAATATTAATAGGTTAGGTTGGTTGGTTTTACAACATGTCAACTCTTGTTGGGTTATTTAATACTGAAGTTGGTTTGATTCTTTTGCAAGCAATTATATAGTTTCAAGTAACTAATAATAATAATCCTCAGTAAACAATTATAATTTCAAGTAACTATTCATATTAAAAATAATTTACATGCAGTTATAATGTTTCAAGTATTCTTATCAGATACTAATAATTTGAGCAGTTAGATGGTTTCAAATAACTATTCTTATTTAATAATAATCATTTGTTAGCACACAGCTACATAGTTTCAAGTATTCCTTTTCAATATAAATAACTGGCTAACAGTTATATGGTTCCATGTATTCCTATTCAATATTAATAACTTTTAAGCAGATCTATATGACCCATAGATACTTGAACAGGTACTACCACTCTTAGAGTGGACCTGAGAGTAATAGTAACAAAAAAGTAACTCCACAGAGCTGGAGCTTCACCACCAGATGCAGCTTAGTATCATTTTTGGGTAGGTCTTGCCCCTTCGCAGGTGATGCAGTCAGTATACTCTAAGCACCTCCAACAGGGCAAAAATATTAATAAATGAAACTATATATATATATATATGGATGACAAGGATAAGTGTACATTACTCAAAAAGAATTAATAAAAACTTATATTATGTTAAATAACATACAAACAAGTTCAACTGACCTGTGATAAATCCTCCATGGATTCTTTTTTTTTCTGAGAAAGTTCATCAGGTTTCTTTCCTGTTGATTCAACGGGAATATCTGGGACACCAGCATCAACCAGATGTTTGTATAATGCAGAGTTCTACCAGAAAAGTAAAAATAAAAAATACAGTATTCAAAAATAAAAAAATGGAGTGGAAATTTATTATTGAATACAATTATCAATTAACTGGATCCAATTACAGTTGTGATAAAAAGAATATTCAAAAATTTCTATTGATTATATATTAGATTGGCCAAATAGATGATTGGGTTTATTGTTAGATAACATTAAGAGAATTTAGCTTCAACACACTATATTAAAAAAATAATAATCTTGATTGTATTCTGACAATGTTAATATCAGCACATTTTGAATATCGAAAAAATGGTGTATTTTGTCATTATGTTATATAGCTGTGATGAATGAAGAGGCATAACGAAGGAATAATGGGACCATAATACATTCTTTACAAAAATATAACACTCTCATCAGTTTCTTGAAAGGGTTGAAATTGGCTGTAAGTGTGAGAGAGAGGCAGAGACAGGGAGACGGCAGACTCAGACTGCTATATTGACCCATATCTTAACTACATTGATTCTATATTCAGGGCCCCACTTAGCACTTCTTCTGCTTCTCACCTGGGGGCCCACTGCCTCCACCACAAGTGGTGGCCAACATGGCTTTTGCTCTGACTTGGTTGTGACCCCAACAAGCTGACTGTGCCTCACTGTCTGACCGTGGGTACCTGTGTATATATAATTTCATAACACCCACGTGTTCCTTCCAGTTTGTGATTCACATGATCTGCCTACACACACATTGCTTGTTTTCTGGTAATCACTTTGTTTACACAGGTGCATCCTGTGTAGAAATACCTAATTGATGGTTCTGTCAAATGTCAGTATGCAACAATTATAACATTGAAAATTGAAGAAAGTAAACAACATTTTCAGCATATTATGCTTTTTTATTTTAAGAATGGTAAAAATGCATAATGCATCAGTGCAGTCTTTGGAGAAGGTACTGTCAATGATCAAATGAGTCAAAAGTAAGTAAAGTTAGCGACTTTAGTCGAGGGTAACCCAAACGCTCCCTTTTCAATAGCTACTACACTGAAGTGTAGGAGAGGGTGCTACTTCATTCCCTGGATTGCTTCACTTTACCCTTGATCCTTACCTTATAATGCTGAGTGTTAAGCAAGGTGGCATCAAGTACCATTTTTAGAGTCTTTGGTAAGACTCGACCTGGGATTGAACTCTGATCTCCCAGCCCATTGGCGAACACTCTACTCATTAGGCTAATGGCCTGGTATGAGTCAAAAGTGGTTCGTAAAATGTTATGCTACAGATTTCTAGATACTTTATGATCAGAGTTGAAGTTGTTAGTAATCGAATGAAGATATTACTTAAGAATAATCAACATTATATAACAGAGAAAATAATCAACAAACTTAAAATATCCAAATCAATATTGAAAATCAACTGGACCAGCCTGGTTATGTTGGTCACTTTGATGTGTGGCTTTTACAATGGGACCATATTTAACTGTATTTTTTAAACAAATTGTGACAAATGAGGAAAAAGTGGATACCTAATCACTATATGGAATACCATGAGGCAAATGAATGAAGTACCACAATTCATAACAAAAGTTGTACTTTCAAATAAGATGATCATGTGTATATGGCTGGATTGGAAGAGAGTCCACCTCAACTATTAACTCTTTCTGGAAAACCAAATGATAGATTTAAACAAATGAAGCTCCCAATTTGACCAACTGAAGGTAATAATCAAAGAAATGTGTCTGACCAGAATTAGTTAAGAAAAAGAGTGTAACATTCCAGTAAGAATGACACCAGATTGTGTTTTTTGTTGACTAGACAGAAATGGTTATAGCATGGCAGGGAATTTTTCACTAATCCAATGTCTTCAACAGATCCTCATCGAATTATCATTTATTCCAGTTTTTTAGAGAATTCTCTGAAAAGAAAAAAATGTCAGTACTCTAAAAGACAGCAAAAAAGTGCTTAAAATTAATTCTTTGTAGTGAAAGATAAAATTGAGAGGACGGAATAATGAAGTTGTTTGAGAGATAAGAGAAGATAGTGAAACAAAATTGTAAATTGTCAATAAAGTTAATGCCAAAAAACAAAAATATAAAATTAAAAGAAAATGTCAATAAAACCCAAAATTGTTGTTATCAATATGAACACGTCATCATTCTACACATACACATGTGGAAGTAAATAAGGAAATTAAATCTGACAGTATGAAGTAAAGTAGAAAAAACAAAATAATCCAAAATTTGATGAAATTATTATGAAAGTCGATGTTGAGTGTTTAGGTTATAATAACCTTCTTCAGTTCTTTAAATTCATTAAGTGTTGTTAAAATAGTGATGGATGTTTGATGAAATAGCAGGAAAAAAGAAAGTGTGTATAAATTTTTTTTTTTTTTAACAACACTTTTCATGAATTTAAACTCCTGAGGAAGGTTATTATAACCAAAATGTTCAACCACAACTTTCATAAAATAAATCCATCAAATTTTGGATTATTTTGTTTTTTCTACTTTTCTTCACACACACACATATATATATATATATATATATATATATATATATATATATATATATGTATGTAAATAAGAGGGAAGTTGTTCCTTGGAAAAAAGTAAAACAATTATATATTAACAAAATTCTTATAATGTTTGTATGTGTTTAAGCATACGTACATTTGAAACTTGGCAAAAATCATCATATCATAGCAAAGTTTTTATTAAAGCAATACACCAAGCCCAAAAGGTTACAGCAGGTCTGGGAATTCTTCATTAATCCAATGTCTTCAACATATAAAGCATCATTAAATTACCATTTATTCCAAGTTTTAAAGAATTTTTGTAAATGAAAAAGAAATCAATTTCCCTTGAAGACTGCAAAAGTCAGAGCAATTCTTTGCTGAGAAAGATTAAAAGTTTTAGGAGGGTGGAATTAAGAAGTTGCCTGATAGAACAAAATGGTAAATCTATTGTTCAATAAAGTTAATGGAAGTGTTTAAGGAGTAAAAAAAAATTGTTACAGAAAAGGGACTCAATAAACAGAGTTTGAATCCAGGACAAGTCTGTTTGCATTTCACTTGATGTTAATACCGTTGAGAAAGGCATGAATCCAACACTTCTCGACTACTTCCCAGCTATGAGTAAACAGTAGGACATATAAGACTGTAAAGTGTTGGTGTGGCAATCAGTCTAGGAGAGGAAAAACCTCTAAATTCAAAACCAGGAAATATGGGGAAAGCAACTCCCCCTTCCATAAAAACCAACACAATTGCCCATAAAAACAAATGGAGAGGAAAACAGCAGATTACTGATTTCATCTCCTTATAAAACCTTCCTGGATCGACGAAGTTAGAAAAAACAAACAATAAAGTTAATGTCAGGAATAAAACTTCTTTTATTTTCAACTTGATGAAAGTAAACCCATTAACTACCCAATATTTTCCCTTATTTTTGTCAATTTTATTTCTTTATGATTCCAAATATATTAATACTTACCAAATTAACATAATGCCTGTCTAGTAATTACATTAACAAAAATCTGACCTACCAAGAGCAATGGCACCATAGTCATTTTCAAGGTACTCCTTTCGTGTCCTTTTTTTATTTATCCTAATATTCTTTCCACTTTTCAAAACAGCCTTCTTGAATGGCCATTGGCAGCATTATTGTGTTCTCCTTAATCTTGTCCATGGTGTTTTATTCTAAAGCAATTTTAGCTATGGGAAAAGCCAGAAGATGCAGGGAGCCATATCTGGGCAGTAAGGCCAAGGGTTGACAGACTTAAGCAAGATGATATTTTCCTAAAAAAACCCTGTAAAGAATCTATTCACTTAGTTATCATCAATGTGATGATCACACAACAAGGTAAATTTACTTCATAGCATCTCAATGTTGATTGAGTAACTGCACAGAGGCAATACATGCAATTTGTTAATAAGTTAGATCAAGGCTGTGAAACTGGCTCTTGGGATATTCAAAATGGCTATACAGGATGCAATGAATAAATAAATAAATTGCACAAAAATAAGAAAATAACAATAACATCTAACTTTATCAGATATATTTCCAAAAATCACATGAAAATATCTTGAAATGCTATAAATTAAATTTATTCAAAGAAATCATGACTGGCTTTAACCACTTCGCCGTTAGACGTTGATTTGTCAGGATGCTTTAATGGGGCCTCATGTCAGTAAGGGGGGCCGATGTGCAAATAAAACCATCGAGAGGAAGGCCCCAAAACAGTGCACATTCTCTCCTGATGACCCCAAAACAAGCATGGAGTTAAAACTGCTCGGTGGAAATAAGAATGGCTAAAGGAGCATTTTCTATCCGCTCACTTTTTGGTGAGTTTCTGTTACTTGGTAAGTAACTTCTTTCTTCCCTGATTGTCTGGAGGCTATGGTTAAAGCCAATTTCAGAATCTCCGACAAGCCTTTCCAATGGTCTCCTTGTTTTAATTGGTAAATGCTGGCATTATCCTTGACTTCAGTTCATGTTTGGAGTTTTCTTGATCTATCACTCAACCGAGCCCCACACATAATCAAGTGGACAGTTATCTGAGGAGTAAGGTAGCCAGATGTTAGAGGTAATGTGGTCGCAGAAATGTAATTCTCCTGCTTGTTGGGCATGGTGAAAAGTCCTGTTGTCAAACAGAATTTTCCAGCAGCCACCTTCTCAATCCAGGACAGCACCAAATCCTCCAGGCACTTGATGCAGGCCTCTGTGTTGAATCTGGTCATGTGGAAAAATGAAAGGAGGCATAATGTTACCATCACTAGTGACCACTACAAATAGCATGATGTGGACTGAGTGTTTAATTTTCATCAATATGAATAGGAATCTGTTCTCAGATTGACCACTTAAACACTCTTGAAATTTTTGTATTGGAGCTTCCAGTGTGAATGCCTAGCAGGGCAGCATGCCATTTTGAAATTTCTGGAGGATTAAATTGCATCATGTTGCTGCTTTCCTCACAGACAGAGCTCAACTGACTCTAGTTTGCTGCACAGTAGACAAAACCTGAAACAAAGAAAGCGCATGCATGAAATTAATAACTTAAAATGGTGACAATTTACCTATCACACCCTGTATATATATATATATATATATTTTTTAATGAGTAGGTCCACAAAGAGATTTGTATATTTTTAGGATTTATTTATTTATTTATAAATGAAATAAATAAATAAACCCTAAAAAAAAATATTAAAAAAAATACAAATCTCGGCATAGATCAACTCATTTTAAGATATTTCTTTCTCTCTTTGGACCTACAATATACATATATATATATATATATATATATATATATCCTGGAGTTGCTTGAGCTGCAACAATTATCATCATAGAAAATGAACACAGTGACCTAAGTTCAAATACTGGATGAGGCTGTTTGGATTTTACATAGTGCTAATACCCTTGGATAAGTTAGGCATCTATTTTCCCTCTAGCTATGGTTAAATAGTAGGGCAGACTGGGCTCTTTAACCTTGATATGGCAACCAGTCTAAGAAAAGGAAAACTGAATCCAAATTTGTTAAACTCTGCTTAAAAATTGACCTTGTGTCACATCCTTCTTGTGGCAGAGGAGTTCAGTAAATACACACACATATATATATATCTGGAAAGACCTTGTATATCATAAGAATGAACTGGACCTTCAGTTTGACTGTCTCCAATGTAATACATTTCATTATAGAATAATTAGCTTCATTTACATTTTTATATTAAAAATACTATTCATGTAATATTCATGTTTTAACATTCAAAAAATTTACAGTAAAAAAAAGTTATGAAGGCTGCAGTAACAAATGCTAGTAACTTATATGGCATATGTACATATATATTGTTTAAATATATTATTTATAATATATACTAATAAAGTTGATAGGATTATTTACTTAAAGATCAGAGTGTAGTATATGTGTGCTCTGACTAAGATCAAAGTGTCACTCTCTGGCACATCTACCAGAGATCAGAGTGTAGTATCTCTATCCAGGAAAACCCCAAAGTTATTTTAAGAACTATAAGTTATAAGACGTGTAGAAGAAAATAGTCATTATGTTTTTGGTGAAACATGGGTTTTTGAGAGTGCAGCAACCTCCATACTCACTTTACCATCAGCTCTATGCAAGATTTTCTTATTTCTTAAACTGAAAATTTATCTTAATGGTGCACTTTCACAACGTATCAAAAGAGGAATTTTGGAGGTGCTTCAACCAATGGAAAACTCACTGGAGTAGAGTAAGTGTGCTGAATGCCAAGGCGACTATTTTGAAGAAAATTCACGTTTTAGCCATTGTTCATTTATCTTGATAATTTCAATTTCAGTCTTGATACTTTTCGAACACACCTTCTGTGTATATGATTAGTATATGTACACTTCAGGTTTTTCATTCTATCTTAAAAAAAAAAATAAAAAAAAAGAAAGAAAAGAATCTCTAGCTTTTGTAAAATGTATATATGTTAATTATAAGAATTAAATTTTGATTTTAGTTTTTTTATCTTATCAGATCTAAAATCGTCCCTTTAAAATCATCTCATCATAAAATCATTTTCTGCAATATGGTATCATCTAAAGAATAAGATATTTCATTCTAAAAAAGATACAAAATTAAAACTACTTATTTACAAAGTGTAGCTTAATGTGGAAAAAAAAAAACCTAAAAAGAACAATTATGTATCCACAACAATTCAACTTTTTACACTAGCAAATAAGTCAGTAAAATTAGTATGTTAACCATCGTACTAGTATTGCTACTGAAATAAAAGCAAATATAAAAAAAAACAACAATTGTATGCTACAATGCTTGTACTTTTGCAGTTGTCTAAAAACAGCCTTTATTTCACCCTTTCAAGCTAAGAAAAGCAAAGCTAGTTGGTAGCCTCAAATGATTCATACACAACAGCATTATTAGTCATGTTCACATTTTACAGGTGGTTATTATCGACATTGGATTTTATACACACGGAAAATAAAAAGGTAAGTTATCAAAAAATATACCTTAAGCTTCTTAGGGGTGGGTAAGGCTAATGTATGTGTGTATCATGGCAGTGCCTATCTTAAATAAAATTATAAAGGTTAATTATAAAATATATATAGTAAAAAATTTTTATTTATTTTTGATCTCTAAGTTGATACATTGAATTTAAGGAATAATTCCATAAATGGTTATTATTCTTATCAAAGACAGGCATAGATCTCCCCTGTTTTTCAACATCAGTATACAATACTATGCATCAGAATGTCAGTCTTCACATGCCATAAATGCTATTACAAGTTACATTTTGATAATAAATGATAAAGGCAGCTGAAATTCTGATTTTAATAATCTCATCTCTGGTTTATTGTTGAATGACATTAAAAATATCTAAGTATTTCCTAAAATATCATTTAAAGTATTTTGATATTAAAAATATCAATTTTAATATTTAAATCTTTTTTCTTATGTGAAATATTTTGTAAATATTTTCTCCTAGTCATTGCCAAAGTATTTCTTGAAATATAATTTTTGATTTACATTTTCTTTTTTTTTCTAGATTTCTGGTCATGGTAATTCAATTCACAATATAATTTTTGATATCCAAAATATTTTAATATTAGAAATATAATTTTTAATATTTCAATTTTTTTTTCTTATGTGAAAATCTTATGTCAAATTTTTCTCCCAATCATTCTCAAAGTGTTTCCTAAATTACATTTTAAAATATTTTCTTCTTTTTATTATAAGCTTTTTGTTCATAATTTACTTCATAAATTACAACCTTTCTTTTCCTTTTAGACATAGTGTCCGCATATTATAGATGATTCTGACAAATATCAGCATCATTGTTTTGGTCATAACATTTTTCTGCTAGCCATTATCAAAGGTTTGGTTTGGTTTCTTTGTTTAATGGCATATCAACCTTCATAGGTTATTTAATGCCAAAGCCATTGTTCTAAAAGAACAGTAGTGGTACTATTTAACCCATAGCTGGGAGAATAAGGGGGTTCATACCTTTCCCAAGAGTATTTGCCTGAATGGGAAAATAATAGCGCGACTAGAGTATGAACTCTCGTACTAAGATTCCGCAGTCCATTGCTTTAACCATTACACCATGAGGACCCCCCCCACTTTATCAAAGTTTGTATTTACCCAACCCCTCTGTCATGAGAAGGATGTGACACAAGGTCAATTTTTAAGCAGAGTACAGTTGGTTTGAATTTAATGTTTTCCTTCTCCTAGACTGGTTGCCTAACCAAGGATAAAGAACCCAGCCTGTCTGACTATTTACCCATATAGTAGGAACAGATGAATTCATGCCTTTCCCAAGAGCATGAGCATAAAGTGAATCGCAAACAGTGTAGTCCAGGATTTGAACTCAGGTCACCAATTTCATTTCCAATGACAATAATCATTATACATACTAACCATACCTCCTACCATTATCAGAGTATTCCCTAAGTTTATTTTCAAAATATTTTCTCCTGATAATAAGGTTTTTTCTTTATAATTTATAAAAGCTAACCTGCCTAACCTGAGTAATTACTCAGGCCTTATATATATATATATATATATATATATATATATATATATATATAAGATGTGTCTTTAAATATGGCCGAGAAGGATTGTTTATTCAGTTTTTTATTGGCGTTTTCTAGCTGGTTAGCAAAGTGCTACAAATGCAAGGCAAAACAAAAACTGGCCAAAGTATTTTTTTTATTTGTACTTTGAGTACAACCTTATTGGTCATTATGAAGAACATATGTGTTGTAATGTTCTAGTTATTTACTAAGTTTAGTGGTGGCACAAGGCCAGAAGTGTTATAGTGTTCTATTTGAAATTTTACTAACATACAACAGTTGACACAAAATTTATATATAGCACGAAAAAAGACTCCAAAACTAGAATAACATAAACAGAAAACAATCTATATTAAACAAAATATCTTTAACCCTGGGAGTAGGGTTTTTAATATGGTTGGTTGGTTGGATTTTATGGTATATCAACCTTTGTAGGCTATTTAATGCCAAATCCATTTTTATGCAAATAGTTCTATTTCAAACAATTCAGTTTAGCATGAGTACACAATTTAATTATCAAAAACATTTCTATTTCAAGCTATTCAGTTTATTCAAACAGTTCTAATTCAGCCAATTCAGTTTAGTATAAGTACAGATTTTGTTTACACACAGTTAAATGTCAAAACAGTTCTATATTAAACAATTCAGTTTAGCATAAGTACAATTTCAATGTCAAAAACAGTTCCATTTCAAAAATTCAGTTTAGCATAAGTACACAGTTTAATTGTCAAAAGCATTTCTATTTTAAACTATTCAGTTTAGTAAAACAGTTCTAATTCAAACAATTCAGTTTAGCATAAGTATGCAGTTTAGTTCTATGTAACCCATAGATAGGGCCCTATCAGGTGCTACCATTCCGGGCCAGAGTGAATCTGGGAGTGATGGCAATGAAGGGGTGCTCCACATTCGCCAAAGCTCCAGCATCACTGGAACCTCATCATCAGATTGTTTAGTGTCCTATCTAGGACACTCATTGGGGCGGGGGGGGTCTTACTCTACAGCAGAGAAGCAGTCAGTGTATTCTACAGCCCCAGCCGACTGAGCAATACACACAGTTAATGTCAAAACAGTTCTATTTCAGATAATTCAGTTTAGCATAAGTACACAGTTTAGATGTCAAAATAGTTCTATTTCAAATAATTCAGTTTAGCATAAATATGCAGGAGGATGGGGGAGGGAGGTATTACCTCTCTGCAGAGAAGCTGTCGGTGTATTCTACAGCTCCAGCTGACTGGGCAATTTTTAATATGAATTTAACACATGTACAACATGTTACACCCAAGGTGAAGTTGTATTCATGATACTTTTGTATAATGACCACTGATGAACTTAAACTACAATAACTATTAGCTTAAAGGGGTGAAAAGAAGTTCTCAACCCAAAAAGAGAATTTTTTTTATTTAAAAGAGTTAAACAAACATGAGAAATGATAAACCAAGTGTGTTGAACTGTGGGATGAACATGTAGAATAGTGTGTACTTTCATGGCTGTAGGTCTTCTGTTTTTGGTCAGGCCAAGTACTTTTCTGCACCTCCTCATACAATAAAAAAATTCTTCATTTACTTTCAACCTCAAGAGATTTGTTCATTTACTGACTTGTTAAATAATATTTTTGCTGGATGAACCCGTCATCAAACCCTAGCAGTGGTGAAATAATATTCAGTTGCCAGGTTTTTAATGTAGTGATAAGTTAAATATTTTTTTAAGTATTTAATGTTATTGTTATTTAATAAATTACACTTGACAACAGATCATGAGACTGGTGAGTCAATTCTAATCCTTGTTATGTCTATCAGTAAATCTTTACAAGAAAAGAAATATGTATGAGTTACTACCATAAATAAATAAGTATTTTATTACCCTGACTGGTATAAAACTTGAAGTGGGGGTTAAGATAAACAACACTCGCTTCTCTTTCTTTAAGATTCTAACTATTGCTGCTTCTTCTTCTTTTTCACAATTTCTTTCGAAATCAGAATGCAGACAGATGATTTATGTTTTTTCCATTGCAAGTTATATGGAAGAAAAAACTAGAAAGTTATTGTTGCAAAGCCATGCTTTCAGGAAAGAAAAAAGGAATGAAAGAAAGAAAAAAGAACATAATTCTGAACTCGTGATTGCTGATGGAAAAAATATCTAATAATTATTTCCTCTCAACATATTTTTTAAAAACTTGATATATAATGTAGAGATGCCTTTTTTTACTAGTGATATGGCAGTCAATAGCCTCACACAATAACATTAAACAAACAAACTCAGTGTACATCATTCATGCATTCATTCTATTTTAGCCTTTAAAACAATTGCAATTTTCAAAAAAAAAAAAAAGACTTTGCTTTAAAACTGGTCACATGGTTATTTAATTAACCAAAATATATTTATTCTAAATAAGATATTTTCAGTTATATTTAGCTTCAAAGAAGCATATCTAATAAAAGGGATATTTGAAAATGCCTGCTACAGACACCAATAGAGGGCAGCACAAAAGTATTATCTGCATTTCTACTGGATATTGATATTTGCAATAATAAACTTCACTTAGTCCTCTAGCTAAGTACTCCCATGGCTCCTTATCACTTGTTATACCCCCTATCTAGCCAGATATTTCCTGAACAAAAAGCTTAAATCATATATATATATATATATATATATATATATATATATATATAATATCATTCAATCCATGTTCACCAAAGGTCCAAGAGACCTGGGTTCAATCCCAGGTTGTGTCATACCAGAGACTTTAAAAATGGTACTTGATACCTCCTTGCTTAACACCCAGCAATATAAGGTACGTATTAAGGGTAAAGTGGAGCAATTCAGGGAAAGAAGTAACGCCCTCCCCTACACCTGTAGTACCTATTGAAAAGGGAGCCTTCTGGTTGCCTTCGACTACGGTCGCTAACTTTACTTACAAGCAGATTGATCGATCGATTGATTTGATTGGAATAGGGAATAATTCCAATCAGGACAAATAAAATATTCAAAAATAGAATATTAAATAGTTGGGATTTTTTTAAAAGAAAAGAAAAAAAAAAAATATATATATATATATACACACACGCGCACGCGCGGTAAGTTTAAAAGTAATTTATGGGGCAGTCAAGTAGGTTCGAACTCACTATCTTCTGTAATGGCTTGTTGTTAAATCATTTGTAAATAATCCAATATTTCTCAAGCAGGTGTTCGACTCAGATTAAACTATGTCTGGGAGTAAAAAAAGAAGTCAATTTAAACCACCATAGCACATCAGGAAATTAAATGTCCAATTCCCCCATCCTTCTCACCAGCACCTTATCATGACTTTCTTTCATTTATCCCCAGAGAAGGGAGACACTATTTCTTCTTTACTGATAGGGTATCTCAGTGGACAATTTAAAGAGCAGATGTTAACCCCACACATATACACAATTATTATTATTATTTCTTTTCTTGCGACTCGCCTCAAACCTTTTCTTTTAATCCCTCCCTCTCTTTTAAAAATCAATTTTTTAGCACTTAGGGTAGCTCATATTAAAGAAAAATGTTGCATCGTTTGTATTATTTTATAGACATTGATCAAACTTTTCTCTCTCTGTCTCTCTCTCCCCATCATTTGTTTGTTGTTTTTTAACCACTGAACGCAAAATTTAATAGAGGAACAAGTAAATGTGTTCCAATTAAGAGCCCTGTGCCAGGCATGGGTCTAAATTACTATTAATTACTAAACTCCCAATAATAGCAAGCACTTAAAAATCATCAGTGCATTCACAAACGGAAAGGTCAGGGATTCTTTTTATCTCAAGTGCTGATTAAAGTAAATAACATTCCTTTAACCTGGAAACCTCAAAAGGGAGCGGTCAGTCTATTCGTAAATAGCAACATACCAAAAATAACGATACTTTAAAATAAAAATTATCTTAGTGAGTCAGTGGCCATAATCAATAATCAATCATTGTTACGAGTTGTATTACAGGTTGTTGGTTTGTTAAGTTTAGATATGAATTTATTAGTAATTAAATAACATAATGTTATATATATATATATATATATATATATATATATATATATATATATATATATACACGTTAAAAAAAAAAATAATGGAATGAATGGATAACTTAAAATAGATATTTATTACCTTATCTATTTGTTGAAATTGCTTAAAGCAAATAAAATTCCTTTAACATAAAAAAAAAAGTCAAAGAAATCGTGAATATTTTCCAAAACCAATCATCAAATTGATCAGTAAATTTAATCGTAAATATATATTAACGTAACAAAATAACGATACTTTGAAACAAAAATGATTTAAATGAATCAGAAGCCATCATCAATAATCAATCATTGTTACTAGTTGTATTACAGGTTGTTGGTAGTTATGTTTGGTTATAAATTTTTTAGTAACAACAACAACTAATTTAATGTTAATTTAAATAACAATGCATTATTTTAAAATAATGTTGAAAAATAGGTTAATATTATATTTCTTGAAAATATAGATTTTGAAAAATTAAATTTTTAAAAATTATATCAACTTCAAGCTTTTTTGTGAAATATAAAATAATGTATAAAAACTTTAAAACAATTTTTTATTCCACTTAGAATTTAAAAAACAAAAACAAACTTAATTTAAATCCATTTCTAAGTTTTGCAATTTCTCTTATAATGAAATCGATAATTTAAAATAAATATTTGTTTTTAATCGTTGAAGAAAAGAAAATAAGAATCTGATTGATAGATCTTTATTTATTTATTTATTTTAAGGAGATTTCTGGAGCTGGAATAATTTATAGACAAAAAGCAACAAATATGACAAAAGTGGGATAAAAATCATAATTCTTCTCAGACAAGTTCCATGTTTGGTAAACACGGAAGAAAAATCTTATTCAACAACAACAACAACTGAAGGAATTGTTCTTTTTTATATTTTCTTTCTTTTCGGTTCGTTGTACATTTTACTATAGACAAACATATAAATATTGTTTATATTTTGCAATTTTTAAAATTATTTTTGCATAGCTAGAGCTAAATTAGCTTTTTAAAAAGCATCGAAATCTGCGTTATTTTGGGGTTTAAAACACGAGTAAAAGCGAAACAAACAACATTCCATTCTCCCAGAAAAATGTATGGAAGAAGAAACAATATTTAATTCATTTGTTTGTAAGACCACTTGTTTGTTATTTAATGTTTAAAATGAATATAAAATTGCTATTTTCCTATTTTAAGAATCCAAAAGTAATAGACAAATTATTCAAAATCTTCACACAAACCAAAATTCCTAAATAAATCTGTTGATTTAAAAAAAAAAAAAAAAAAAGAAGCTAGCTCGAGAGACAGACAGACAAACACATTGAAAAAACAAGCAAATCTGACCAGAAAGTCAGGGATCAATTCTTGATTATTCTATTAACATAAAACAATCCCCTACTTTATATTCACTTAAAGTGTGAATGACATGTGGAACTATTAATTATGTAAAAATTAGAAAAATGCCACAATTACATTTTTCTTGGACTAATTAGATGATATGAAGATTAATATTTCGATTTTGAGCGCAAAAAGGGAAAACAGACGCAATAAAACAACAGAAAAAATAATAAAACCTACCTCGAATATGACATCTTCGTCGCAATCGTCCGCCATGCCTAACTGCTATCCCACAATTCCATCTGATAATCATTAGCTCTAAAATATCGTCTGCTTTTTCTCCTAGTTCAAAATCCTAAAATAAAACTAATTACTCAACTAATTGTCATTAAATTTATAAAATGAGATCAATTTTTTAAAGCAACACTTCAGATATAAAGAAGTTCATTTCAGTCAGTAGAACATTTTTTTTATTACAAACCTTTCAATTTCACAAAATAAATGAAAATCATCACATTTTTTTAAAAAATTAAGCATAATAAATATATAATCAATAAATAGTTTTATATTCATCGTGTTATTCGTAAAATAGTGATTGTTATAAATATGATGTAAAGGAAGATATTTTGAAATGTTTGGGTGAGTCAAAAGTTTTGCAATATTTTGGAATGTACTAGTTTTCAGCATGTATATTATGTGACTAAAGCAGTTTAAGTCATTGTATGTACTAACTGTGGTTGTGTTGCCCAGTCGGCTGGGGCTGTAGAATACACTGACTGCTTCTCTGCGGAGGGGTAAGACCCCTCCCAATGAGTGTCCTGTTTATGACACTAAATGATCTGATGGTGAGGCTCCAGTGATGCTGGAGCTTTGGGGAATGTGGAGCACCCCTTCATTGCCATTGCTCCCAGGTCCACTTTGGCCTGGAATGGTAG